>JANVCC010000045.1:120838-161205 GCA_025345505.1 Todiramphus chloris collaris
GCACCCTGCTCTAGGTGCAGATGTTCCTGCTCCCTGCAGGGGGGTGGCACCAGATGACTTTGCAAGGTCCTTCCCACCCAACCCAGTCTGTGATTCTACGATGGCCAGGAATGTGTGCACGTCCCCATGGGCTGACTTTGGGAGGTGTCTCCTTGTGCGTGGGGCGAGGTGCCTGTTTGGGTGCAGTGTGTCTTTAGGTGTGTTGAGCTCTGCCCCACATGTACCCACACTGGCAGGGTCTGTTGCACCCTTTCTTTCTATGCACGTGTTTGCTTCTCTCCATGGCTGGCTCCTCTGCTGCCCAAGCACTGATCTCCATTCCCAGATCCATTGCAAAGGAACAGATGTACCTGGCAGAGCCTGTTCCAGCTCTGCCCTTCCTGTCTATCCCTGTCTGTGTGTCCTTGGCCGCATGAGATGTGTCCCTGGTGAGCTTTCTTTTCCCTGCCAGGTGCCTACTTGGTCCCATATCTGGTCCTGCTTATCATCATTGGGCTCCCCCTCTTCTTCCTGGAGCTGGCGGTGGGACAGCGGATCCGTCGAGGCAGCATCGGCGTCTGGAATTACATCTGTCCTCGCCTGGGGGGCATTGGCTACGCCAGCTGCCTTGTGAGTCCCACAGGTCCCTTTGGGTCCCCACCTCAGGGTGGAAGCCAAGCCCTGGAAGCCAATCCCAAGGGGCCCCCACGCTGAGGTTTGAGAGGTCAAGGGGAGTTTTTTCAGCTCCACCCTTGGGTTTAGGACAGGGTGGGAATGGGCCCAAACCTTGACCCCAGCAGCCCTGCTCCCCCTGGGTCCCTGCCCAGCAGGAGATGTGTTGGGGACAGCGTCACTGTCCTGGAGTTTAATACCATGTCCTCCTTCCTCCCCCCAGGTCTGTTTTTTTGTCGGTCTCTATTACAACGTCATCATTGGCTGGAGCATCTTCTACTTCTTCAAGTCCTTCCAGTACCCCCTTCCCTGGAGCGAGTGTCCCATCGTGAAAAACGGCTCGGTGGCCGGTAAGGGATGGCCACTGGCATGGGGGGAGGCTCAGCTGGGGGGAAGCAGTTCCCAGAGTGGCAGTGGGCTGCTGGGGACCCCAAACATCAGGTTGGGGACAGCAGAGGTTGAGGTGTCTCCTAGGGCACTGAGTCCTCTCTAGTCCAGCTGCCTTGATCATATGGAGATGTTTCCCTTGGGTTGGATGAGTCTCTCTCATACTCTTCCCTCGGGGTCTGTCCCCACTGGTGGGATTTGATGACAGTTTGGAGACCCAGAGCTTGGGTCTCCAGGCTGCCTCATTGCTTGGGGCCAGGATCTGACCTGGGGCCAGGATCTGACCCAGGACCATGAAGGGAGGCAGCAAGAGCTGGGCAGGTCTCACCTGGCTCCTCCATCAGTGTCTGACTGAGATGCTGGTGGAACTAATGGTGTTTAATAGCATCTGATCATCTCCTTGGGACACTCTAGGAGGTTTTATAGCAAATGCAAATGTCTCTCCCTGTATTTAATGTTTTATTTTTGATGGCTTTATGTCCTGGCTCTTCTTTTTTTTTTATGCTAAAAATGAGCCCTATTAATTCCTGTCCCTCAGTTCTGGGGGTATCTGCCTTCCCTGGGTGTCCCTGGCAGGTCTTTGACATTAATTGACCTCCATCCCCAAAGAGACAGTGGGTGACTCTCCCCCAGCCCCCTCACACTCTCCTGCCTCTGCTCAATTGCAGTTGTGGAGACCGAATGCGAGAGGAGCTCGGCCACCACCTACTTCTGGTACCGGGAGACCCTGGACATCTCCAACTCCATCTCAGAGAGTGGGGGACTCAACTGGAAGATGACCCTCTGTCTGCTGGTAGCCTGGAGCCTTGTTGGCCTGGCCATGATCAAAGGCATCCAGTCTTCTGGGAAGGTGGGTGTCAATGGCCAACAGAGTCTGCCTGGGGTGTGTCCTTGGGGCAGAAACCTCCTGTTTGGACCACGCTCTTCTGCCCTGATCTGGGGTGGCTGGAGGATGTCCCCTGGGATGGTCACACCCACTCCAGAATTGGGGCTATTTCTGGCCACCTCCAGAATACAATCAGAAGAGGGTGTAGGGAAGAGCTTTAGCCCAACTGACACCTGCAGCCATGTCAGGCTGTCCAAATCACCTGCCCAGCCCCACCTTCAGAGGCTGTCAACTGATGGAGCTGACCTCCTGATGGACCCCATCTCGATGGATGCTCATAGGATGTAGGGGTGGGAGCTGAGCCCTCCTTTGCGAAGGGAGCGCTGGGGCTCTGCGCAGGAGCAGCAGGGCAGGAAGGAGCAGAAGACCTTGGGAGAGGGCTGTCGTTGGCCTGCAGAGGCTGTGTGAGCAGTGGGGGTGGATGCAGAAGGGCATGGTCTCCTGGGACATTTGAACACCCCTGTCTCCAGATGTGCTCTGCAAAACATCTGGTGTGTTAGCAGGTAGCAGAGGGCAATGAGACCCCTGCTCTGTGGCCCCAGGAGCAGCAGTGTGGGAGTGAGCTGTAGAAGCAGGACCATGGCAGCAGGTCTCCTGTGGCCAGGATGAAATGCCATCTACATCTGCTTATCAGAGCCCTGGAAATGTGCCCCATGCCAGGAACCAGCTGGGGCTGCCTGCAGCCTTGGGCAGCTACTGGAAGAAGAGGATGGGAGGGATGCAGAGCTCCCTGGGCACCAGCAGTTTGTGTTTCAGGGATTTTCTGAGCCAACAGCAACATCTTCACACTCAGCAGCCCCAAGAGATTTTTTTCACTATTACGTGTGTCCAAGCACTTTGCAAAACCAAGAATCAGAGAAACATTTAGATCGGGAAAGATCGAGTCCAAATGTTCCCCCAGCACTGCCAGGGCACCACTGACCCCTGTCCCTCAGCACCACAGCTCCATGGCTTGGAAACTCCTCCAGGGATCACGGGGACTCCACCCCTGCCCTGGGCAGCCTGGGACAGCCCTGGGCAACCCTAGAGGGGGCTGAAGAAATTGCTCCTCAGCTCCAACCTAAACCTCCCCTGGGGCAACTTGAGGCCGGTTCCTCTTGTCCTGTTGCTTGTTCCTTATAACATCGTTCATGGAGGAGTCCCACGGCTTAGCCCTGCACTTCTTGAGGAGCAGACCTCATTTTGGGGAGGGTAACCCTCCTTTCTTATCCCTGTTGAGCTGTCCTGGTGTTGGGTGGGGAGGTGGCTGAGCTCAGTAAATGAGATAGTGCCTGTCTTGCATCCCTCTCACCCTAGGTGATGTACTTCAGCTCGCTTTTCCCCTATGTGGTGCTGGTTTGCTTCTTGGTGCGGGGACTTCTGCTGCGTGGGGCAGTGGATGGGATCATGCACATGTTCACACCCAAGGTGAGAGCCTCTAACCCCAGGAGACTCATAGAAGGTTCTCCTCCCAACTGGTCACATCCTATTTTCCCTTATGCCCCCCCCCACCCCAAAAAACAGAGGATCTACCCCAAACTACATCGGAGATCCTGATGGAACCTCAAACTGCCCACCCTGGAGCTGCTTTGAGCTTTAGCATCACTCCTGTCACCTTTAGGTGACTTCATGGGAAGATGCTGGCTGGCAGCAAAACCTCTGCTGGTGTTATGCATCCATTAATTAACCAGCTAATTAATTGATTAATCAAAGATGTAGATGAATCAGCTCAGAAGGCAAGGCTGTTAGAAGATGTTAATTATGATTTCTTGATGAATGATGCTCGGGGGCCTCCAGCCTGTGGCCCTGGCTGGCAGGAGAGGCAGGATGTGGTTGGGGGACAGGAGGTTAAACAAACCCACCAGCTGAGATGTTCGATTCCAAGTGTTCTGGTGGCTGGAGATGGCCAGGGGAGGATGGAGACTCATGTCTGGGCATCATATGTCTCCCTTGGGCAAGGGGACAGGGACACCAGCTCGCCAGGGCAGCTGGGTGGTCCACTGGGAAGCTGTAGGTCTTTGCACTGGGAGGTTGGGCAGCCAGCTTGGGCTCTGGGACAGATGGAGCACTTGGAGTTATGGCCAAGCCAAACCTTCACCTGCTCTTCTCCATGCCTCAGTTTCCCCCTCTGTGAGAAGAGAAAAAGGACCCATGAGTGCTGGGTAATGCAAGATCTGATCATGGTAGATCAAAGCATGTCCATGGCTGCTCCGAAACCAGCCTAGGCACAGCAACCTTTTAATTTAGCTCTGGCTCCACTGGGACGAGTTGTGGGGCCACCAAACCACCTAACTTCTTCTTGTGTCTCGTCTCCAAGCTGGACAAGATGCTGGACCCCCAGGTGTGGCGGGAGGCAGCTACACAGGTTTTCTTTGCCTTGGGCCTGGGCTTTGGAGGGGTCATCGCCTTCTCCAGCTACAACAAGCAGGACAACAACTGCCACTTTGATGCCACGCTTGTCTCCTTCATCAACTTCTTCACGTCTGTCCTGGCCACCCTGGTTGTGTTTGCTGTGCTGGGCTTCAAGGCCAACATCATGAATGAGAAATGTGTGGTGGAGTAAGAGGATTTGTTTTCTTTTTGTTTGGGGCGGGCAGATCTTTGCCGTTGCTGGTTGTGGTGGTTCTGGAGGCAATAGAAGGTGTGATTCATGATGCTGGGTGAACACCATGTTTTGTTGGACCCAGGTTCCTGATGATCAAGACCTGGATCTCCAGAGACGTCCCACTGTAGCTGAGGCAGTTGGCTATTCAGCTCCTCCAACCTTAAAATTCAGCCCTGAGATGAGCTTTTAGTCTGCCAACTGAGGGTAAATCCAATGTGTGCAGTCACTTCACCTGGATCCCCCCAGGTTCCACTCATTGTAGGGTCTTATTGTCTGCAAGGTTAAGGGACCTGTTGTTCTGTGCCTGGAAGCAGCTGGAGGAAGTTGTCCTTCTGTCTAGCCAGTGAGCTACATCAATAAAAATCCATTGTGGAGTCCCAGGGCAGGAGATAAGCCTGAGAAGGAGGTGCAGAGAGCCCGTTCCCTGGTGGGCCTTCATCTGTGTCCTCTGTCATGTGGCCTAATGCAAAGTTCACTCACATCCTGGGAAACTGTAAAGAGGTCCTCTGGCTGGGACCTGGGTGATGTGACCCAGGGAGGTTCATCCTACCTGGTGCAAAGGCCTTCCATGGTCAAACCCCATCCTCCGCCCTGGGAAAAAGGGGACATCTCTGGGTGATGAGGCTCTGCTCTCCTTTAGGAATGCTGAGAAGATCTTGGGCTACCTGAACACCAACGTGCTGAGCCATGACCTCATCCCACCCCATGTGAACTTCTCCCACCTCACCGCCAAGGACTACAATGAGATGTACAGAGTGATCATGACAGTCAAAGAAGGGCACTTCAAAGAACTGGGCTTGGATGCCTGCCTGTTGGAGGACGAACTCAACAAGGTACCTGGTGGCACTCCTGGGAGGAGCAGGAGGTCACCTGCCTCATTGCCTTTCCCTGGCAGGAGATGCTCATGTGACTTGGGTCATTCCTGGCACACGGGTCTGGAAAAAAAGATTTTGAGACCCTCCAGGGATGGGGTTCCCTGTCCCTGTGGTCTTCCCTGACACACAGTGGTCCTCCCTGGGGTGGGGGAAAGGTCTCACCATAGCAAGTTTAGCAGAGTCATCACCTCTTCTAGGCTGGGGTACCAGACTGGATTTTTCTTTCCTGGAAGAGTGGTTCAGTGTGACAGGAGAGACCTGAGGCACAGCGGGGCTTGCAGGCTGTGTCCTTGACATATTTCTTCTCACCTTTTGGTCCTCTCTTCCCCTGAACAGTCAGTGCAAGGGACTGGCCTGGCCTTCATTGCCTTCACAGAAGCCATGACTCACTTTCCGGCCTCACCGTTTTGGTCCGTCATGTTCTTCCTGATGCTGATAAACCTGGGCTTGGGGAGCATGATTGGGACCATGTCAGGCATCACCACGCCCATCATCGACACCTTCAAGGTGCGGAAGGAAGTGTTCACAGGTGAGGTCTTTTCTCCTGCATCCTCCTGGGGAATGGGTGGAGAGTCCCCGCTGCCCTGGGGGGTGACTCCAGGAGAGTGTGGACATAGTGGACTTGTGCTGCTAATTCCACAGGGACACCAGTTCCCCTGCTAATGTGGGGAATGGACCTCGTGGTGGAGGCCTTGCTTCCCCTTGGGATGCTCTGCTGACCATGCCCATTTGCTCCCCACAGTTGGTTGCTGCATCTTTGCCTTTGTGGTGGGGCTGATCTTTGTGCAGCGCTCTGGGAACTACTTTGTCACCATGTTTGATGATTACTCAGCCACGCTGCCACTCACGGTCGTGGTCATCCTGGAGAACATCGCTGTGGCCTGGATTTACGGCACCAAGAAGTAAGATGTTTGTACAACTCTTGAGAAAATCTCTCCTTCCAGCTCTTTTCCATATGACTTCTTTTTTCCCCCAGAGGCCAGCTCTGGTGGAGCAAATTCCTCAGGGGCAGCTACTTTATAGAGGAAGGATCTCAGTTCACTTTGATCCTCTGCCCTGCCCTGGGTGTAACCCAGCCCCAGGAGCAGGTCCTTCTAGTGGGTATCCACTACTGGTTGTGGTTCTGTGTCACTTGTGATTAACCTTTTGTCTGAGCCTTCCAGGTCCTTCTGGAAGGGGACTTTGTTCCCCCCAGTGCTGCTTCTTGTTCATAAGTTGACCAGAGCAAGGGAGGTTCTGGCTAATGCTCAAATGGCCTTTTCCTTAGGAGGTTCCCAACCAGTCCTACAGGCTTGAGGGACACCACGATGCTTGCCTGGATCTGCTGGGCTCTTCTTCAGGCTCTACCTTGAGCACAATTTATGACGGGGTCTCCTGGGAGGGAGTTTCTCCCTTGGAGGTGGGGAACAGCAAGGCTCCATCTCTTCTCCTCGGCAGGTTCATGCAGGAGCTGACAGAAATGCTGGGTTTCCGGCCCTATCAGTTCTACTACTACACCTGGAAGTACGTCTCTCCCATCTGCATGGCCGTGCTCATGACCGCCAGCATCATCCAGCTGGGAGTCAGCCCCCCGGGCTACAGCGCTTGGATCAGAGAGGAGGTGAGCACAGGTCCCTTCCCCGCAGCCATCGCCACCCCAGGGCCAGGCTGAGAGCTGCAGAGCACCCTGCTCTTCCCAGCTCTGTCTTGTTTCTCCTCCCTTCTCCTGCTGGGAGATGTCCTGCTCGTGGACTCTCCTCCTCTAACAACAATCAGGTTTGTCAACCCTGCCCAGCCAGCTCTGACCGTGGGCTGAAGTTGGAGCTTTGATTTTCTACGTGGTGTGTGCAGGACCATGTCCTTCTCCTTGGTTTGAACCCACCTTCAAATAGCCTCAGTCTCACCTGTCAGGAGAGGAGCAGGAATTGTCTAAGACTATTGTACCTGGTCTATCTAAGACAAATGTACCTGGTGTCCATCACCTTTGCTGTAACAGCCCCTTGATGCTAATCTCTCTCTCTTCAGGCTGCAGAGAAGTTCCTTTTCTACCCAACCTGGGCCATGGCTATCCTCATCTCTCTGATCATCCTGGCATCCCTTCCTCTGCCTCTGGTCTTCATCCTCCGGCAATTCCACCTCGTGTCGGACGGCTCCAATGCCCTCTCTGTCACCTACAAGAAGGGCCGGATGATGAAGGACATCTCCAATTTGGAAGACAACGATGAGACCCGCTTCATCCTGAGCAAAGTGCCCAGCGAGACCCCATCCCCCATGCCCACGCACCGTTCCTACCTGGGTCCTGGCAGCAACTCCCCCATGGAGATGAGCAATGCCCCCAACGGACGATACGGGAGCGGGTACCTCCTGGCCAGCACCCCTGAATCCGAACTGTGACGGTTGCCTGCCCCCCACCCCCACCGGGAGAGGAGGTCACTGGGGAGTGGATCCTGGCTGTCCAGGCAACAGGAAAATTAATTCATAAGGAAGCTGAAGAAGAAACCCCTCTTAAAAATCGTAACCAAAAGCAGCCATTTCTAAGACCACGTCGGGAAGATGGGATTGCTGGAGGGGCAGGACTCCTCCGACTACCCTGGGCTGAAAGGCAGGATCCCCCCCCGGGCACGCCTTTGGGGAAGGGAGGAGGACCAAGATACGCTGCAACACCTCTCTGAAGAGTCGTTCTCATGCAGCTCAAATCTGAAACGAAGAATCTCTCTTTTCCAAGCAGCTGATGGTTGGAAAAAGGACCTGGCGTCAGGTGGAAAGCCAACCAGGCTTCCTCCTGCCACCCAGCGCTCTGCCCTCCCCGTCTGTTGCCCTTTAGCCGGGAGGAGTCATGGCCTTATTCCAACAAGCACAACTAACCATCGATGTTCATAGCACAAGAAGGTGCTGTTGTTGTCACCATCGTCGTCGTCGTTGTTGATGTATCTCCTGTAGGTTTTTCTAGCTGTGGACACACCCAAATAACCCCTAAATTCTGACCAGGGTTGGCAGGGAGCAGCATGGGGCTGGCTGAGGTGTTGCGATGCCCGAGACAGTGGATAGTGGGTCCTTGGTATCTGTTTTGTTGCCACCAGCGTGGGGACAGTGTCTGTGGGTTGTTCTGAGACACGGAGGTGTCACGTCCATGGGATGAAGGGCTCGGTGTGCTCCCTGGTTAGGCAGTTGTTATGCTGAGTGGCAGAAGGACCTTGGAAATGAGGGTGGTCTGGATGTGTGAGTGTGTGTGGGGGTCTGGAAACTGTGGTGGGGGTCAGGAGTGCTCCCCTGGAATTACTCCTGGCTTGTGGGATGCTCTGCTGAACCAAAATCATCTTCTCTTGTCGCTTTCTTCAGATGGCCCAGAGGGACAAGCAGAGAAGCTGTGGGGCATCCAGGCCTCCCACAGTCCTGGTTTAGCTCTCAGGAAACCACCCCCTGACTTACTTCCCTTGCACCCACCGTATGAGGTGAGCTGGGCAGTGGCATCTCTGGCTGTGCAGCCTCCTTTCTCAGAGCTTTGAGTGGGGTGGAGGGGGGTCTGTATTGCTCCCCATGGCACCTCCACGGGAGCTCAGCAGCCTTGGGATGGGGGTAACCAGCTCTTGGGGACAGCAGGTGTCTGCTGAGCAGTAGGTATTGGGAGTCAGTGCCAGGTCCCAGTGTCCCCGCTATCTCTTGATCCAGGCTGATGAGCCCTTGTTAGAGCCCAGGGGTCTCTACTGTGCCCATCCACCATTACCTGGGGACCAGACTGATGGATCGTACGCTGTATCTCCTCGGGCTCTCTAGGAAAGGTTGGGATCTCCCAGTTTTGAGTCTCTTCTACTGGGACTGAGGGTCATTTCCCTGAATCCTACACACAGCTGAGCATTTCTGTCAAGGGTACCAGTATTATGTGTCTCCTTTCTCCATGGGGACGGGGGAGCAGCACCCTGCTTGCACCCCTTTCTCCCTCTCAGCACATTACTATGGCCTCCAAAAGCCAAGGGAGCTCCTCATCCTTGGTTCTGTTGGTCTTAGATCATGTACAATGGTCTTTCAAGATAGTCTGAAAGCCAAGTTTGTGGGTGCTTGTCCAAGAGCCAGTCTCTCCTCTGCTTTCTTGCCTCAATGGGATTTTGTCCACCTCGAGCCTCCTTTAGGCTGGGAGGCAGAAGCAGAAAGTAGCTGGTCCGCTCACTACAACCTTGTCTTCTCTTAGTATCCCTGGGGCCAGGTGGTCCCTCCCAATGGCATTTCTCTTGTGGGTTGTGATCCTGTATTTATAGTCCTTCTCCACGGGCTTAGCTGATGATCTGGAGACTCTTCCTGGACAATTAGCGCAGGTCCTTCATTAACCACTTTTCCAGGGGTAAAAACGGAGGCATGGACTGAACCAAAGCAGCTCAGTCTTTGATGGCTCTGAGAAGCACCAGCCCCGTGTGGTCAGGATCAGCCACGCTCTTGTCTCTCCTCCAGTTGTCCCTTCTTCACCGTCTTCTCTACCGTCCTCCTCCTTCCTCTGCCTGCGCAGAGGGACGCAGAAATATCCCCACCACATCATCTCAGACTGGGAGAAGCACAAACCATTGATAGGCAAGATGTCACCTCTCCCCTCTCCCTCTGTCCCCAGTTTCCTCCACCCAACCAGCACAACAGAGGATGAGCCAAATCGTTGCCCAACGTCACTTCCCCGATGCCCCTGAGCCCCGAGGGGCCACCGTAGCTCCCATGGAGTAAACGGAGCAGGACACCTCCCGTAGCCAACAGTGCTTAGTCCCATCTGCTCCCTTGACGCAATGTGATGCTCCTCAAACCTTGGGGGTGCAGGATCCGGCCCCTCCATCTCTCCCACCATCTCTCCCACCACCAAACCAGCCAGGGAGGTGGGTTCTTTCCTCCCCTCTTCTCGCAGCGTCAACGAGAGGCCAAATTGGTAAGAAGGTACCAAACGAGCAAACAAAAGCTAATATTTTATATATATATATATACATATAAATAAAATATATACAGAGAGAGGAGATGGGATGATGATAACCTAGAGATTCTCTAGTTCCGTTGTATATTTGTTCTGTAAATGTCACTGTAAATGCTGGGGAAACGACAAAACATGCTCCAAAGTGGCCCGTGCCCCATTTTTTTTTCTCACTCCCGGTGCTGTACAGATCGATTCTCGTTGTATATCGGGATATATTTTTACCTTTTTATTTCTCGTGGGTGGTGGCCGTTGTCCCCCCACCCCCAGCACCACCACCACCCCCCCCTCCCCTCCCCTGGGGGATTCCATCTGCCCTGGGGTTCTAGGAGGAGGAGGAAGAGGAGGAGGAGGAGGGAGACCACCTTTAATTTAATCAGTGGAAATGCCGTATTTCTTCGTGGCATTCGCTTGGTGTTGGTGGGAGGGGGGGTGTTGGGGGGGGGGGGGGGTTTGCGTGCGTGCGCGTGTCCAATTTTCAGCGCTCCGTGTCGTCGCCGTGTGAGCGTGCGCGTGTCCGTCCGTCCGATGCCGTGTGGGGTGTGGGTGTAACGTGGGTGTAACGTGGGTGTAACGTGTGCGTGGGGGGGGTGGGTGGGTTGCTCTGGGGTTCACTTCGTTTTTGGGAGGGCTTCCTCCTCCTCGCCGGGGCAGCCTCGCCTTCCACGCACCTCGAGGTGCCGGGCTGCGATCGGGTTGAACCCCAATAGCTTTTAGTTCTAGAAATCACTTTTTTTCCCCCTTTTTAACTGGTTTTTTTTTTCTCCACAGAGGCCCAGGGAATAGCTGCTAGTTGTGAGCACAGGCACTTTTCAGTTTTCCTCCAGGCAGTGGGATAAAGAGGGGAGAACCACTGCTGATATTCCTGTCCCCCTACGTGAGCTCCCTGCTCGGTTCCCAGCCTGGATCCTGCTGCTCAGAGCAGGGGGATGTCCCTGCCTGGGGGGACAAGGTGGTGCTGGGTAGATCAGGAGGGGTCAACCCCACTGTCCCTTCCCTGGGGACAGAGCTGGGGAGGGGTTAAGTGTGTCTGGGGAAGAGATGCTGAGGGCAGGAGGGTGCCCACCCCGAGTCAAGGACGCATGCGGTCCCTGTAGGGCTGGAACTGGGATGCTCCAGCCCTGGGCATCGAGCTCTGTGGCTGGTGCTGTGGACAGGGGCTGGATTTGCCCTTGACCCCGGTGCAAAGCAGAGGGGATGGTGGAATCCAGCTGATTTGCACTGTCCCCGGGTGTCCCTTGGCCCCTTCTCTTCCATCCATCCAAACCAGCCCCTGCTTCACCTCCTAGCCCCCCCCCAGCTAAACCTCAGCACCTCCCTGGAGCAGCTCCCACTGCCTTCCCCCCATCCCACATCCTTCCCCCAGCCTGGGTCTCACCGGCAGGAACGGGGAGCAGAGCTGGGTGGCCTTGGTGGCTTGGGGGGGGGGGACGGGACAGGACACAGCACAGCCCAGGCAGAGCCGTGGCAGCGGGCAGGATGCGGCCGCTTCCCCTGAGGGCAAGCACAAGGCTGGTGAAAGCCTCTTGTACAGGTAAAAGCACAGATCCTGTAGTAACTCGTCCTGTGTATCCTCGTAGCCGGTGTATTTCCCCCGCGTGCCGTGGGCTCCTCGGCCGGTGAGAGAGGCCCCGTCACCACTGTACCCGAGTCCCATTAAAAGTCTCTTCTTACCAAATCTCTTCTCACTAAGTCTCTTCTGTGCCTCTCTTTCCTTTCTTGGGGCGGGCTTCGGGGTGTCACTGAGGTTTGGGGGTATGGAAGAGTTAAAGCGACGGGTGCTGGGGCTGTCACCCCCATGGGAGTCAGTGCCTCCTCCTGTCCCTGTCCTGTCCCATCACCGTTGTCCTTCTGTCTCTCCTCAGCTTCCGATTCCCTTCCTCCATCCAGCACCAGCCCCTCCAAAGGACTTGCTCAGGGTCTGGCTGCCTGCAGGTGCTTCAGGAGCATCCTGGAGGTGTGATCTTCCCTCCCAGACCAGTTCAACCAGTACACGCTGGTTTTATGGGGCACGTGGACTGGTAAGATGTAGTGTTTGCTCCTTTCTGCAATGCCCTGCTAACATTGCTGGTGGTTTATCCTGAGTACTGGGGTTACTGGGAGACCTTTCCTGGAGAAGGACCTGAGATTTCCATCCGCCCCAGATGCCATCAGCTGCTGGGTGTTAACTTAGTAAGAGGCTTGGTGGGGAGTGGAGCTGCTTCTCCCCATTCCTCCCATCTTTTGTAGCTCATTGGACTTCTCCAGGCTTGATTCAGCCTCAGGGAGCATAAGGAGTGTGGGGGGGTGGGGGTGGAAGGAACCAGGTTGTCTTTGCCCAGAGTCCCTCCAGGACCTGTCTCTGGGGGAAAACATCTCCCAGTAGCACTGCCCAGGACAATGGGACAGGTAGGGCAGCTTTGCCCACAGTACTCCCAGCAACTCCTCACCCTCAAGTGAGGTGGCACAGAGGAAGATGCAGGAGGGCAAGTGCAGCACCCATCAGGCCCAGCTCGGGAGCTCCTGTGGTGCTCACTGCTGTGCTGAGCTGACCGGCCTCAGCGTCCCTGTGCTCTCACTGCTGGGGGCACTGGGGGGCACTGGGCTCAGGAAGCAGCTCAGACCCTAGGAGGGGACGCGTGTCCCCACTGCTGCGCCGTGTCTGAGCGGCTGCTGCTGTGCCAGCTTGGCCCCAGGCCACCCTCGAGTGCAGAGGGGCCGTGTTTTAGAGAATCTTAAAATCATTTTGGTTGGAAGAGACCTTTGAGATCATCAGGTCCATCCCTTCCCCCAGCACTGCCAGGGCACCACTGACCCCTGTCCCTCAGCACCACAGCTCCACGGCTTGGAAACCCCTCCAGGGATCACGGGGACTCCACCCCTGCCCTGGGCAGCCTGGGACAGCCCTGGAGGGGAAGAAATTGTCCCTCAGGGTCCAACCCCATGGGGCAACCTGAAACTAATTCCTCTTGTGCTGTCCCTTGTCCCTTGGGAGCAGAGCCCGACCCCCCCTGGCTCCCCCTCCTGTCAGGAGCTGTCAGAGCCAGAAGGTCTCCCCTCAGCCTCCTCTGCTCCAGGCTGAACAAGCCCAGGGCCCTCAGCCGCTCCTCAGCACCCTTGTGCTCCAGCCCCTTCCCCAGCTCCATTGCCTTTCCCTGGCCACGCTCCAGCCCCTCAATATTGCGGTTTGGGTTTTTTTTACCCCTCTTTCCACCTGCAAAAGCAGAACCTGTCCAAGCCCCCCCAAGCAGCAGCTCTGCTGCATCACTGGGATTGCATCCATCTCACTGGTCTGGGTGAGCCGCTGCCCTGGGAAAAGCCCCGGGTCAGGAGGGTGAGTGGGGCAGGATTTGGCTTCATTTGCCAAATCGGGATGAAGCCCCAGGTCAGGGGTGACAATGGGGCTGGAGGGGCTGGAAAAACACAGGGCTCTGCAAAACAGTTGAATGAATCAAATGGAAAAAAGGTGATCCTGGTCCTTGTGGGGCTAGAAAAAAGGTGCAGAGAAATGCCCCAAATGTAAAATTCAAGCTGAATACAGGCTTTTAGAAAAAAAATCTTGAATTTCCTGTGACAGTGAGTCAGGGAACCTTCAGAGCCTGGTGGGAGGTGAAGGATGGTGCTGTCAGATTGGGGCCTGGTTTTTGGGTGTCCCATCTCAAAACAGCTCCAGAGCAGGGTATGGACACACAGTGGGTACAGACACACGGTGGGGCTGATAGCAGCAACATCTTGCTGTGGTTCCCTGAGCACCTCGGAGAGAATCCCCCAGTTTACGGTTATCCCTACTCTTAAAGATGGGGAAACTGAGGCACAGCACCAGCTCATGAACCACTCCTGGCCATTCCAAAGGCAGACGATCCCCACCAGCAGCCCTGCTCCAGCCCAGCCTCCTCCCACTCCCAAATTGCTTTTATGAAGCGAAATTACATCAGCGATGCTGTGGATGGAGCCAGATTCGAGCCACCCTTGGCCACTTGTTTTATTTTCCAGCTTGGCTCCAGCCTGTGTGGCAGGACCCACAAGATGGCACTGTGTGACAGCGGCACTGGGTGGCAGAGGCACTGGGTGACAGCAGCGCAGGGCATCTACCACCCCAGTCCCCAGGAGAAATGTGGGGTGCAGGCTGTAGATGAGAGTCAGGGGCTGAGCCACCTCCCCTTCCAGGCAGAGGTCACGGAGGGATGGGGCTGTAAACTGTGTCCCTGCACAGCCCAGATCTCCTCAGCTCAGCTGGTGATGGGCGATTTTAGCTGGAAATTTCAGCTGGCAGAGCTGAACCTTGGCCAGGGCTTGCGGCAGCTGCTTTGGGAAGACCCACCTCCAAGAGAGCACCCTGGGGCTCGTGCCTTGAGGACCTGCTCTGCGGCATCAGCACCCTGCGGTGCCATGGGTGCCACCACCCACAGACCGGAGAGGAACCTGTCCCACCAAAAGCATGAAGGGAAGAGGGCAGAGACCTTGTTCTGGAGCATCTAGGAGTTGCTGAGGTCTGTGTATCTTTTTTTTTGTAACAGAATCCTGGTCTGGAAGGACCTGGAGAGGTTTATTTGTCCATCTCTACCCTAAAGCAGGATTGTCTCTCCCTAAAGTGAGCTGTACTCAACCTTCCTCCTCTATCCCTCCATGGATGGAGAGGTTGTGGGATCCCAGCGTGTCCCCACCTTGAGGCCACACAGCCCTCTGAGCATCCCAGGGCCTGTTGTGCTGGTCTCGGTGTGCCAAGCTGGGGACACGTCCAATGTGCTGGGCCACAGGCAGGTCTCGGGGAGCTGTGCTGTGTCAGGGGGGGAGACAGTGCAGAGACAAGTCGGGGGGACCCAGAGACCCCTTACCATGTCCTCAAGACCCACCCAAGGGCTGTGGCTTTCCTGGTTGGAGCTGATCCTTCTTGAGATCATCCAGCTTCTGCTCTTCGTTCCGTCCTTCACCAGGATGTTATCTGAGATGCCTTTAGCCGTACAGGAGATCCCTGTGGAAGTGACTCCCTCTTGCTCCAAAAAGGCCCTTATTCATCAAGCTCTTTCTATTTTCTCTCTTTCTCTCTCTCTCTTTTCTTTTTTTTCATGGACATTAAAAATCTGAAGGCATATTTAGAGAGCAGACAGCTTTGGGCGGGTGTTGCTGGCTAAAAGATCTCTTCCTTCCCCAGATACAACCCATTTGTCTGCCTGGCCACCTCCTCCCACCCCAGGAACGGCCGCGCTTGGGTGCATGAAGATCTTCCCGGGATGAAAGTCGTCGGATAAAATATTAGCATCAGGTCGCAGCGTTCCATCCTCCCGGCCAAACTTGCATTACCGATGATGAGGAGCTGAGCTGCGATGCCTGGCCGGTGATGCAAGGCTCGATTTTTCCAGCACGGTTTTCCCTCGGGCTCGGCGCTCTCCTGCTGGTGCAGCCCCGGGTGGTTTGGGTGTGGAGCTTCGCCAGCCTCCACCCGCTCAGGATCCGGCCCTGGAAGCCGTCGAGTTGCAGTTACAGTTGGAGCAGGGCTTTCTTGGTGGTAAGATTTTAAGCGCGGCTCTTACGCCTCATGGCTTTTTTTTTTGGGTGGAGTGTTTGCCCCGGCCACCCCCCGGTAAGGGGGTGAGTATGTCACCGAGGGGACAAACCTGGGAAGAGGGTGAGGAGGGAACCTGGGGGGCACTCCACAGAACCCAGGTTGGTGCAGAGAGGGATGCTGCAATGGGGCAGCGTCCCCCACTTGCTGGCACCTCACCCTGCACCAAGGACTCCCTTACCCAAGTCCTCCCACCCCAATAACAGCCCAGTGCTGGGCTCAGATCCCACCTATGACCCCTCAAAGCACCCACCTGCATCCCTTGGCCCCCCCCCCCCCCCAGCACCAGCAGTGCCAGTGCAGGAGTAAACAAGGTCTCTCAGGTCTTCACCTTGGTGACAGGCTTGTCCCCTGGGGCACAGCAGCTGGTCACCTCCTCCCCGTCCCCAGGAGATGGGGCTGAGCATCACCGGCACCCCGGGGGTGTAAAAGCCCTCCCAGGAAGGGGGGTTTAGGGGAAGGGGCTGGCGTGGTTGATACCTTGAGTCCCAGCGTTGGCAGCCGCAGGTGCAGCTCTAGTGAAAAGGGGCATCATTCCCTCAAGGAGCCGAAAGAGGACGAGAGCGATGCCCGGGGAGGGTGATTGGAAGGGAGAAGGGCCAGGTCTCTCCGCAGCCACCCGGCTCCCCACCGGCTGCGGCCCCGGGGTCGGTCTCTCCTGACCTCTCGGTGAGCGAGGGATTGCGAGCCAGGGAGGGATGGGATCTGCCCGAGCCTCTGCCAAGAGCTGGCTCCAGCTCCGCAGGCAGCTCTGGGCTGCATTTCCCCTCCGGCGCGAAGCGGAGCTGGGGTGTCCGGGGTTCACTCGTCGCTGACACCGAACCCCCCCCTCCCCGCGCCCCCGAGAGCCTCACCCGCACGGTGAGCCGGTGCCTGGGGGTGCGGGGGGGCTGGGAGGGGGAGGGGGGGCGGTGGAGGGGATGGATGGAGGGATGGGAGGATGGAGGGAGGGATGCGGGGCTGGAGGAACGTGCTTGGGAGGAAAGGAGGGAGGGAAGCGGCGGGGAGCTGTGGGGCTGGGCGCTGGGGCGGGGGTTTGGGGGGAAGACGGGGGGAGGGGGGGGGCGTCCCCGGCCCCCCGGTGGGGCGGTGCCGGCTCCCGTAACCCCGCCGCTCGCTGCCAGCCCTATAAAAGCCCCGGGCGGCGACGCTTCCCCCGCCGAGCCCCGGAGCATCCCTCGCCGCCTCCCCCGCTCCGAGCCCAGCCGGGGAGCAACAGGGCCCCCCCCTCCCCCCAAGCCCCGACCCGGGCACGCGTGAGCGGCCCCCCCCCCCCCCCGGCCCCGCAGCCCCCACTCCGGGGAGGGGAGGGCTCGGTTGGAGGGGTGGGGGCAGCGGGAGGAGCGGTGGAAGGGGGCGCATCCATCCCCATCCCCCCCCTCCCCACCGGAAACCGGGGAGGTACCCCCCGGCCCCCTCCCCCGGCCCCGCACCCGTCCCGGGGGGTGCGGAGGGAGCGCGGAGCCGGCGGAGCGGGAGGGGCGGGCCGCGGAGCCCCCCCCGCGCCGGGCGCTGCAGGTACCGGGGCGGGGGGGGTGGGGGCACACGCACCGCACCCCGCACGCAGCCCAGCCAGGCTCGAGGCTCCCCCGCCCTCCAACCCCGGCCTCGGCAGCGGCAGCATCCTCCCCAGCCGGGCCCGCAACAGAGCCGGGGCTGCCGGACCCCCCCCCCCCCAACCCCTCCCCGCGGCCCCCTCCCGCCTGCACTTGTTGCTGCCCGGCAGGGCTGGGCTGGCTCCTGGTTTAGGGCGGATTTATTTTGGGGGGTGGTTTTGGAGGGGGTGGAGGTTGCAGCCTCCCCTGCCATCCCCCAGCAGCCAGCGGTGTCCGGCTCGGCTCCAGCCTGCTCCCCCTGAGGCCAGAGCCAAGCCTGAGCCCCCCCCCTTTTCCCCTCCCCAGTCCCATCTGTGCCCCCCTCTCCCGCTTCCACCGACCCCCAGCTCCTCGCCCGGAGGAAGGGTGCGCGTAGCGTGCATCTCCCATCCACCGAAATCTATGATCAGCTCCGTGTGTGTCTCCTCCTACCGTGGACGCAAGTCTGGGAACAAACCACCCTCCAAAACATGCCTGAAAGAAGAGATGGGCAAAGGGGAAGAGTCGGACAAGATCACCATCAATGTAGGGGGTACCCGGCATGAGACCTACAAAAGCACCCTACGGACTTTGCCGGGCACCCGCCTGGCCTGGCTCGCCGACCCCGATGCCCAGAGCAACTTTGACTTTGACGGCAAAAGCAATGAGTTCTTCTTCGACCGTCACCCCGGGATCTTCTCCTACGTGCTCAACTATTACCGGACGGGCAAGCTGCACTGCCCTGCGGACATCTGCGGACCCCTCTTTGAGGAGGAGCTGACCTACTGGGGCATCGATGAGACGGACGTGGAGCCCTGTTGCTGGATGACCTACCGCCAGCATCGCGATGCCGAAGAGGCCCTGGATATCTTCGAGAGTCCCGAGCCCGGTGGAGGAGCTGGTGGAGAGGAACCTGAAGAGGAAGGGGGTAGGGAGATGGCCCTTCAACGCCTGGGCATGGATGACAGGCCCCCGGGGGCGGCGGGGGCTGCTGGAGGGGGTGGCTGCTGTCGGAATTGGCAGCCCAGGATGTGGGCGCTCTTTGAGGATCCCTACTCGTCCAAGGCGGCAAGGGTAAGCTCCGGAGATACACCAGTGGGGAGGCGGGATGGGGCTGTGCTGGGGTTGGGTCTTCACCTCCATGGATGAGATGAACTCCACCAGTGGGTTGTGTCAACCCCCCCATAGGCATCCCCTTCCTACCACGGGACACATTGGCCATCTCCCATCCTATGGGAAGTCTCTTCCATCATCTCCCTGTCCCCTACCAAGGCATTGCATCTGGGGGAGCTGGGCTGAAACTGAGGGCAAGCCCGCTTCACACCCTGCCTGGGCATCTCTTGGGCACACAGAGATGAGGGATTGTCAGGGAGAGTCCTTGGCAGGGCTGAGTCCTGGCTGAGGTTCAGGATGCTCTAGGACAGGCAGGATTGTTTGGGTTCCTCTCCCTGAGCTGGGCGCGTGCCCGTGCCAAACCCCCACGTTTAATGGCCCAGTTGTGCAGTGGTGGGGGGGGGCGGAATAGGGCTGGTGCATGCTGGCACCCAAACCAGGTCCTGAAGCGAATGGGATCCTCGTGGTTGTCCCCGAGGAGCTCGTGCTCCTCTCCTCCAGCAGCAAGCACCCCCCAAGGACAACCCCCCCCTCACCCCGTGAGCACCCAGCGAGCATCCTCGTCCCCGCAGCCCTGTCCCCCACCGTCACCGCGGTGCCGCTGCCCACGCGCAGCATACGGTCCCCATCAGCACGTGCGAGCGCAGGCTCCCAGCCGCGGGTAACACCCAAACCCCCCCCCCCCCCCCCCCCACCCCAACCCCCTTCATCCCCGCACATCCCCAAGGGACCCGCTGCACCGTGTACACACACGTGTGAGAACACACAAGCACAAACACCCCCACAGGCTCCGAGACCTCCCCCCTTGCACATGGGGACAATCCCTACCCAGTGATGCTGACGTGCCCAGGATGACTCCCCCATATCCAGGTGCATCTTTGGGCTGCCAGCCAGGCTCGGGCACCATCCTGCACACAAGTCTCCTCTCCCAGTTACACTCAAAGTGTTGCCCAGTGACCCCAGACACCCACCCAGCCCCATCCCTCGGCACCTGTCACACTCAGCCTATAAATCAGCCTCTCTCTCACACACACATACATACATATATATATATATAAACATTTGGGATCTAAACGAATTCTGGCTGCATTTAGAGGTGTAAAAAAACCCCACCGATGGTTAGAAATCCTGCCGGCGTTTCACACCCACCCGCAGCACACGGGGCAAGGGGGGGGCACTTTCTCGGGGCGGTGTTTCTGCAGCGAACGTAAGAGCAACGCACGCCGAGGGTCCTTGGGCAGCGAGAGCTTTGCTGGCTTTAAAAAGGGGTACCCGACCCTCTGCCCGCCTCTGAGAGATGCTCCGAGTGGTGCAAAGCTCCAGCTGGAAAATTAAAGGGAAAAAAAAAAAAAAAGAATCCAAAGCAGAATAATCTCAACTGGCATTATAATTTTTTTCACGGCGTTAATGGGCTCTGAGCTGCTCTGGGAAAGGCGCTCGCTGTAGTAGGGGGAGTGGAGCTGACTGTGATGTGAGCCCTGCCTGGGGTTGGAGTGGGACCAGTCTGCACTGGGAGCTCCCCTGGCTTCCTTCTTAGTGCTTTAAGGTGAAGGTTCAGCTTAGCAGTGCCACTTTCCACCAGTGACACTCGCAGGCTCTTCTGGGTCATGTTGTCTACTCTAAAATACCAGTGTAGTTCTGCCAGGGCTCAGGAGAAATGCTTTGGCAGGAGGGGAAACTGAGGCACGGAGCATCGCAACCAACCGAAGCGAGTGCAACACTCCCAGCACACCCAGTCAACACAAGGAACCATTACTGGTTTGGAGTCACCACCCAGCACTAGGATGCTCTGAAGACCCAGAAGCATCTCCGCAGATGCTTCGTGGTGCTGCCCTGGCAGTTTGGGCCGGCTGAAGTAGGATTTCCTTTAATTCTACTCCGTTTTGGAGTCTCCCCTTTTAGTTTTGGAGCAGAATGGGGGCTGCCGGCCATGGCAACTGGCCTGGGGATGCTCCGGAGCAGCTGGCCCGCTGTTTCTTGCCAAACTTGGGCAGCAACGGGAGGAGAGAGGTCCCAGGTCGTGTGCGTAAATCCTCTCCGTACATCGTGTGCCAGCAGTGACTAAGAGTCCCTTGCTCCTCCTCGCCCGCGGAGCAGCCCCTCGGGCCCTGACTCAGTTGGCTCCTGGCTATTTCCATCTTTCCCTCCTCCCTGCATTTCCCTCTCCCGGCACCTCCTGAGCTGGCATCTGCGTGAGCATGCGGTTAGAAATTCCCCAGCGACGTTTTAGCGTCTTCTCCTCGGAGCATCGATGCCCGTGGGCTCTCGGCTCCTGTGTTGAGTTCAGTCCCAGTGACGAGTTGGTTCCTAGCGTAGCTCTGTCCCAGATGGAGTGTAAAACTCTTCACCCCACCATGGGAAACTGCCCTGGTTGTGATTTCTACCTCCACCTTCCACGCTCTGCTCACTTGTAGCTCCTTGTTATGTTTCCCTTTGAAGCCCAACTTGTGGGGTCCTGGCCTCTCTTCTGCTGGGACTTAATACATTAAACTTGCTTGTACAGTGTTCCAGAGGACTTCCATAGAATCACAGAATCATTATGGTTGGAAAGGACCTCCAGGGTCATCAAGTCCAACCTTTGTCCTAGCATTTCTCTAACCACCACACCATACCCTCAAGCTCCACATCGTTCTTTGAACACCTCCAGGGTTCCAGGCTTGTGACCCCCTGTGGGGTCATGGGTTTTTTTGGGAACACCCATCTCGAGATGCACGTTGAGAATGTGGAGATCATTGGCAGGTGCTGGAGGACTTGCTTGGTGGGACTTTTGGTGCTCTGTTGAGTATATACATACATTTTATTCTATTTTTAAGATGGCTTTGGAAAAAAATCCTGAGCTCGGAACAGAGGCCAAAGGTGAGATAAGACATCTCCAGTCACATCTTCAGCTGGCACAAAGCTGGAGCAGCACTAGTGGCTTAGGGGGGACGGTGGTTGGCACTGGCTGTGAACCTGATTCTCCTATTTTTAGCGGTTGCTTTTGCTCCTGGGGCTAGATCAGATCTCACCTCCGTGGCTCCTACAGCAGCGCAGCTTCTTGGCTGGAGTGTTTGCAGGGTCTCAAGCTCTGCCTTGGTAATTTTTTTTCTTCTTATGTTGCTCTGAACTGAAGTTTTTATTCCTCAGGTTTTCCTGAGATTCCCCCTACAGGGAAACTCAGGAACATTACTCAGCCCTCAGCTGAAAAATGGATGTTTTTGGCCATGTCACTGCATGTAGACACCCTTTGTCTGGTTAAACTGGCCTTGCTTTAAGATCCCACATGTTTGTTGGGTTTGCTTACGGAGTTGTGGAACACTGACCAGCAAGAACTGCCTTCAGAGCTGCCACCCGTGGAATCACATCACGTCCAGAGTGGTCTGATCAGAGGGGTAGCAGAGCATCGTTTTGGTTGGAAGAGACCTTCGAGATCATCAGGTCCAAGCGTTCCCCCAGCACTGCCAGGGCACCACTGACCCCTGTCCCTCAGCACCACAGCTCCACGGCTTGGAAACCCCTCCAGGGATCACGGGGACTCCACCCCTGCCCTGGGCAGCCTGGGACAGCCCTGGACAGCCCTGGAGGGGGCTGGGGGAAGAAATTGTTCCTCAGCTCCAACATAAACCTCCCCTGGGGCAACTCGAGGCCGGTTCCTCTTGTGCTGTCCCTTGTCCCTTGGGAGCAGAGCCCGACTCCCCCTGGCTCCCCCTCCTGTCAGGAGCTGTCAGAGCCAGAAGGTCTCCCCTCAGCCTCCTCTGCTCCAGGCTGAACAAGCCCAGGGCCCTCAGCCGCTCCTCAGCACCCTTGTGCTCCAGCCCCTTCCCCAGCTCCGTTGCCCTTCCCTGGCCACGCTCCAGCCCCTCAGTGTCCTTCTCGTAGGGAATATCTCAGCCCATCCCTGAGCAGGTGTCTATCACTGGGGGGTGGGGGGGAGGAGAATCATCTTCCAGACGTTTATCAATTAGGGCCTGGATTAGACTTCACACCTAACTTTTGGAGAGCTGATACTCTCTGTGCTGGACCCACATGGGTTTGCCCTTGAGGACACCCCTCAAGGATGCTCTCAGCAGGCTCAGGGCTGCCGGCACATTCCTGCTGGTGTCCAGGGCCGGGTTTTTCTCCAGCGTGACTCAGGCTGTCTCTGCTGCTGATTCACTCCAGCCCAGGACCTGGGCTGTCATCTGGAGCAGGCTCCTGCTGAACGCAGCTGCTCGGGTGGGTTCCACAGCAGAAGGTCGCATCCTGCTGGGTCCAGGCAGGATGCGTTAGCAGCACAGGGTGCTGTAGCAGGATCTGCTCCCAAACCTGCTGTGTGCTGGAGGAAGGTAGAAAAAGAGCTTTTCTGCTCGGAGGCTTTTTTATTTTTTGGCGGGGGGTGGGGGGCAGGGGCTGTGGGGATGGACACGACTCTTGGAAACAGATGCCCTGGGTGAGGGACTCACCACGAGCTCATCCTGTCAGGGAGGAGGGCTGAGTAGGATTGATGGTGGGGACAAAGTGACAACAGCCTGTCATTCCCACCGTGTCCTGGCAGCCCTTCCTTGCTCCGATCCATAGCATCCCATGGGGAGGAGGAGGAGGAGGAGATGCAGAGGGAATGAAGGTCTTACTGGTTGGGCAGAGGGCAGAAAAAGGAGCAGCTGGGTGTCACTGGGATGAGAGTGTCTGCAGGATGCTGAGCTCTGCCTGCTCATCTCCTCCTCGTCCTGCCCTGGGAACATCAGTGGGCACATCATCCACCACTGACCCTTAGGAAGCAAGGCAGGGGCAAAAGGACATCTCTGGTACACCCAGACCTCAAACCTCACAGTCGTGAATGGTGTGAGCATCTCATCTGGGGGGAGCTGGGATGAATGTGGGGGAAAGCTCTTTGACCTAGTCCTCTCATGTGTGTTCCCAGCAGAGGTTTGCTCCAAACCCAGGCTGGTGCAGATCTCCATCCCCATCATTTGTTTCTGGTCCATCTCCAGCCATGGATGGAGCCCAGCTCACCTTCCCTGTACATTTTGTAGCAACTGGAGAAGGGTTCTGGACTGATGGTCCCAGGTTTGCTATCAGCTCAGGGGACAAGTCCAGAGAACCCTCCATGTTCTCCACCCTTGGTCTTGGGGGAAGTGGCTGGCAGCAGCGTAGCCCTTGGGGTGTTTTGAGCCTGTTGCACCATTTTTGTTGAATGAGGATTTCTCCCCCCCAGTGTTGCTATTCACTGTCAGGGATTAGATGAGATGTACCAGAAGCAGGTGACCCCAGAACTGTGCCACAGTCTGCCCCAAAGTTATCATGGTGGTTCATAAAATTGCTGCTCTCCTCCAAAGAGAAGAGGTTGAGCCAAATCAGCTAATCCCAGAATCATTAAGGTTGGAAAAGACCTCCACGATCATCAAGTCCAACCATCTACCCAACATTATCACAATCAATCACAATCAAAATCAGGAGGGGTTGACCCAAATCAGCTAACAGTCCGTGTAATTTCTACTTCTGCAGGTAGTAGCTTTTGCCTCGCTTTTTTTCATCCTGGTCTCCATCACAACCTTCTGCCTGGAAACGCATGAGGCCTTCAACATCGACGTCAACGTGACGGAAACCCTCGTGGTTGGCAACACCACGACGATCCTGCTGACACATAAAGTGGAGACGGAGCCCATCCTCACCTACATCGAAGGGGTCTGCGTCCTGTGGTTCACCCTCGAGTTCCTGGTTCGCATCATCTGCTGCCCAGATAAGCTTCTCTTTGTTAAAAACCTGCTCAACATCATTGACTTTGTGGCCATCTTACCCTTCTACCTGGAGGTAGGTCTCAGTGGCCTGTCCTCCAAAGCTGCCCGGGATGTACTGGGCTTCCTACGGGTGGTCCGTTTTGTCCGGATCCTCCGGATCTTCAAGCTGACGCGACACTTTGTGGGTCTTCGGGTGCTGGGTCACACACTCCGGGCCAGCACCAATGAATTCCTGCTCCTCATCATCTTCCTCGCCTTGGGGGTCTTGATTTTCGCCACTATGATCTACTACGCCGAGCGGATTGGAGCCAAGACTTCCGACCCCAGTGGGAGCGACCACACTCACTTTAAGAACATCCCCATCGGGTTCTGGTGGGCTGTGGTCACGATGACGACCCTGGGCTACGGCGACATGTACCCCAAGACCTGGTCGGGCATGGTGGTGGGGGCTCTCTGCGCGTTGGCCGGGGTGCTCACCATCGCCATGCCCGTGCCCGTCATCGTCAATAACTTTGGGATGTACTATTCGTTGGCCATGGCCAAGCAGAAGCTGCCAAAGAAGAAGAAAAAGCATATACCCCGTCCAGCCCCGCTGGACTCTCCTACCTATGGAAAATCTGAGGAGAACTCCCCCCGTAACAGCACCCAGAGTGACACTTGCCCCTTGGCAGTAGAGGAGGGGGTGGCTGAGCGGAAACGGTCAGGTGAGACCCCAAAGGTGGGGCAGAGGGAGGGGGAGACGCCTGGGAGCCCCCAAAGCAGAGTTTTTGATCCCTTGTGCCCCAGAGTCCCTGGGGACTGCTCTGCTGCAGGACTCAGCTCCCAGCTCTTGAGTTGGTGAGAACTTGATGTAGAAGGGGCTGGGGCACTTGGGTGTCCAGGTACTGGGAGGTGTTTGGGTGCTGAGTGACATGTTGGTGGACCAGGATGCTGAAGACCAAGATCTCTGCTCTGGGCAGGGTGGGAAAAGGCCATGTCCTGCCCTCCTAATGGTATAGCTCAAGTAACCGTGGTGTGATTCAAGGTGTCCCTCCCTAGTCCAGCTCTTCCTCACGCTCACAGAGGTAAGACCATTTACCTGATTCCCCTCTTAGCCTGGTAAAGACCCTGGGGTATCATACAACCATGGAATGGTTTGGGTTGGAAGGGATCTTAAATTTCAGCTCATCCAACCCCCTTGCACCTAGAGCAGGGTGCTCAGAGCCCCGGGCAACCTCCCCTGCAATGGTGCCAGGGATGGGGCAGCCACCACCTCTCGGGGCAGCCTGGCACAGGCTCTCCCCACCCTCAGCACCAACAATTCCTTCCTTCTCTCCACTCTCAATCTCCCTCTTGCAGTTTCAACCCAGCAGCCCTTGGCCTGTCCCAACAGGCCCTGCTCAAAGCTCTGGCCCCATCTTTCTGCCAGGCCCCTTGCAGCCCTGCAAGGCCCCCAGAAGGTCTCCCCTTGGGGAGCCTTCTCCTCTCCCAGCCTGTATGTTTCCTTTTGCTTCCTCCCACCACAAATTAGGTCAAGCTTCACCAAAACGGATATATCCATGGATACTCCCTGGGACTTGACCCACCTCCAACAGTAGGTGGGCAGTGGTGGGCAGGATCATCTGGGTGAAGCTTGAGAAGATGAGGGATCCCTGCCACTGACACAAGGAGGTTGCTTTGCTCTTTTATTGTGGTTTCCTGCCAGTGGCACCTCCAGACTGGCCAGCTTTGCATTGTGGAACAGGAGGGACCATGGTGGGGTTGTGTCCTGCACCAACGTGGCATTCACTGAGGTCAACCCTGAGCAATGGGGCAGCTGGCCAGTGATGGTCCTTCACCCCCAGGAAGATAGGAAGCTCCAAATGCCCCAGATTAGATGTTTTCCTTTCTAACTCTCCCTTTTCCACATGCCTACGTACCTCATCTGCCCCAGGAGCCCTGGTTGTGGGGAGCAGTGAGAGTCCTGCCCTGGAGGAGTAGGTCCACTCCAACACTGATCCAGGACCTCAGCTGACACAGCATCTTCTCAGCTAACAAACCAGTCAGATGACAGAAATTAGCACTTCACCACTAACCCGAGCAGCCCGTATCTCAGCAGTGTGAGTTTTGCAGAGCTAATTCCCACCAATTAGGTGGGTGGATCTCAAAGCCCAGGGGTGTTTCTTCCCTGGACTTAGCTTCATGCAGGATATATAACCTTCAGTAGGAGGAAGAGCTGTTGTTTGGTGCATGGGATTAAAATCTGGCATGGTCCTGCTCTCCTGGTCACTCTAAATTAGCATGTCCAGCCTGGGATTCATACCTGAATTTGTGGGTGATGCTCTGGGCCATCTGCAATCTCTTCTCTTTCCTTGTGTGGTCTAAACAAACCCTTCTGGTCACCCCAAGCACCTCGTCCCATGGGTTTATCGACCGCTGATGGGTCTCTGGTACCTTCTTGCAGACTCTAAGCAGAACGGTGAGGCCAACGTGGTGCTGTCAGATGAGGAGCAGCCACTCTCGCCGACCGACGAAGAGAAGCGGCCCATGCGACGCTCCAGCACCCGGGATAAGAACAAGAAATCCTCCACGTGCTTCCTGCTGGCCACGGGTGACTTCTCCTGCACAGTGGATGGAGGCATCCAGAAAGGTATGGCTGATGCTGGAAGCATGAGGTGGCCTGGGGAGGGTGAGTTGGAGGTTTGTCGCATCGGTCCAAGGCAGTGGGCCATCTCCATCTGCCTGCCTGGCTGTCGTTCTCTGCTCCCCAAATCCACTTGTCTCCCAGCCTCTCCATCTGCTTCATCTCCGTCCACCACGTCCCTCCGTGCTAGCTCTGTCCTTTTTGTTTTCTCCTCCCGCAAGTTCTCCTGCCCTGATTGCCATCTGGGTGCCATGACCCCACGCTGGCTGCACTGCCCTCCTTGGGGACAGACCTGTCCCCTTTGCTCCCCAGCTTCTCCTGTCCCTCCAGCTCTTCTCTCTGAGCTTCAATCACCCATCTCAGGGTGTCTGCTGTGAGGGGGACGTCTCTCCTGGGGATGTGATGAGGTTGTTGTGATTGAAGGTGGTCAAAAGGTTTTCAGTAAGGGGGAAAAAAAAAAAAAATCCACAGGTTTTTCCTTTCCTCTCCCCCTCCGATGTCTTTGGGTGGGTTTGAGCGTGGGGAGCTGCGATGTGTCAAGCGCTGCCTTGCCAAGAGCCCGGGGCTGCCAGAAGGGCTGTTTCCTCGGGCTTTGGAAAGGGAGCTTTGCTCAGTGTTGAGTTTTTCCATGGGAAACTGTGGGGGAGATGAGTCAGGAAAACACAACGCTCTTCTCATGACAAAACAAGAGTCGTCTTCAGCCTGGCGCATTCTCTCTGTCCATCAGCCTTCTCTGCTCCCCCAGCCCCTGGGAGGGTCAATCCAGTGCCTGCCTTGAGCCACAAAATCCAGCTGCACCCTCCTTATTTGTAGGACACGGCTCAGTTTTCTAGTGCTGCAGTTTTTCTTGTGTGTGCAGGGTGGTGTGGGATGATGTAGATGCAGAGGTCACCTACATCTGCCTCCTTGGTACCGTCTAACGCCGGGTGCTCGCACGGAATGGTGCAAGTGAGCTGGGGACCACATGACATGCTAGGAGACTGAGCTGCACACAGAGACCTGCTGGCTCCTGGTGTTGGTGCTCTGGAGGCCCTCGAGGGGTCTGTGGCTGTAGCATGGTTTGGGATGGTGAAGACTGGATGGGCTTGGGACACAGGCAGCCACCTTTCTTGCATTAGTAGAAGCAAATTGGTTGGTTTCTCCAGGGAAATCAAGGATGCCCTTTGCCATTTCTGCTCAACCTCATCTCTAAGAGGGGGGAAAAATGAAAATCTTCGCTCCTTCTTGGGCAGAAGGCTGCCGTACAATTGTTTGAAATGCCTCATGGTTTCTTTTTCCTGTGAAGTTGGTCTCTTTTCTTAATGCCTGCTCAGCTAAGAAATTTTTTTCTCATGTTGAGGTGGAACTTCTTGTGTTCCAGTTAGTGCCCCTTGCCTCGTGTCCTATCACACAGCACCACTGAAAAGAGACTGTCCCCTTCTACTTGACAGCCACCCTTCAGATATTTGTAAGCATTAAGATCCCCTCTCAAGCTTCTCCAGGCTAAACAGCCCCAGGGCTCTCACCCTTTCCTCATCAGAGATGTTCCAGCCCCTTCATCGTCCTCGTAGCTCCTGTTGGACTGGGGAGGCTGAGCTGGAATGGATGAAGGAGAGGGATGAAAGCCCATGCTTGAGCATCTATGCTCAAGACCTGCATCTCTTCAAATGAAGCATTTGAGCTTGGTCCCTCTGAACCCAGGAGAGCTAGACCAGATCTAAGAGCTGAGGATCCAGCGCTGCTTGTGCTGGGCCCCCAAATCACAGTACTTGGTTGCAGGAGACCAGGAGGGTTTTGTCCTTGTGTGGTGGCAGCAACAGCTGCTTGAAAGGGCACTTTGGTGATCTTGGGTTGTTCTGGTGGCTTTCCTGCAAATGTCAAAGTGCTTTTTACAAGTTACTTACCCCCACCTTGCGGAAATGGTGTTGCACTTGGAGAAAGGTGGATCTGGTGTCCAGAGAGGCTTGAGTGATGTGTGAGACCCTTTTGGGAAGAGGAAACCTCAATTATCTGTGTCCTGGTTGGGCTGTTAGGGATGGACTGGTGAGATGCTGTGCTGGGAGTTCAGGGTGATGTCCTCCCTGGTGAATGCTCTAGCATGGTCAGGGTTAGTGGTGACCAGAGATGGTCAGAGGGGCAAAGCACCCTCCTACACTCCAGCCAAAAGCTGTTGGGAGCTGCAGAAGCCCCTCTTCCCCCACTCCTGATTTATCTCCTGCTGAGCCTGTTTGTTCTGGTACTGGGATGTTGGCAGCTCTGCAAATTGAGATGAGCTTGGTTCTGAGCCCAACTTGCTGATGGCCATCTGTCAGCTCTTGGGACAGGTACTGATGTCTGTACAAGCTGTGGAAATCAGGAGATGGAGCTGATTCAGGAATATGCTGCAGATCTCGGCATCCATCGTGGTTTGAGCCCGATTCTAGCTGTTGGGGCAGCTCAAAGAGAAGAGCTACCCCTTCCCACCACCCCTTGGACCTGGGCCTTGGAGAAGACTGAACTGAACTGCAGTGGGTTGACATGTGGCATGTGTTTCTTGTCCCTGTTGCTGCTTCCAGTGGTGTCACCTTGCTCCCTTGCTGCTGGGGATGGCTTCAGACACCTTATCCCCCTTCAGCACTCGGCTCCTGCTCTGCAGTTCCCCAGAATGCGTCCTGCTGGGGTCCAGACACATTGGCATGGGTTGGTCTTGGCGTGTGAGCCCCTGTCCTCTGCTTAGATGGAGGGATACAGAGACAGGATGAGTCCAGCATCCCCCATGTCAGTGAGATTGGATATGAAGGTCTAGGAAAAGGTGGTGGTTGAAACCAGGGTGGGATTTCAAGAGCAGCCACAGGCAATGGGGTTAAATGGAGGGAAGGGGATTTGCCCTCCTGCCAGGTCAGCTCTTCCAGCACCTCCAAAGCAGCAATTTTTAGCCCAGTTGCCAGAACACAGAGCATCACGCAGCCGACTTTCCACTCTGTTGCTTGCTGTCGGTGCAGGGCCGTGACCGGCTTGAGCGGTGTGGTAGCGAGCGTGGGGATGCTCACATGAGCCTCCACCGGTGTCATCTGCCTGGGGGGGTGAGGGGAGCAAGGACAAGCCCACATTTGCCCGGGGACAGGCGGGCGAGAGCATGAGCTCCGGGATGAACAAGCACAGGCATTCCTGAGCGATGCTGCCTGTTGGCATTACCCCGTCCCCATCTGCTGCTGTGCGGCCGTGGTGAGCGTTTGTGTCGTGGCATCAACAGGTCCCTGGCAAGACCCACAACCCCCCCGGGGGGCTACGTGTTGCCCCACCACTCTCTTTAATAGCTGCATCAATCCGGCACCTTGGCAACAAGCCCGTTTAGGAAGCAAGCCCGGTGACCTCGGTTAGCACCTCTGTGAGTTGCTGGGATACTGGCTCTGTTAACGAACCGGTGGCAATTAGCAGAGCACAACCCTCTGGCACTTTGCAGCTTGACTTTGTGGTGGCACTTGACCCTGAGCTTGGTGGAAAAGCCACGATGGCCTTGAGGGATGGAGTTGTGAGCTCCTTCCCAGGAGCTCTGTGAATCAATTGGTGGAGAAAATGAAGTGATGGCCCTTGGGGCAGGTTGGCCCTCAGAGCCCCATTGCAGAGGGGCCCTGGGCCAATTGAGCATCTTTATCAAATGCTGCCCCAAACTGATGCTTGAGACTCAATCAAAACCAGGAGCATGATTTTGGCCCTGCTCCTATGCTCATCTCCATCCTTTTCTACTCAGTGACCTCAGCAAGAGGGCAAAGAACATCCCTCTAAAGTGCTCAACTGCATTAGCAGGTCCTTACATCGCCAAGGTGGCTCCAGCCAGCCCTGACTCCAAACAACTCGCTGCCAAATTGCAGTTGTTTGGGTGCTGGATCCACTGGTGACCTCGAGCTTTCAGAGCCCAGTTACATCTTGGCACAACCACTTCCCGCACGCGTGGCTCAGGGTGGCAGGGAAACGGGAGAACTCTTCCAAGAGCCCAAGCACTCCCGGGTAAAGAGCAAGGTTTGTGGAAGGATAAGCCCCGTCTGGGTCTTTTGGGGGGGGGGGGGTTCGGAGGGAGCAGGAGGTCTTTGCATCAGCTGCTGTAGGTGGGAAACATCCCCAGCTTGGGATGGGGCTCCCCCCGCTCAGGGCTGCGCTCGCTTCCCTCCTCGCTTCGCCATGGGGACGCGTGCCAGAAAGTAAATAAGGAAATTGCTCTTCTCTTTGGGGCCTGATTCTGCTCTCGCTGCCGCTGCGGGGATTGGAAAGGCTTTGCTGAAATGGGCAACAGGTTTAGGCAGATGTCCCTCTTTCCCCTGGACCTTCCTCTGCCTCGAAGCTGGAGGAGCCGTGTCTCCCCAGGGGGCTGAGCTGTGGGGAGAGCTTGAAGGTTCCTGTTCCTCCCTGACGGCTGCTGTGGCTGGGAAACGATTAAGGAGGAGAAGGGGGGAAATATTCAAAGGGGATAAAAATCAGATTTAAAAAGCTTTGGAGCCTTTTCCGGATGATGCTCGTGTCTCAGCATCCTCCTGGGGGTTGATGCCACGATCGCTCCGGTGCGAGCGTTGAATCCCGAGCCAAGCTGGGCCAGCACCCGCTGTTGGTGCCTCCCTGTCGAAGCAGACCCCAAAGGTGCTCCATTGGCTCCCTGGGGACGATGACACGAGGACGTTTTCCTGAGCCTGGCGCTGCCGAAGGGCCCATCCATCACCTTGTTTTTCTGCTGTCAGGGAGCCGCCTCCTGCCGCTCCCCTCCCTGCGTATGCGCTCGCCGCTCGCTCGCATGCGCTTGCTGCCTCCGGAGCTCGCTGGGGCTTGCGGGGAAAGCGAGGCTGGGTTTGCTCTCGGGGAAGATGCAGTGAGCATCTTATGGCACAGGGCGGTCGGGGTTCCTTACATCAAGGAGCATCCTGAATTTCCCATGTATTGGCAGCAGGTCCCTGCAAGGTGCAGCGACCCGGAGAGCAGATCTTGCGGCTCGTCTCTGAGGTGCAGACCAGAGCCCTGTTCAAAGTTCTATTTTCAGCAAAAATACTTACTTTCTTTCCAGAAAGAAAAGTGAGGTTTGACCCGTGAGAGGATTTCTTCTGGTTGTTGTTTTTTCTTTTATTGGAGCAATTTCTGGCTCTTTGGGCAGGGGGGCGTCTGAAGGGGTCCCATGCTTAAGACAATAGGAATATTTGCTCTTTAATGAAATTTCTTATGGAAAATAATGAGCATGTCTACCTGCTCCTTTCCGTACAGAAAGGTGTCAGCAGCACCTTGCTGCTACAGCCAGCTTAAAAACTAGAGCTGGGGGAATCACTCCTTCCAAATCCCTTATTTGTTTGAGTTCTGCTGCTTTCCCCTGTTTGCTTCAGCCCACGAAATCCCCAGACTCATTCCTCATGACGAGCAATTTGGGAAACAAAACCCAACAACTCCCCCCACCCCAACCCTGGACTGATTTGGTCTCCCGACATCAATGACTCTCAAGTCCTGGATTTGGGCTCTGCTGCCTGGGGAGCTGAGGGGAAGGGAGGGGAGGTCTGGAGGATCTGCAGGAGTTTGGTTGTCCTCCCAAAATCCCTTCCTGCTTTATTTATTTAAGGGGGTGGAATTGGGGTGTGGGGCTGGGTGATGCTCATCCTGGTGCTCTTTGCTTTCCGAGCCTTGGGAAGGAGGCTGCTCAGCTCTAACCTGTCCGTTTTCTTCACCAAGGCTATGGAAAATCCCGGAGCCTAAGCAGCATAGATGGTGTGGCAGGATCCACGGTGGGCTTGGCTCCCCTCGCGTCCCGCTGCAGCTCTCCCTGTCCTCTGCGGCGTCCCTGCTCTCCTGTCCCCTCCATCCTCTAAACCGCTGCCCGGATCCCGCTTTGTTGTGTCTTGTTGCTCTGTCTCTCCCCACCCCTCTTTCCCCGGGATGCTGTTGTCTCCGCGGCGGTGCCTGTGTCCAGAGGAGACCCAGCTGGGACATCTCCATCCTTAAGAAGCGGGTTTGGATCTTCTCCAGCCCAGTGCTGCCACCATGCTCACCCCCCAGTTTGCAGGACGTGTAACGTCTCCGTTGAACTTGTCTCGTGTCCGTGTGTCTGGGACAGTCCCTGGAGCAGGTATTGGGTTGGATATTCTCCTCCCCCTTCCCCTCTTGCAATCTTATTCATCCTAAATAAATTGGGCCGACCCATGCGGTTCCCTCTGGTGTCGAGCCCTCCTTCCCGTGGGCTGCTTGCACTTGGGCTAAGGGGTGGTGGAAATGCAAGGAGGACATGTTGACTCATAAAATTATATATCATTGTGCTGGAAATGCCTGAGTTCATAGGGTGTTAGGTCTTTTATTTTTTAAAAAAAAACAAACATGACAAACCAGCCTCAAGTTTCTGGAGGCAACAGATGAATAAACCTCTATTCCCTGCCCAGCGGTGGTTTCCCCTCTTGTTTTGTGCCTTTTTCTGCCTAAATCACACTCGTTCCCTCCCCGCTTGTGTTTGCTTCTCTGCCCAACCTCCACGATGGTCCTGGGGCTGAAAGTGGCTTTGGCAGCCTTGAAAACCCAGGTCATAGAATCATTTTGGTTGGAGGAGACCTTTAAGTTTAGTGAGTCCAACCGTTCCCCCAGCACAGCCAGGGCACCACTAACCCGTGTCCCTCTGCACCACATCTACTTGGGGTTTTCTGGGAGGTTGTAGGGTCCCAGGATGGGCAGGGGCAGCACACGGAGGCTGGGATAAAGGTTTGGGAAAATACCGGCATGGATGCTCCCAAGAGGAGATGGTGGGGAGGGGAATGTGTGTGTCCCTGGGAGCAAATGGGAAAGAAAGCTGTTGCTGAATAGTGAGGAAGGGAGAGATTGGAGACAAAACGATGCCTATGGGGGTGGGGGATGAATCCTCTGAGATGGACACAGGGTGGTGGGGCAGAGCATCCCCCTGGGGATGGGTTTAAGCCGGGTCTTCCCCCGTCCTTGGGAGGTTACGTTTGGATGGCTGAGCTCCCCGATGCACTGCTGGGTTTTGCTCACGTATATTAGTTTTTGGGATGATTTTGAAGGATTTCAGGTGTCTTCTGAAACTAGAACAAGACTTTTGTCCTCCTGACTTCTGGCTCGTTTCTAGCTCCATCACCCCAGCTCTGCCTCCCCGGAGGTGTCTGAGTCTTGGGTGGCTGAAAGGGGCTGGCGTGGTGGGTGCAGCCCCGATCCTGCTGCTCTCTCAGCCTCTTTTGTTACTCTCAGCAAGTCCAGCTCAGGGGGGCTGGAGCCTGGGGACTTCCAGCCAGAGGATGGGGAGCAAAACTCAGCTTTGGGTGTGTTTATAATAAAAAAAGCCCCAAGAGTTTTCTGGGGGGCCCCACCATCCACAGCCAAACCAGATCTGGTGCTCGGGGCAGGGATGATGCAGAGTGAGGATCCCCTTGGTGCAAGGCTGGTCCCCACATCCCGAAAGAGCCAAGATGGATTTGGGCAGATCCTGCAGCTGGGACCCTCTTGCTCCTTTCCCAGGCTTCCCATGCCTCAGTTTCCCTCGGTGTAGGGAAGGGTTAACACTGGGAGCCTCCTGCAGTGGATGAAGTACTATGCAAGGAGGAAGCATTAAATGCCTCGTCTGGTTTATGTTTTTCTTCCACACTGAGTTGAAGGAGCTGACAGGAGGAGCCAGTCACCACATCTCCAAAACAACCCCCCTCCAAGTCCTACATGGGGCCAGCTCTTGCCTTTTATTTTCCCTTTCTTCTTTTCTTCCTCTCTCCTTGTACTGCAGCTGAGTGAGCAGAGCAGCGAGAGTCAAAGGAAAGCAAAAAAAGAGGGGGGAAAAAAAGTGTTGCCATGAGCTGGATCCCAGGGCTTGACAGCAGGCGTTGAGCACCACATAGACCTGGAGTTGGAATTTCTCTGGATTTGGGGAGAAATGAGGATGAGCTGCGTCCATCCTCTGCCCAGGATGCCCTGTAGTGGTTTCCAACCCCTGTGCCATGCTGGTGCCTCACTCCTTGCTGGTGGCACTGGAGTCTGCTGAGTGTAGCTGCATTCTTGGGCTGTCTGCAACTAACGTGTGTTCCCACACCCAACAGTCGGGGTAACTTGGCAGGTTTGTGAATCACCCCAAACCCTGTGAGCTGGGCCGTGGGGCGAGTACAGTGGCACTGACCTGGTGCATCCTCCCCTTCGGAGTGGACTCCTCTTGAAGTAGGAGGAGCTGGAATATCCCCAGCCCGTGTGAAAGGGAAGGTCACCTTCTGGGATTTCAGTGGTCTCTGAATCATAAATGATTTAACCAAGGTCAGGCGCTGGCTTTGGGCACGAGCCAGGCACGAAAAACCAGCTCTGCTGCCCTGTCTCCTGCAGAAGAAGCAGAACAAGAGATTCAGACTTCAGAGTTGGAATCCTAGAATCATAGACTCACAGGATGGCTTGAGTTGGAAGGGACCTCTGGAGATCATCTCATCCCTGGAGCCAAAGTAGCCACAGCTCCCAAGAGATCCCATCCTCCTCTTTCCTCCCCCCAGGCTCCCAAAGCAGCTCATCCCAACACCGGAGCTGCTTTCCCGGTGTGGAAACCCCTTTGATGGGCCCCCCATCCCCAAAAAAAGAATCTCATCCCCATCAGATCAACAAGGGTTGAGTCTGAGAGCTGCCGTGGAGCCGGTGCGATGCAATTTTTAGCAGTGGCGTTATGCAACTCAGGAGAAGGGATGACTAATGTGCAAAAAGCTCCTCTAAAACAACCGAGCCCCGAATGGGAGACGGAGGGATTTCAGTGGGAGGCACCAAACTGGTGAAAAACCCATCACATCTTCTCCCTCTTCCTCCCCGCCTTCATCTGAACAAGTGATTTGGGGGCTGCGGGAGGAGGGGGGGGGGGGGAAAACAGCTTGTTGTTATTTACAGGTGGGGTTGGGGTTGGATTTGGGGGCGAGCTGGCAGAGGTTAAACCCCCTGGGGAAGGGATAAGAGGAGATGTGGTGGCTCAAGCATGAGCTGATTGCTAAATATCTCTGTAGCCCAGGGTTTTATCTCAAACAGTGGCCAAAATTGGCTGCCTAGAGAATAGGATAAGAATAGAGCAAGAATATACGATACTTCCCCCGAATATCCTCCCAGCCTCTTATCTATGTTTAGGGATCTGGCAAGGAGCGCACGTTCCAGCCCAGGCGAAAAGCAGCGGGAGAAAGCAAGGTTGTTTGAGTTGTTCTTGATGAAGTGAATAAATCAATAGGAGCCCGGCTGCCTCTGCCCGAGGCCTAAAATGGCATTTTAAAAAAAAAAAAAAAATTAAAAAATAAAATAAAATTGAAGTGGTGTAGAGTGACTGCTCAGGGCAGGGAGCTGAGTGCCAGCATCCCAGCCTGGAGAGGAGGGTGTTGCATGGGATGGGGGGAGTCTGTTGGGTCTCAGCTCCTGTCCCGTTTGCAGAATCCCAGCGTGGTGGGCGTTGAAAGGGCCCTCTGGAGATGCTCTGGTGTCCCCCCCTGCTCCATCCAGCAGGGGCACCCAGGGCAGGGGCCCAGCAGCGCAGGGTCCAGCCGGGGTGGGAATCTCTCCAGAGAAGGAGACTCCACAGCCTCTCTGGGCAGCCTGGCACAGGCTCCCACACCCTCACACCAAACAACTTTCTCCTCCTGCTCAGATGGACCCTCCTGGGTTCCAGTTGGTGCCCATTGCTGCCCCTTGTCCTGTCCCTGGGCACCCCTGAGCAGAGTCTGTCCCCATCCTCTTGCCCCCCGGGGCCCTTTAGCTCTTGCTCAGCATTGCTCTGCTGCTGGCAGGATGCTCTGGCTGAGCAGGACCATCCAGCACTGTCTGTACCACCTCTACGTGCCCCTCACCATTGTACAGCGCGATGCCCAGCTGCGTGGTACCAAGGGAAGCTTCAGTGCCCCTTGCTCCTGGCCCCCTCGCTGCTGCAGATGCACGTGATGCTCAAGTATGGGCACGGGATTGGAGATGCCATGTAGCATCGAGCTGCCCTGATGTCCACATCCTTGCATCCATCTGAGTGCCCACCTGCTGAGAGCAGCAGCACTTTGGGAGGGGGGTCAGGCTGCACCCAGTGCAGAAAGCAGCCGTGCGAGGGGTGGAAGCCAAGCAGCCTCATCCTTCAGATCCAAGAGGGGATTTAGGGGACATTTCCCCCCTTCCCATCCTCCAGCAGCAGCTCTTTCCTTCTCTGGGAGCCGCGGAGTCCAGCATCACGGGGAGGCCGCGATGCCAGCCCCGGTTGCGTGCAAAGTATTAATTGTTATTGTTGCTACAACTGCTCTGTTTCTCGGGAGATGCCTGAAAGAGCTGAGAAAATAGAAAGGCCTGTCAGGCCGTCGGGCAGGAGGTGAAGATGTCAAGAGAGTAATTGCTCTGCCCAGAAGCAGCCTGTTTCTGGCTTCCCCAGCACTGCCAGGAAAAATCCTCAGTGCTTATTTGATGACAATGAAGAAAAGAAATGAAAAAAAAATTAAATAAATGGCAACCCCATCCCTTGCCCATGCTGACGAGGAACGGGGAGAGCAGAGGCAGATGCAAAATGAGATGCAGTTGAGCTTATAAATAGGTGCCTCCCAGCTCCCAGTTTGTTACTTCGTTACCTCCACCCCGGGCAATCGATCCTTACGCTTTCCCCCCACGGAAAGGTAAAAGGAGGCTCAGAAAGTGTTTTGCAAACTGCTGGGGAGTGGGTCACGGTCTCCTGCTCGTGTGGGACAGGCTGGGGCAGGGAATGTGCGAAAGGAAAATCATTCCTCTGGCTTTGGAGAGCGAGAGGGGAATCAGCCCGCTGGCAGCACCGCGCTGGCACGAGGCTCAGGACCAGCTCTCCCTGGTCACGGATGGGGACAGGCTTTTGAGCAGGGGCTTTTGGGACACAACAAGGGCTGCTGGGTTGAAACTGCAGATTCAGAGTGGAGAGAAGGAAGGAATTGTTGGTGCTGAGGGTGGGGACAGCCTGGCCCAGGTTGCCCCAGGAGGACCAGGTGAGCTCTAAAGGTCCCCTCCCACCCAAACCAGTCTGTGATTCTCTGGGTCGTGGGGAGGACATCCAAGGCAAGAGGGGGCTTTCCAGATGTTCAACCCTCCTGGGTATCTCTGGTCCTTGCAGCATGGGAGGGGCAAATGGCCACTGGCTTTTGCTCCATTGTCATGAAATCCCCCATCTTTACGTGGTCCCTGGAGATGGGCACTGGGGGAGATGCAGATGTTGGCTGGGAGGTATTTAACTCCAACATCTGGGGAGTGTGGCTCTTACCATGGCCCTGCCAGCTCTTCAAACTCCCCCTGTTGCAGTGGGGAAAAGAAAAGGGACCTGCAAAATGTCCTGGGGTGGCCCAGAGAAGTATTCAAGGGGTGGCCAGGGAGGGGCTGTGAGGAGCTGTCCCTGTAGCTTTTTGGTTTGGCTCTTGGTGATTCCTCTTTCAGCACCTCCTGAGCCTCTTCTCTCCAAACAGATGGGGAAAAGAAAAAAGAAAGAAGGAAAAATAAGCAAGGAAAAAAGGAAACCCCCTGGCAGACAAAAGCGGAGTTAGTGTAGGACCTACCCAAACATTGTGCTGGAGCAGCTGGAGGCCAGCCACTCATTTTTAGGGTGTTAAGGGTGTTTGAGGAGATGCTTATAGGGAGAAAGTGGGACTGTGGGAAATCACCATCCCTGGAAAGCTCAGGAGGAGTGGCCCTGGCAGCACTGCAGCAAACCCTGGGGGGTTTGGGGGCTGTGCTGAACCTCCTGCCTTGCTCAAGGAGGGGATGGCCATAATAAGGATGGAGGAAGGATCATGAGGGTGAGAGGGGCTGGGACCTGCCAGAGGCATGGAATCCATCTGGGAATGATAAGCAGAGTCAGGAGGGTGGTTTTCTCGTGGTGGCTTTGTCTGGGGGACCAGCGATTAACCAGCACTGCCACCAAAACCTCGGCTGTTGTTATTTATTTTTAGTCGTGCTAATTTGTTTTGATTTGGGTTGGGTTTTATTTTTTTTCCTTCTTCCGAGGCTGGGAAGCTGCTTTCCAAGGCAGGTCCCTGGAGGATGCGGGCAGCAGGTCTCAAGCTAGCACACAAAATGGCTTTGAACAGGGAGGAGGAGATGGGAGTTAAAAGCCGAGTCGTGTCCCTGGTAAATCAATCGACCTGACGGGGAATGTTTCTCGCCGGCCACGAGCCCTGCCGAGAGCTTTTAGCTGCTTGCAGGAGTGATTGAACCAGGAGCCCTCATATTTTCTCAGCATGGCCAGTGCTGGTCCCTGAATTGGTGCTGGGGACAACGCTGGGTCCCCTGAACCACTCCATCATGGGGCAATGGGGACCTCTCCTGTATACCCTGGGATTTAGGGGCTTTAATCCCACTGGTTTTTCCTGGGATTTTTTTCCCCAGCGCCTGCATCCAGGTGCTGCTTCCCCAAACTGCTCAACGGAGGGTGAGACCTCGATTTCAGGGGAAGTGAGATGTTCTTGGAGCTGTGTCCAGTCTGCACTGGGGAAAGCCGGGTCAAACCCACAGCCTGGAGCTGGTGGTGGGTTCTGCAGCAACATCTCCTGGGGGGAAAGGGAGGCTCCGTGGCTTATCGAGTGGATCAGGTGCTGTCTCCCCAGCTGACGGCCCCTCGCCTGGAAACTGGGTCCTGGCACACGGGTAGAGGCGGTGGTGTGACTCAGAGCTCCAATCAATGTTAATTAATTCAATGATAACGAATGAGAGGGAGAGAGAGAGAGACAAGCGAAAACACTGCGGGGATATTAATGCACCAGGCTTGGCTTTGGGACATCTGGCTTGGGGTTGGCTTGGGAAGTTCTGGTCAAGAGCAGCTTTCTGGGAGGAGGCTGATGCAGATGGGATGAATTCTGTCCCCTGGTCTTCTTTTTCACCCTCCAAAATCACCCTGACTCCACGTCAGGAGTTGCCATCTCTGGGTCCGTTCTGAGGATTCTTAAGAACATTTTTTCCCTGCTTTACTGATGGAATAGCAGCATTCCATCCCTCTGGAGAAGGCCATTTCACTTTGTAGTTACTGTTTGCTGCACCCCGCAAAGCTGGGGTCCCCTGGATGCTCAGTCTCGCTCTCCCTCTCCCATTTCTCCACAAATAACCAATGATAGCAGTGACTAACAGCGTGTTTAATACTTGTGTCTTTAATTGCAGACACTTGCCAAGACGTCCTCTCTTCCAGTTACCCCCAGGGTGAGGTGGTCACCTTCTCCTGAGCCCCGACTGGATGCAGGCAGCACCCTGGCGAGAGGTGCCTTCCCCGAGGGATGCTCTCCCTGAGGGATGCCTTCTCCAAGGCGGAGGGATGTGTGCTCCGAGGGATCCTTTCCCCAAGGTGAAGGGGTGCTGTCCCTGAGGCTCAGGGATGCTTTCCCCAAGGGATGCATTCCCCAGGGCTCAGGGATGCTCTCCCCGAGGCCAAGGGATGCTCTTCCCAAGGCGGGTCTATGCATTCCCCCAGGGATGCTCTCCCCAGAGCCCAGGGATGCTCTCCCCAAATCCCAGGGCTGCTCTCCCTGAGGCTGGGACATGCATTCCCCCAGAGATGCTCTCCCCAGAGCCCAGGGATGCACTCCCCAAATCCCAGGGATGCTCTCCCCAAAGCCCAGGGCTGCTCTCCCCAAGGCTGGGCCATGC
>JANVCC010000045.1:199843-216256 GCA_025345505.1 Todiramphus chloris collaris
AAAAAAAAATTAATAATAATGACCTCTTTGCTTTGTGCTGTGTACACAAGATTGCTGGAAAAACAAAAAAAAAAAGAGTAAAGGAATACCCTTTTTATGGCTCACACAGCTTGAAGGTAGCTGTCACTCGAACACGCGCTCACCATTGAGCTGATTTTGTTTCATTCTCAATAAATTGTTTCTTTCGAGGAAAAAAAAAAAAAACCAAACAAAACAAACAAACAAACGAAACTGGTTTCACTGCCTGGGAGTGAATTGACGACGTGATTTTCCCCCTCACCACCACCCCCCCTCTCCTCCCACCCACACCTTCTCCCCTTTGGTTTGCGGCGGAGGGGGTTTTCCTGCCCCTAGTTTGGGGGTCCGGAGCAAGAAGCGGGGAGAAGCGACACCTTTCGCGTTGACCGGCCGCTCCCGCCCCGTCGGAAGGAATCTAGTCGAGGATTGTCTCGCTGGGCCACCCCCTCTGCCCTCCTTGGTTTGCAGCGAGGAGGAGGAAAAAAAAATTTTATATATATATATATAAAAAAAATACTAATAAAGGGGGGGGGTCACTGGCTGCTCTGCTGTTTCACTCCTCACCTTGCCGAGGAAGCGGCGGTGCAAGAAGCGGGGAAGCGCTCACCCTGCGTGTTCGGAACGGTCGGCCAAGTCCGGGGCTTCGCCGGTTTGGAAGAGCTGGAGTTGAGGAATTTTAAGTTTTCCGATTTGGTTTTTTTTGTTTTTTTGTTTGTTTCGTTCGCCCAGCGCGTTTGGCTTTCATTTCCATTTCGTTCTTTGTTTCATTTTTTTTTTTTGGTTGCGGGGGTTAAGGCGGAAGAAAAACCGAGCGCAAGTTTGCGAGCGCTTTGAATCGTTGCACCACAAAAAAAAAAAGAGAGAGAGAGAGAAATGAGGCTTTAAAAGCTTTTCAATACTTTTAATAAAGCCTTTCCTGCCACCCGTGAGGCGCTCCTCCATCTCCAGGGGCTTTGCAGCGGTTCCGCGTTGATGGGTTTAGCGCAGAACGGACGAAGAGTTTTCCCCGAGAGCTCGAGGCGGTAAAGTTTGAGAACCTTTTGCGTTGGTGTCTCAGTGCCTTCCTTTGACCGGTTTCGGAAGCGGACGGTTCCGCACGCCTCGGATTGTGCATGCAACCCTGATCGCGTCCCGGGTGTAGCGGTGAAAACCAAAATCATTTACACACAAAAACCAAAAAAAAACCAAAACCCCCCAAAAAACGCCCTCCCCCCATAAAACAAAAAATGAGCCCCACGGAGGAGGCTCGAAAATTGTCCTGTAGTGGCTGCGTTCTCCTGTTCCTGGGGGCTCCTGAGCTGTGGAAGGCGATTCCAGTGCAGGAGCACAACTCCGTGGTCGCTGCAGGAGACTTCGGGGCACGTTGCGACGACCGCGGACGTCAAGAGGAAGCTGACACTGCTGCATCCTTGGCTTCAGAACCCGCTCGTGGTGGTGGTTTTTTTTGTGGTTTTTGGCCGGGCTGTTTAGAATTAAATGTGACATGCGGAAGAAGACGCTTTGAAACGTCAGCTTGCCCTGGTTGCTTTGACGTAACTCTAGAACCTCCTGCGGATGCCCGACCTGCAGCCACGCAGGACCCTTGCTCGGCTGCGGGTCCTTCCCGACCCAAGGATGCTCACGGTTGTGCTCTGCAAGGTTCCTGTTCCTGGGGCAGAGATCTCTGTAAATCCCTCCACCAGGTAAGGGGGTTTCGGAGGTGGAACTGAATTGTGTACGAGAAGATGGTTTTGTTGTTCGCCTTTTTTTTTAATTATTATTATTATTATTATTATTATTGATTCTCCAGTCTACTAACTTGTACTAACGTGCTTGCTTCGGTCAATGGGATGTTCCCACCAGGTACGGGAGTGAAGGAGCAAACTCTTCAGTGTTGCTTCTGTTTGCTTTGGGAATGGAACATGACGTTTCTCTGCCTACCTGGGGTAAAACTACAGCTTGGTGAGCTGGAGCTGGTATTTTGACTTCGTGCCCTGCTTCAATTAACCCGGAACGCTCTTAATTTGTCTGTGGCGACGTGGAAAGCCGAACTGATGGTTTGGGAAAGCTCGCTCTGTCTTTACGGGATGCTGGTGTGTTTAAGTTAAGCTGTTGACTGTAAATGGGGACAATTGTAGATATTGTTGGTAATGAGGGTAGGGGAGGGTGGGGGGAATGGGGCACATGACTTGTGAGCTGCCTTTTCTTCTAGAAGTTGGTGTTTGGAGTTAAAAAATGTCTATTTTTGCCCTGTATTTCATGTTGCGTTGAGATAACGGCCTCTGAACGTGGGGTCACTTGAAGGGTTGTATGATAAGGTTTTGGGGCCGGTCGTAACGAGAGGCACGTTTCAACCTCTGTAACCATCAGTCCCCATCCCTGGATGTGTTTCAGCATCGCTGAGATGTGGTGTTGGGGAATACGGTCTAGGGGTGAACTTGTAGATCAGGGCTAATGGTTGGACACGATGATCCCAAGGGGCTTTTCCAACCCCAGTGATTCTGTGAACCGGGCTGGGTGGTTGGTGCCACCAGGGGATGAGAGATGTGGTGTAACCCAAACCGAGGTGGTGGTTCAGAGAAGCCAGCTGCCTGCTCAGGCAGCCGGGTGTGTGCCAAGAGCTGGGCACTTCTTTGGGTGTGCTTTGAGTTGTTGCCTTACGGGTCCGTCGGTGGCTGTTGGGGGTTGAAAGGGACCTTGGAGATGCTTCGAGTCCAGAAGAGGTGCGCTCAGGTTTCACGGTGTATTTAACCAGGAGATTGTTTCCTCGTCTCCTTAGTTATTCCGGAGACTCGGAGGTGTCGTGGGATGCGGTGTGGGACGATTCTCCCGCGGTTGCTTTGTCATCATGGGTTGTTTCTGGCGAGCTGGGTTCTGCCTCGGTTGGAGGGACGCTTCGGCTGCCGGGTGAAGCCAGGCTTTTGTTAAACCCAGTCTCTTGGAAGGGTTAAGCACTCGAGATGCATCATATTAATTTGGCTAATGAGACTTCTGGGGAAAGTGGATTTATAAAGAGAACCATTTAATTAACCGCGCTGCAGTAGAAAGCGGCGCGAGTGGATTAGACGGGGAACCGGTTATTTGAATTCACACGTTGGCTTATTGGGTTGTGGGCTCTTTTGGTTTGTTTTGTGGGTTTTTTTTTTTTTGTTTAGAGTTGTGCTTTTTCCAGCCGCAGCTGAATTACTAAGTAAGTTTTAAACCATCAGATGGCCCAGATTCTGCTCCTCGCTAATAACGAGCTTATGTTTGCCTCGCGCTGCCGCCTTGCTGGGAAATGGCAAATGCTCTTCGAGGAGACGCTCCCACCGCGTGTCCTGGTTTTTGGGCAAAGGCATCTGCAGGAAAGCTGGGGAGAGAAGTGGGAAGAATCTTGGGCTGGGAGCTTTGTGATTTCCATTGTGTCTCCTCCGGTTATTGTCTAGCGGCCGTGCGCTTGAGTTTAATTAAAGCTGGCTTGAGAACGGGGTGAAGTAAACTCTTCAAGCAGAGTAAGCTGCTGAAGGATGCGGTCAGCTGCTCTCGGTGTGTTGGGTCACTCGGGGCCGATGAACAAGAGCCCGCTGGTGTTCATCCTCTTTGGTCGTGTGCCTCTGGTAGGAGCAGAGGATCTGGATGTGGTGCCACAAAGTTCTGCTCTTGTCAGTCCTTTATGTCCCGCTCCAGGGATGTACTCGTTAAACGTGTTTGAAGGATCGAGGTATGGATGCTATCGAATGTGGTGTTGCTGTGAGTTAATGAGTTTCCCACCTCCCAGCCCGGTTCCTGAGCCCCTGGGTTTGGGTTTGAGCTCGTGCGTGTTGTCCCAGGACCCAGATGGGTTGTGCGTGCACGCGGTCGGCTTCCAGGGATGAGCTGATGAGCCATAGGTTAATTGTGGGTAAAGGTTATTTCCTCTCCTTATCTCCCTGCCTTGACCTTCATACCGAGTTCTGCAATCGGATCTGAAGATTGGGCTGTAGCTTTTCAGCTCTCTGGCAGTGTTTCCTGTCCCCAGTGATAGGTCAGGCTGGCTTTTGGCAACACCCCCAACTTCATCCTGCCCCAGACTGGCAGATTTCCCTGTCATTTCTGGCATCTGTAGCCAAGGGAGCACCGAGATCCTCCAGCTTGGATCTCCTTTCAGCCCCAAGTGCTGCGTTTCAGGCCTGTAAAATGAGACATTGTAAGGATGCCTGAGGACACACGTAGGGTGCAGAAGGATTTTGGGTTGAGAGAAGCCAACGAGGTCTTGCGAGGGTTCTCCTTAAGCTCTTGTTGGACATTTGAAGGGAGTTGTCCCATGGACCGTGGTGGTGTTTGCAGCCCACTTGGCCAAGGGGTTGCTTTTGGTCGTTGTCCGCAGCGTCGTCAGCCCAGCGTCGGGTCCTTCAGCTCTGAACCCAGCACCAGGGGTTCGGTGCAGGATGAAGTCTTGAACCACTCAAGTCACCGTGGCTTGTGGGGAGGGCACGGTGGGGAAGGGGATGTCATTTCTTGCGCTGCTCCTCTTGGGTGAGTGAACTCAAGAATTCACGTTTCAGATCTGCCAGCCCAGCTCGCTTCTGCAGTGCTTTTGCCAAGAAAGGCTGGACCAGATGGTGCTTGAGGTCCCTTCTAAATTGGGATTCTATGATTCCATGACTGGTGCACTAAGGCATACTGGTGTAGACAAGTTACTGGTTGTCAGACATCTTTCAGCAAGTGCCTTTGCTCTTCTTCATTGCACCAGACTTGTGTCCCAGCAACAGGTTGAGGCTGGGAGAGCCTGGTCCCGGGTACCCCATCCCCATGACCACCCAGCTTGGCCGTAGCCCCTTTCCCTGCTTGACCGAGGGCTCGAGGTGTTAGAAATCAATTTATTGGTGTTACTTTAGTCACCGGGGTGTTGTAAAGTCACCCTTTGCCTCTCCCGAGCCAGAATACGATTCTTGTCCACGTGAGACGTATCCGGAGGGGAAAGTTGCAGAGTTCAGTGGGGACTCAGGAGGCAAAGTCTGAATTGCTGTGGAAATGGAGACTTTGACCCGGGAGTTACTTCTGAAATTGGCCGTGGCCATAAGCAGGAGCTTCCATCTCCTTTGTTTTTCCTGCAGGCTTGAAAGCTTTTCCCTGGGGATCTCTCGGCTTCAGCTAAAACTTTCGGGGGGGTTTTCAACCACCTGGTCTAATTGTTTTAGCTGAGGAATTCCCCTTGATTTCAATGAAAATCGTTTAGGCTGCTTCGAAAGATTAAAAAGAAACAAACCCACCCCACCAAACCAACAAAGAGCTCCCCACCTCCTGTGGCTTCTTCCACCTCCCTGGAAGCGTAACTTTTTATTTCATATAACCCTAAGAACCCTCTGGGTCGCAACCGCGGCCGCGGGATGGGGAGGGAAACGACATCAAAAGATCAAACCCCAACAAAAAAAAAACAAACCCAAACAAAACCCCAACCCCCAAAACTGAAACAACCAAAGCAGCCAAGCGTTGCTGTTATCAGCGCCCGCGAGGGCAAGTAAACAGCCGAAACCGCACGCGAGAGCTGCCAAGCGGGCGGGTGAAGGAAGGACAGCCTCGTTTCCTGTTGCTGGAAGGCCCTGGTGTCATATCCTCACCCAGCTATTTTCAATTATTATTATTATATTTTTTTTTCTTTTTCTTTTTTTTTTTTTTGTTTTCTTCCTGCGGCTTAAAAGTCAACACCGAAACCTCAAAAGCGTCGGGAGGCAGCTGGAGCTCTTTGGTTGGGGTGTGTTGGGAAGCAGCACCCAAAGCACAGGTCTGGGTCAAAAAAAAAAAAAAGGTTCTTGTTCTCCTTGAAAAGATGAATTATGTAGATTTTTTTTTTTCTTTATGGGTTTTTTCCCCCCTTGTTGTGGTTAAAGGGTATCCTGTGAAGCTGGGGTTCCTCGCTGTAGGAGAGATCTTGCAGGGATGTTATGGGGAAAGCAACTGAGGTGCCAGGACAGGGTCAACGGGACATCCCTGGGTGGTGGCTCAAACCCTAAACCCTTCTCCCTGGTCTCAGATCTCCAAACAGCTGCTTGAGTCTTAGAGTCATGGAATGGTGGGGGTTGGAAGGGAGCTCTGGAGATGATGGAGTCCAACCCCCCTGCCAGAGCAGGGTCACCCAGGGCAGCCCACACAGGAACAGAGCCAGGCAGATCCAGTCTCCAGAGAAGGAGACTCCACAGCCTCTCTGGGCAGCCTGGGCCAGGCTCCAGCACCTTCACAGTAAAGACGTTTTTCCTCATGTTGAGGTGGAACTTCCAGTGTTTTGGCTTATACCCATTAGTCCTTGTCCTGTTACTGGACACCATGGAAAAGAGCCTGACCACTTCCACTTGACACCCACCCCTCAGATATTTATAGACATTAATAAGATCCCCTCTCAGCCTTCTCAAGACTAAACAGCCCCAGTTCTCTCAGCCTTTCTTTACAGGAGAGATGTTCCAGTCCCTTAATCATCCTTGTAGCCTCCCTTGGACTCTCTCCAGTAGATCCCTGTCTCTCTTGACTTGGAGAGCCCAAAACTGGCCACAGAATTCCAGGTGTGGTCTCACCAGGGCAGAGTAGAGGGGGAGGAGAACCTCCCTAGACCTGCTGGACACAGTTTTCTTAATGCACCCCAGGAGAACATTGTCCCTCTTGGCCACAAGGGCCCACTGCTGTCCCATGGAGAACTTATTATCCACCAGGACTCCAAGGTCTTTCTCCATGGAGCTGCTTTCCAGCAGGATGACCCCTGATCTGTACTGGTGGGCTCTCCCAGTGGCGGGGGAACGGCTGCAACGATCCCGACCCTCGCAGGGGATTTTATTGCTGGATAAAGTTGGTCACTTCTTGCGTGCTAAAGCTCAGGATCCATCCTCTCTGTGTTTGGTGCCTGGGTTCATCTGTCATCAGCATCTGGGAGGAGAGGTGAGAAAGTCCCAGCCTTGGTTATGAGTAAATTATTTGGTTTTGTTGTGAAGGGGAGATTCTGACCCTGGAAGAGCGTGAGGTGAGGAGAGAGGTTTAGTTTGTGGACTGGTGGCTAAATCCACCTTCTCGAAGCTTTCCCCTGACTTTCAGTGACCCAGAGCAGCTGGGACCCTGCAGCTGATGGCCAGGCCATCGGAGGCAGATGATGAGCCTATAAAATAATAAATACAATAATTCCAGTGTGAGTTTACAGGCTCCTGCAGGACTCTTCTTGATGCCACCTCTGATGGCACCGACTTCGGGAGCTTTGATAGACCTGAGCTGAGTCTCAGCAGCTTTTTATCCTGCCTCGGGTAGAAGGGGTGGATGTGGGGATTAAAATCCAGCAGGTGCCCACCCCATGGATCAGTCCTGCTGAAACACTTGGCACAGGCACTGCGAATGGGTCCCAAGGGGTGGTGGAGGGTGAGCTGGCTCTTCTGAGGTGACAGCAAAGTCCCAGAGCTCTCCTGTCCCTGCCTGCTCCCTTTGGAGCTGGAGCTTGAGCTCCCAGAGCTGCCTTGGGGGATTATATCTGGGAATGAATCACTGAATCATGACAGAAAAACGTTCCCAGGAAGGGTGGCAGCCTTGAGCCAAGTTGCTTGGATGAAACAAACCCAGGAGTGACTAACCCTTGTCTGCTGCCACATCTTGGAGAAGCCAATTCCACCTTTTCTGCTCTTAAACTTGTGGTGCTAAAACGAACTTGGAATCAGGCTCGTGGTCCCCTGTCTGTCAGGACTTGGAATGCTCGAGCTAAAGAAGGTCGGGGTTTGTTTGGAGGGTGTCTGGGGGTGTTGCACCAGGTCTCTGGTGGGATACAGCAAAGCTCCTTGAACTTGTAAGAGCCTTTCATCGCTCGGATGCTTCAGCAGTGAGCTCTGGCAGAGAGCTCTTTTGGAGAGATCTTCAGCATTCATTTCTTCTGCTGCCTCTCTCTAGTAGGAATTTTAGGAAGGCTTTCAAAGTTGAGGAACCTTTGGTAAAATGCTTCCCAGTTGGATTTCTCACCAAGATCCGAGCGCAGCGCTGCCGCCCATCGCGGGTCACCCCAGGTGCCACACGGGGCAGAGATGAGCTCGGGGCAGGAAAATGTGACACCGAGTGACTCGAGACAGGGTCTTGAAGGGGTTTTTATTTATTGCAAGTTAAATTATTTTCACGGAAAGATCTCTAGGAGGTCGTTAGCCGTTTGTTTTTTCCAGCGCAAAGTGCAGAGGTGATGCTTGAGTGATACAGGAGGGTTGGAGAGCGGGAGGGAATCCAATCCTGCTGCTTTCCCAGGACTGGAAGGGAGGACTTGGGAGGGGACTGCATTTAAGCAAAACATTTTTTCATGCTAAAGATGATAGGAAACTATTGCTGCTCGTTTCCTCTGCCCTGTGTTCTGTGACTGAGGGTGGGAGGGAGCAGGCGCGGAGGGGATTTGCTGGCCAAGCGAAAGGATTACAGCTTTTCGACCCGTCTGTGTCCCAGCAAACCCTGGTTTTGCCTTTATCCAAAGGGCACGTGATGCTCTTTTTACTGTTCAGAAGCTGACTCGATGAAGTTATTTGCAAGATGACTTCAGTGGGATGGAAAAAAAATCTTCCTCCGGGCAGATGTTCCCATCGTCATTGCCGTTTGTTTCTCTAGCGCCTGGGTAAAGTAGAGAAATGCCTGTAGTTTTCAGAGCTGTGAGGAAAACTAAACCATCTGCTCTGTGCTTGTCTTCTCAGCAAAAGGGGTGAGAGGAGAGGAGTGATCGAGACCACCAGATGTTACCCTGGGCCTGCTGGCTTGCAAGGACAAAGGCTTGAAGAGTCTTCTCCAAGCTCCCAGCCTGATGGTAGGACCCTGCAGAGCAGCTGGGAGGAGGTTCTCGTTCCAGAGACTGGTTTCCTCAGCCTGTTTTGATAGATAAGAGGTAATTGGGGCTAGAGAAGATACTTGGCCTGTGCAGAATTATTTTTGGGGCTGATAAAAGGCTGGAAGGGCCCATCTGTGGGGTAAGAGGCTGTGGGAAATGGGAGCTCCTTTTTTCAGTGGTTTCCAGGGACAGGACAAAGAGCAGTGGGCACCAACGGGAACCCAGGAGGGTTCATCTGAGCAGGAGGAGAAAGTTGTTTGGTGTGAGGGTGTGGGAGCCTGTGCCAGGCTGCCCAGAGAGGCTGTGGAGTCTCCTTCTCTGGAGAGATTCCCGCCCCGGCTGGACCCTGCGCTGCTGGGCCCCTGCTCTGGGTGCCCCTGCTGGATGGAGCAGGGGGGGACACCAGAGCATCTCCAGAGGGCCCTCCCAACCCAAAACATTCTGTGATTTCCTCCTTTGCAGAAGGAAAAAGAGGTTACCAACACTTGGGAGACCCGTTTTTCTAAATAAGGGTAAGGATTTGGTGGCCTCTGTAACTCTGGAGAGGACAGGGGAGCATTCTCCTCCTGAAAAACCTGGAGGTTTTGCAGGGAGCCCGTTTGTTGGAGCAGATGGGATGGGAGGTGTGGACACCACATCCTGCTGCAAAGTCATTTCTTGGGGGCAAAAAGAGATGAAAATGTAAGAGAGCTTGTGTTGAGAGGAGGGTGGTGTTGAGCAGGGTGGCTTTATTTACATGAGAGGGAGAGATCAGAGCACGGCAATGCGTGCTATAGATCCTGTAGGGTGAGAACAGTAGGGCAAGGACGTGGTGTCTTGGCTTTTCTCTGTCCCTGTGTTGCTTTGGTCACCGAGACTCACTCTGTTAATAATGAAAAGCCCTACTGAGCTCAGCGTGTTGGGAGAGATGCAGAAGAAGAGAGTTTTTAAGCTTTTGGATTGGAAAACCTGAAGCCAAGCGTCCCTAATAGTTCCTGTTACAGCAGCAAACCAGTGCTGCTGCTGGTCTTGAATTTATTCAGTGGGCAAGTGATGAGCTATCAGGTTCCCAGAGGTGAAAACTCCAATTTGCAAAGAAAAGCTTCATCCCTGCTGCAGAAGGTTTCGGCTGATGGCTTGAGACAAATTACACGGTACCCACTCGCCCCTCTCAAACTCCCAGTGCCTGAAATGCTTCTTCAATGGCTTTATTCTTAAACCCTGGGTTTTAAACCCTGTTTTAAGCCCACCTTGTTTCTTTGGCGTTCTCTAATAGTGGAATTGCTGAATGTCCCTGGTATTTGTGAGGGAACTTCCTTGCCTGTGGCGATGGTTTAGCTCCTTAGTACCTCTCTAATGTTCTGTAGCTTTGTATTAAGGTAGAGACAGCTTAATTTTGTGTGTAAAAGAACCCATGCAAGAGTTTAAAGGAGTGTTTCTATAGGGAAACAACTGTCTTGTTGGTTTAATATTTAAACAAAAAGGGAAAAAACCCCAAAGGACCATGCTAGTGGCCGGTCTGGTTGAGTGTAAAACTCTTATGATATCCCAGATGGGTGTAATAATGCAAATATCTGGTGATAATGCAAAAAAAATTGCAGCCTCACCACCGGACAGAAAGTCCCAGTAGCTTTCTTACATCTTGCCCATCTGAACTGAACCTGTAGGATGTTGCTTGGCTATAGGCTGCCTGCCTCTGGAATCTGCCTCTGTGGGTCCACTGGATCCAGCAACTCACTGGATGATGGGGAGGGAGGGGAGAGGTGGGGTGGTCTTGAAGTTTGGTGTGTTTTGGTACCAGCTTTCATTGGAATTGGTTTGGCTTCCAGGTCCCCTGTGCTGTGCCAACTCAGGAGGAGGAACGGCCACGGAGCAGCGTCCTCGATGGAAGAGAAGGGTTTGTGGGATGGCTGCTCTCCGCATCCTCGTGGAACCTGAATCCTCTCTCTCTGTCCTCGCCTCCCTCCCCAGGGCTTATTATTCCTCTCTGAATAGACTAAGGTAAAATCTCCTGCTGTGCTTTGGCACCGAGAGGCCCTTGGCTGCCTCATCCCAAGAGGTGAGTCAGCTTTGCTCTATTGCACTGCCTGGGGTGGGGGGGTTGGCAGCTCTGTGGCTCCAGTACAGAGCTGTTGGACTGGACACCGAGGGGGTCAATCTGAGATACAGAAAGGCACAGCTCAGGGGCAAACTCAAAGTGAAGCCCACGTCCATCCGGACATCCACGATTTGATTTCTAATTGGTTTTTTCCCCCCATCAAAAAAGACTTTACGCTACGTATTTCTCCGATGGCTTTAATCACACGGGCACGAGAAATAGCTGGGTATCCAGTGAATCTGTCATCAAAAAATTCCCATTTTCATTCTTGCTGCCATCTGTACTTCCCAGTCCAGATCGTTTCCCCCAGCGTGGATGAAATCAAAGGCCATCCTTTTGAATTCCCACTGGAATCATTTCAGCCGAGCCTGGGGCCGTTGCTCAGGTTGGCTTTTTTTAGCTTCCATTTCTGGGCCGAAGGCTCAAAGAAGAAAGAAATGGGTGAGATGAGAGCACAGGCTCCAGCAAAGAGGAAAGAGCAGACATATGTCTGGGTGTAGTCATACAGCCACCCTGCAGGAGAAGAGATTGTTATTAAAGCTGGTGGATTTTTCTCACTGAAAAAATCATTTGGGGAGGTGGGCGGGAAGCAAAGGATGTGTGTTCTCGGTTAAGAATTCCTTAGATAGTTTCTTTAAATTATCTTAACTCTTCACGTGCCTGCTGCTGTGCAGAATTTAAGAAGGAGGCTCTGGGGAGACCTTCTGGGGGCCTTGCAGGGCTTCAAGGGGCCTGGCAAAAAGATGGGGACAGAGCTTTGAGGAGGGCCTGTTGGGACAGGCCAAGGGCTGCTGGGTTGAAACTGCAAGAGGGAGATTGAGAGTGGAGAGAAGGAAGGAATTGTTGGTGCTGAGGGTGGGGAGAGCCTGTGCCAGGCTGCCCCGAGAGGTGGTGGCTGCCCCATCCCTGGCACCATTGCAGGGGAGGTTGCCCGGGGCTCTGAGCACCCTGCTCTAGGTGCAGATGGCCCTGCTCCCTGCAGGGGGGTGGGACCTGGTGACCTTTACAGGTCCCTTCCCACCCAACCCAGTCTGTGATTCGATGAGTTACAGGGACAGGCAGGGCTATTGCCATTGGTATAAGAGATGGAGATGATGGAGATGGAGATGATCTGGTGCCACTCCCCTGCTCCATCCAGCAGGGTCCCCCAGAGCAAACTTCTCCTGGTCCTTGTTATGAACGTGGGGTTTAATTTGAGTGAATTTAATCCTCTTCCCACCCCCCCCCTCTTTGTTGAACTAAGTTGGCCAAAAGTAGCTGCTGCAGCAGATGGCAGATCCCGTTGGCCTAATGAGGTGACTCGCAGATGTTGGTGTTTGTAACATCTGGGTTGCAAACTCCAGACTCTCCAGCCTCACCTTGTGAGCAGACCCAATTTAACACAACCTGTCTCATATGAGAGATCCCAGGCCAGGAGCTTGGAGCTCGCTGGCTTAAAAGTAGCAGTTAAAAGGAAAAACTAAATTCCTTAAAGGCTCAGGAATCTGTGAGGGGCCAGGTCACCTTTTAAAATGACCTCCAAGTGTTTTGCTAAGTTATGGCATATTATCTCGTGTCCGGACAGTTTAAAGGTGGATAATTCCTCTGTTTGAATTAAAAATGTCAAAAGAGATGGGAGTCGCTGCCGCACGTAATAAAACCAGTAATATACTGGGCAAATCTGGTGTGGGCTGGTGGGATGGTGGAGGTGGGTTAGTAGCTGGAGGTGGATTTGCTGCTGGTGTCAAACTCAACTTCGTGGTGACGTCCGCACGATGAACACGAACGGTAGACCTGGCCTGAGCTTGGGGTTCTTAAAACCAGCTCTAGTTAGGAAGGGGATTAAGGGGCTCCCAGGGGGAGCACTGGTGCTGCTCTTCCCCCCGAGCTCTGAGCGAGGAAGGAGAACGGTGCCACTACAACGTAGGGGTGCGTGAGAGAGCAGAGGTGCTGCCCTCGTCCTCTCTGGAGGGTTCCACACCACGGAAGGGTTCATAGGGTGGAGGAAGGAAGATGTACAGGACAGAGTGCTTCCGTTGTGGAGCTCTGATTTCTTGAAATGATTTTTACAATATCCAGTTTGCGGTCGAGGGAGGTTCCCCTCCCCCTCTGCTCTGCAACGGTGAGACCACAGCTGGAGTGTTGTGTCCAGTTCTGGGCTCCCCAGTTCAAGAGGGACAGGGAAATACTGGAGAGAATCCAGTCGAGGATACGAAGATGCTGAAGGGACTGGAACATCTCTGGTGAGGAAAGGCTGAGAGCCCTGGGGCTGTTTAGCTTGGAGAAGAGAAGCCTGAGAGGGGATCTGATGAATGGTTACAGAGATCTGGAGGGTGGGGGTCAGGGAGAAGGGGCCAGGCTCTTGTCAGTGCTGCCCTGGGATAGGACAAGGGACAATGATCACAAACTGGAACATAGGAATTTCCACCACAACAGGAGAAACTTCTTCCCTGTGAGAGTGCCAGAGCCTGTGCCAGGCTGCCCAGAGAGGCTGTGGAGTCTCCTGCTCTGGAGCCTTTCCAGCCCCCCCGGCTCTGTTCCTGCGTGGGCTGCCCTGGGTGCCCCTGCTCTGGCAAGGTTGGACTCCATGATCTCCAGAGGTCCCTTCCAACCCCCACCAGTCTATGGTTCTGTGATCCTTCAGGATATTTTTAAATATTCCTGTATTTTTTGGGGAGTTAAAGACCAGCATTTCCTCCTCACCAGCAGCACAGCGATCGCCTTCCACCTCAGCACCCCCCAGCCTTTTAAATCAGCTCCAGTGTCCGTGCCCTGGCTCCCCATCCAGATGAAGAAACCCAACCGTTCCTACTGCGGGAAGCTGAACGAGAAGCTCACGGCGCAGAAACTGCAGCAAAGGAGCCAGTTTCTAAACGATGCCCACCAATCCCTGGCACCCAAATGGTCCAAACTAAACACCCACGGCACACGGTCCCGCCGTGGGCTGTGGTCAGGCTCGCTCAGTTTTCAGCAGGTTTGTTTATTCCTGATGCCCTAAGTAGCAAGGCTTCGTGTGAAGATGCAGGGAAAGTGTAGAGGAGAGCATCCAAACGCCAGCAGAGCTTCCCCAGGGCTCCATCCTTTCCCTGTTCACCACTGGGGCGGTGTGTTTGTGCACTGGGATCTGCTTTGGAACCGTGGATGACACGGGCTGTTTGATTTCCTGGGCAGTTTGAGCCCTTGATCTGTGCTGCTCACAGAAAGACAACGTGCTCTTCTCTCCTTAGTTGCCAAACTCACCGTTTGGGGTTTGTTTTTTGTCTCATTTCTGGTTTCGGGGGTTTTTCCAGCACAGCAGAAGCATCCAGCAGTGCTGGTGGCTGAGGAGCTTGGAAGGAGCCTTCAAACTTTTCACCTGGGTCAGGCTGCCTGCCTCTGGATTTAAAGGCTTTTAGTTAAACAGATTTGCAGGTAAGTCACCTTCTCGTTGCGTTGTCGTCGGGCTTTGTGCTGCTACGTGAAATCGGTGCTTTTATCCTCTGTGCTTCTCATTATGCCTTGGCTTTCACCACGCAGAAATACTTGGCTTTTCTAAAATTGCTATTCTAAAGTGGAGGTTTTGGAGAGGTTTTGTTCTGAGGTTTGGTTTGGGGTTTTTTTTTTTGAGGAGATTTTGGAGGTCAGCAGCAGTCAGAGGCACTAAACCCTGGGGGCATTTGAATCCTGCTCTCTCTTCTACAAGGAGCAGATGCTTTTGGACACTTAATCAGTAGCTTCTGCTCTGGTCTGGTTTGAGTCATACTCAGTTTTCCCTCTTAATGCAGCTGCATTGGAAGAGAAAATTGCAGCATTTATCTTGGATCACAAACCTGAACTCTGAATAGTTTTCCCTCTCCTCCTGCCTACAGTGAGACAAATCAGTGAGCGTTTTGCTTTATTTGGCCTTTATTTATCCCACCAGTATTAAGAAAAGTGATTTCTGTGGAAGGCTTTTCGCAGGGAACCTGCTTGCTTTGCAAAATCCAGAAGCGTTCACGCAGGTTGGTGCTTTCAGAAAGGAAAAAAACCCCAAAAAAACCCAGCCAAAAACCCAAACCTTCCAATTAGCCCAAATATATTGAAATATATGAAAGTCTAAGGGCTATCGCAGCACCTCTGACGCATGGGTAAGAGCAAGCCAAGTTATTTAGCTCCTTTCATCCTGTACGGGGAATTTACTGCGAGGGTTGTGCTGGGATTGCTTCCTGGGGGACATACATTTTGTACCAGCAGGAGAGAGCTCATCCGAGGTGGGTGATGCATCACAGCGACAGCGTAAAGCGCCGTCGGAGAAACGCTTCCATCGCTCCAGATTCCATCCCTGTGCAGACTTTCACCAAGCCAGCAATATCAATCAGGGAAATGGATTTCTTTGCCCACGTGCAGCTTTGCAGGGTGCTGGCACTGACGGGATCTTTGGCAGCTTCGAGCAAAGGGCCTCGGCGGGCACGGGGCAGGAAGCAGTAAATGAAGAACGAGTTGCCAGGTTTAATTCGGGATACGTTTGGGTGAGCGACGGGGCATCGTTCACCCTGGTGCTTGACCTTGCAGCTTCTTCTGGTTTCTTTGTGCCATGAGGACCTTGGAAGAGCCCAGGTCCTGTTTCCCAGCTCTGACTAAAGGGTCATCAGGGAAAGGAAAAGTCCTGGCCAAGATATTTGGAGGAGAGCAAGTCCCTGGCTTGTAAGCAGACTGGAGACTCGCTTCTAAGAGCTTGAAATCTGCCAGATCCTCCAAACAGCCTCGGTTTCCTGGCAGAGGGAGAAGAGGAAAAAGGCTTTTCATCCTCCTTATCTTTGGGCCCAGGAGCTCTTGTGGCTGAGCCGCGTGATCTTCTTCAAAACAAGAGCTTACTGAGGCTTCTCCTTATGTTTCAGTGCCTCCTCTCGCTGGGGCTGCTGCTGAGCCCATCCTTGCTTTACCTCCCTCTCCTTGCCCCTCTCCTGCTCCCTCCGTTCCAAGTTCAGTGTTAAAAAGCCCTGCTGGGAGTAAAATCCACAGTGGTGTGGCTGGGGTCGGGGGTGACATGGGTGCGTGGGGTGGAGCTGCCTTTTGTCCATGTAGCTTTTGCTTTTTCCAAACTGCTGGTTGGGTTTGGCAAATTCAAAGATAAATCTCTGGAATTTGTATCTATTTTTCTCTCTTTCTTTTCTTCCGCTTGGACAGAAGAACCATCGATGGATGCACAGGGGGAGGAGAGTGACCCAGAAGCAGGTTTGATCACTGGATGCCTACGGTGGGTATATTTTATGTGTAACATAAGGGTTACCTGCTAGAGGAGGTCCACCGATGGCTGCGATCCCGGCAAAGAAGGCGGCAAACCCCAGGTAGCTGTGGAGTTTTTCCACACCCACAAGATCCACCTGTTTGGCAAAGCAAAGGAGAAATTGTTGATTGAGCTCATGTGAATGCCCAGTGGAAAAAGACCTGGTGGGGAGTTGGTCGACAGGCAGCTGGAGATGAGCCAGTGTGTGCCCACGTAGCCAAGAAAACCACCAGAATCCTGGCTGTGTCAGCACTGGGGTGGGCAGCAGGAGCAGGGCAGGGATTGTCCTCCTGGACTGGGCACTGGGGAGGCCACCCCTGGAATCCTGGGGTCAGC
>JANVCC010000045.1:256256-274443 GCA_025345505.1 Todiramphus chloris collaris
TGGACAAGCAATGGCCCCTTCACAGAGCAAACTGCTGGTGGGGGTTAAATAAGGCTGGATGCTTTGATGTGCTCCTTCAGGGATGCTGGTGTGAGATGCTGCTCTCCCCAGGGAGGAAGCAATGGTGTGAGCAGATAGGTGTGCTGGTCAGAGGTGCTGAGAGTTTCTTATTACTGATACAGAATAGCCTGATTTCAGTGATGAGGAGCTGCCGTGACATGGGTCAGGGTTATGCAAACCCACCAAGAAGGCGACAGGCGTAGAACAGGAGCTGCCCATTGATGGGGCAGCATCAAGTTGGGCAATGAAGACCCACCAGGTGGAACTTCATCGGGGTCAGTGTGGAGTCCAGTGTGATTAGTGACAGTGTTTTATGGACAGCTTGATGAGGGGGTGGAGATCAGATTGCCCAACACCTCCCCAGCATGAGGGATAGCATAGCACAGCCTGGTGAAATCAGAGTGGGCAGAGAAAGTGATAAGATTAGAGAAGGGGGGAGTGCTGGGGAAAGGGGACCTCAGGGCACAGGGACAGCAATGGTGGGGCCATCGTCCTCTGGTTGAAAAGCTGGACCAGCGACTGGGAAGCTGCTTCTGGATCTGCCCTGAATGTTCTTCACCTCCCCTGTGTATTGGGGATGGGGTTGTGAGGTCCCCAGGTCAAAGCAATGGTGGAATGTTAACCTCTATGAGCATCTCTTATTTTCTATGGGTTTTTTGATGGTGAAAGACAGCCCTGAAGCACAGGGTGGAGGTGATGGGCTCCAAGATGCTTCATAAAACACCATTCTGTGCCCTGTGTGGGTTCAGAGGCTGAACATGCTGTGCCAGCAGAAGGGCTCCAGCAGACTGTGGCCTCCTCTAAAAATGCTGCTTGTGGTCTCAGGATCAGCATTTAGAGCTCGGGGAGGGAGCATCTGATGGGAAGGACCCTACTGGCAGCAGCATTGGGCAGATACTGGAATGCTGCCCACAAACCAGATGGGAAATGGGGCTCAGGAAGGCAAGAGGGGAAATTGCTGCTCAAACCCATGTTATCCCAGACGGGGATGCACTGTCAAGGCAGATCTGTGCCCTCCTGGGGCTTTGCAGGGCTGGACCAGCAGCTGAGTCATGCAGGGACCAGGGAGATCCCCAAACCTCCTGTTACCAAGTTAGGCTCAGCTTTCCCTTCTCCTGGTCTGGGTTTTTGGGGTGTGGAGGACCCCAACTCCCAAGGGCATGGAGCAACCCCCCTTTTTCTGCCCACGCCATCGCCCAGCCTTCCCCTTCCCACTCTGCCTGCCAAGGACCTGCTGGAGCGTGGCCGGCGCTGAGCTGCTGGCACTTGGCTGCCTGCACCACGGGCAGCTTGGGCTGCTCCTGCCGGGCCAGGCAGATGGCAGGCAGGGCAGGTCACATCCTGAAAAGCAGCCTGGAGAAAGCCACTGTCAGAAGCTTTTGTTTTGCTGCCTGGAGCTTCTCTTTCAGGTTTGGCATTTGCAGGGTATCGAGGGATGTCTGGGAGCCAGAGAAGCCCTGGTGTGATGGGTGATATCCAGCCCTCCTCAGAGAGTTTGGGATGGCTGGTGGTCCTCTGTCCTGCTCTGGATGGCTGTGAGCAGCTGAGACCTGGTGGGGAGGCTGGGTGCAGTGCTCCAGCTTCAAAGCTTTCAGTGATGAGCAAATATACAAGTCCCGCAAAGCAGGAAAATAAAGGAGAAGAAAGACCCAAGTGGGACGGAGAAAGGAGGTGGTGGAGATGACAGGGAGGGAGAAACACAATCCACCCGAGTGGGTACATAATTTATTTGCCCATTAGCTATTAATAAGCTGGCCTTTTGTATCAAGTCTCCTGACGTCCTTGTAACAACTTCAGGCCTTTCTGCAGAGCATCACCCTTTCTGGGTGTTCCTGTGCCACTTGCCATGCTAACATGATTCTTGATATGTCCCGTGCCTTCGTTACCACCATTCAGCTGAACGAGTAATTAATGAGATTCCCCATTACTGCAGTGTAACTGTAACCTCTGGGAAATACTCATGAGGCAGCACCATCTCCTAGGGATACTGGGCACGCATGGCTTTGGGTGGTGCTTAAAGGACGAGGGAAGTCTTTTGGGGCTTCCTTGTGAGTTGGGTTGAAGCAGAATGGCCAAGCTGATGGCTTGGGTAAGCCATGGACCTTTCCTTTCACCACCACATGGACAGCAGTCCATGATTACTTCAGGATTGGATGTGGCACATGATGCCAAGATGCAGATCAGTTCAATGTAGCAAGGAGAGGTGGAGAAGACCCATTCGTCCTGGTCAACAAACTCCTGGCTACCCTCCAGCCTCCAGCACATACCTTCCTTCCATCTTCCTCACCAAGTAGAAGATAGGTGGGCTTAACCCATCCCATGGGATAAAGGGGGACCAGGACACCATGCCATAGGCTTGGAAGGGCCTATCAGAGCAGCCAAAGTCTCCTACAGCTAGTTGTTGGTGACTCGGGGAAAGAGGTGGGTCTTTGCTAATGGGAAGACCCTTCTGCAGCCTCGGGGTGCATCAGCTCTTCCCTGGCATTGCCTGATGCCGCTGCTCAGAGCTGAACACAGGACCACTTCTTGGCTTTGCCCACAGTGTGGGATGCTCAGTGCCTCCTGGCAAACTCCTTGGAAGGCTCCCAGGGCCTCCCTGGGATGTGGGAGAGCCACAAGTCAACCAGTCCCCAAGATGTAGGCATTGCATCCTTTAGGTGTTGCACAGGGAAGAGCAGGGAGGCTCATGACCCCAGCCCAAAGCTGTGCAGCTCCTGTTGGGGGGACAGGAGACTGGGCTACAGCCCACATCAGAGCTGCAGGACTCTTTGGTGCCTTTTAATCTTCAAATGTGAACATTGCTTCTTAAAATAGGTCTTGCTGCCTGGTGGGAAGTTCTTAATGTGCAGGGGAATCCCTCACCCCACGTGTATGCTACTCATGATGGGGACAAACCTGCTGCCAGCTGATGAAGCTATCACTTGGAGGGGTTCAGCTCCGGAGCTGAGCTCTTGGGGGGTACAATTCCTCTCCCAGGGCTGTTTCTCTGAAGAATTTGGGTGGTTGGGGGTGGTTGTTCCCCCCCCACGTGTGAAGATGCACTGCAGCCCCGCTCGCAGCACCGTGTTTCTTCCCCGTGTTTCCTTTAAAGCCAAGGACAGCCAAGCAAGGTAGGGTTTCACAAGGGTGTAGGATTTCTGAATCTGAGTCTTCCCTGAGATAAACTCTTCCTAATCCCTACCTGCTTGTCAGAGACGTGCAGGCACCGGCCACGGCCAAGATACTCTTACTGCGTTGGGGAAGGGCTGTCATTTAGACTGGCTGAACTGGGCTGCAGGTGAGTGACTGGTTTTAATTTTATTTACTGGGCTTATAAAAGTCTGCACGGCACTGATGATTTAATGTGAATGTAACTGAGTGCAACACCCGTGGAAAGTCCCCACCAATATTAAACCACTCCTTTTACTGGACTTTATTATCACTAGGATGTGGAAGAACCACCTGGTCAAAAATGTTTCCTTTTTACTCCACCTAAACTGGTGCTTGGATCCTGGTTTGAGACCAAGTTGTGCTGACAAAGGAGTTTTGAGATGCTCTTGGGTTTGTGCCTGAACCCAGACAGACACGCTCTGTGCTTTGAGCATTTACAGCCTCTGTTTCTCTTCCAAGACTTAAATAAAGTAGTTGCTCTTGGCTGTGATCTTTTTAATGGCTTTGAACGCTTTGCAAGTTCTTCCATTAGAAAAATCATCAGCTGTTGCAATCTGCTTTACTGGAGCATATGCAGGAAACGTTGGGGACCCTGAAAGGCACGCGTGGAAATATTAGTTGCCTTCAGCCCGCTCAAATTAAGCAGCGAGGACGTGGGGTGAAATAATTTATCAGTATTTCTGACGGGCTGAAACTTATGTCTGCCAAGTAGTCACTTAAAACCTGAAACAGCGGCGGTCGCATCCGTCCTATCGGGATGAATTCAATGAGGAGGGGATGAGATGGAGAAGGGGATGACATCAGATTCAGGCTGCAATAATCATAGTTATTGGGATCTTGCTTTTTAGGTTGGCTTGGTCTTGTCTGGAAATAAAAGGGATGTTTCAGGTGACCCCAGGGGACTGAGTGTGGGAATCCCCACTGCTTGGAACTGCTCAGTTCCCTGGGGATGCAGAGCAAGGGGTGGGGAGGGTTAATGGGAATACAGGGTCAAAGCTGCTTCTGGTTCCAGTGGATTCGGTACAGTTTGCATTTAGTGGTGAAGAACAACATATGATTTTCAGTGTCCAGTTTAATCATCTTCCCTGGTCTCTGTGGGTTGGTGTAGGAGTGCAGATAGAGCTGGTCCTGGTGTTGGTTCATTGGTCACTGCAACTCTCACTCTAACAAATGCTTCCATCCTTCCAGCACTGACGAACAAGCCCAGAAAAAACCCAGTCACTTGAGATAAAGTTTGGGTGGAAGGTCTCGAAAGGGGCCAGAGAAACTTTCCTTGGTTGGTACTGGGTTTGAACTCACTCAACACAGTTACTCCACAAGAGTTGTTTCACGTCTGATGTGTTTCATGGTCTCGGGGGGTGACAAGCTCTGTAGGGATGCTTGAAATTTCCATACAAGCAAAGCCTCAACCAAACAAAACCTGATTTTTACTGGGGGTGGGGGTAATGATTGTATTACTAATGCCCGGAGCAATACACTTTGGCTTCCTCAGTTGAGCTGTTCCCTTTGCATCTCCCCCAGCACCAAAATGCCTTCAACCCACAGCTTTTACTGCTGAGGTTGTGTGTCTGCACCCCCCTGAGAATGATCTCCCATTGCATCCCGGGATGAAATTCAGCTTCTGATGTGAGGCTGGGAAAACCACAGCTCTGCCATAGTCACTGCAGTGCTGCCCTGGGTCTGGAGGAGGGACCAAGGCTCCCCATCCCAGGGCAGCCATACACCCCTCCGGGCTCAGCTGGATCTGTTTTCAAAGGTCAGGGGAAGGAGATGGGGAAATTGCTCCGAGGCAGAATCAGCTCCCAAGAAAAATTAGCTCCAAACTTGCATGAGGAGCCTGGGGCTGCCAGGGGATGACGACCCCAAGGGGCAGCTTTGGCTGACCTTTGAGATCTCTTTTACCCCACAGCTGGGAGGAGATTTTCCAGACCTGATTTTCCAGGATGTTATTTTCTTTTTATTTATTTTAACTTCCTTGGAGTTTTTTCTTGAGCAGCACCTCTGGAAGACCTCGACTTTGCAGACCCTGCTGCCGGCATGCTTCTGAAAAGACTCGGCACAGGCTGATCTTGATATTTTCTTTTCCCAATTCAACGGCACAGCGTGGAAACCTGCCCCAGTTACTGGAACGAAGCTCGAGGGAAAGGCTCAGCATCCCAAGCTGCTGGCAGGAGGATTCAGGATGCGGGTGAGGGACAGGGACAGCTTTTGGAGGTCAGTTGGGAAAAGCCCTGACCAGTACTCACCCCGTCCCTGTGTGCGGGGTCCCTTTCCAGGGTGATGCTCTCTCTTGTTTTTGCCTTTGCTAGTGAAGTTTTAGGGCAGGGAAGAAAGGCAATGCTCTCTGCAGGGGCTGGGGGAAGAGATGCGAAGGGAAATAGCTGCTGTTTCATCCCATCCTGCTGGCAAAGCAGGTGAGGGCTTTAAACAGCAGCTCGGATGCCTTCACTGAAGGCAATAGTTGATGCTCACAGTCCCCAGGGTATGGTCAGAACTTGGTGTTACACGGACAAGGTGTGACCCTCACCCTGCAGAGGTTCGTGGAAGAACAGGCACCTCTGCCCATATTAAAAAAAAAAAAAGGATAGAAAAAGCACCCAAGGGGGCAGTTCCTTCTCCTGAAGCTTCAGCAGTTTGGGGCTCCCCTGATGGCAATCACAGGCTTCTGGGAGCGGAGGGTTTTCCCATGCAGTGGAGCAAAGTCAGGCCCAGATGTTGGCAGCAGCTGAGGAAGTGCCGGACCAAAGAGACCCATGGCCAGAGGAGCCCTGGGTGCCTCCAAGCAGATGGTGGGAACAATGAGGGTCCTGGTTTTCCACCTTTCAAGTGGGTGCAAACAAGCAGAGTTCCCATGAAACCAGCGCTGTGACTGAGCATCCCAGTGAGCAGCTCTGCACGGAGGGGGCAGAAAGGGTCACATCTGAGCATCACCTCCTCTTCCTCTGCTCTGAGCTGCTCCTTCCTCACCCTCCCTCTGAAAGCAAAGGCCTTGCAGGTATTTGTGGCCATGAAAGTGGTGGGTTGAGGTCCTGGATACCGCTGCTGCTGCTGTTGGACAGGACCCAGAGAAGGAACAAAAAAAAACCCATTTCAGGCACAAGGAGAATGAGGGCAAGGAGTCCCACCGGGCTCACGTGGGTACCGGCATCGCCTTTCCGCCCAGTGCGGGAGAGGTAGGAGCATCCCAGCGCTGCCGTGGCCATGCGCCCGCGAGAGCCGAAGGGGCAGCACCACCGGGCAGCCCCCGGCCAGCCCAGCTGAAGGAGGAGGAAGAGGATGGAGAGAGGGGAACTGGGCACCCCGCACGCTGGAGGAGGATGAAGGTGATGCAAAAGCCGGGTTTGTGGCTCCCTCCTTTGCAGCAGCCTTCGCGCCGGGGTGAGGTTGAGGGTGGAGTGGAGGGTTTGGCGGGTGGGTTGAGGGCAGTTGGGTGCTGCGCTCCTTTTTCCTTGGGTATTTTTCAGGTGGTGGTGGTGGCCAGGGGAGAAGTTTAGTTTGTCCTTGGAGGAAGAGGGAGGGTGAAGCCCTCCTGGGTGCTGCAAGTAACCCAGGCTTTGTCAGGAGCTAGAGGGTCCCACTGGCATCATCTCAATCACTTCAAGCCTTAATTATTTATAAAACTGGAATGTCCAAATTATAATGGCCTCACCTGGACAGGACCCCACGGTCCATGGGTTGCTGTGACATGACTGGGAGAGCAACCCTGGTCTCTGCAGCCGCTCTCCCTTAGCACATGATGCTGCGAGCCCCGAGTGATGCCAGGACCCCAAACCCACTGCTGTCTCTTTCTAGCTGCCATCGTAGCAAAACTCGGGATCAATGCAGGTATCTGACCCCATTAGCGGCTTCCTATTGCTTTCCATTTATACCCTCAATCCATTTTTGGCTCTGGCCGCCGACCTCCTAGCAGGGTTTGCTGCCGGTGCGGATTCTGAGGGGGGACAAAGTCATTCCTTTGTCCCTAGGAGCAGCCTGAGGTTACAGCGCTGAGCTCTGGATGCTGGATCGGATTGGGGGGGGTGGGGGCTCTGCCTCTATCCCAGCACTTTTGGACAGCCTGGGAAAGTTTCCCCATCGATTGGGGATCGAATTGGCTTTATCACGTTACAGCCGCGGTAAGCAGCGGCTTGGGGGAGGGTGGGAGCTGGGTGAGAGGCTGCCTCCCCCCGGTACCCAGACAGAGCCGGGATGCCCGAGGGGAAAAGGGTCACTCCGCAACCCCTTGCACTTGACAAGTGCTTTTGTGCCCGTCCATCCCTCCGCCAGCCACTTCCTAAAGCGCGTGGACCGCTTCCCGGCGGCGGCGATCGCCCGGCGAATCCCAGCGGAGAGCAGAGCACCGAAGCCCCATTCAGCAGCATCCCCACGGTCAAAAAGCCAGTTAAATCTTTTCCTGAATCAGGTTAAAACCCTGAAAGATGAGGAGGGCTCAGCTGCAGCAAAGCCTGGCCCGGACCCAGGCTATCGCCAGGTCCCTTCGGCGAGCAGCCTGCAGCACCGCAGAGCTCGTTGCACCCCATCTGGCTTCCCCAGTTACCTGCGTCCTTCTGCGGCAGCGTTTGTGGGGCACCTGGTGCGGGGCTGCAGCGGCTCCCTCCTCGCGGGGACTCGCCCTCGCTTGTTATTAAATTACATCCTGACCCGGTTAATCCGTAGCTGATTAACTTTGGACTCCGGGGCTGGGTATCAGAAAGGTTTCATCTGTCTCGTGGTGTGTACTGTATGTACCGGGCTCGCCGTTAAGCTGATCTTTTTCTTTATTTTTTTTTTAGTATATGATAAAATACGTATATGGGTGGAAAAATCAGAGTGAGGTATGGAAAGTGGGGAGGATTAAAGGGGTCTAGATGGGCCCTCTTCTCTGCCTGCCTCAGGGACCATCCATCCCAGCACCAGGGACCCAATTTGGGATCTTCCTCCTGTGCCAGTCTTCCCGCAGGGCTCCTGCTTGGCTCCATAGCACACCACCAGCTCTGGGAAAACTGAGGCACGGAGATGGAAGTGTGTTGGAGTTGGTGGCTGCTGATTCAGGTGGATCATTTCTTTGCTGGTACAATTTGTGGGATTAAATGTGGGGGTTCATCCTGCCCCTCTCGCTTTAACTTCTTTTACAAGCAAAGGTCTCATGTAGGGGTCTTGGACCGAGCTGCTCCTGAGCTCTGGGCTCATGTGGTGCCCTAGGGCAGGAGAAACCCTGGGCTTGCTCTGAGCCACTGTGTTATTTCAGCAAATTTTGACCCCTTTTCTTCACCGTTTCCACACCAAGGGCTTGAATGGCAGCGTTTTTTGTTCTGTAGAAGGAGGCTCCACAGCCTCTCTGGGCAGCCTGCGCCAGGCTCTGACATCCTCACAGTAAAGAAGTTTCTCCTCCTGTTCAGATGGAACCTCCTGGGTTCCAGTTGGTGCTCGTTGCCCCTTGCCCCCAAGAGTCTGCCCCCCTCCTCTTGACCCCCACCCTTTAGATATTGATAAGGAAGAGGGAGGAGCCGCAGACTTTTGCAGCAAACCCAGAAGTTCCTTGTTTCTCTTCTGGGGACAGTTCCTGTCCTGCTCCTAGCAGTGACAGGTGCCTTGTCCACCTCCCTAAGCCTCTGAGGATGCTCCGTGCCTGAATCAGAGCTCAAATCCCCCCTCAATTATCACCATCCCTCCTTTCATTAACCCCAGGGCAGCTTGTCTGGCTGAAGACGGTCCCAAATCGAGGGCGTTGCAGGGTCTGGGTTGTACTTTTGCATAATACCCCACCCCCACTCCCCAAATCCATCCCTCCCTCCCTTTGGGGGGTGGGGGAGGGATTGCTAATTGAGGGGCACTTCATAGGAAAAGGCTCCTCTGGTCTTCTTCTCCTTGTTCCCACCCTGCTCCGGTTCAGTCCTTGTCAGAGCACAGGGGAAATGGGTGGGATGAGCTGGTCAGCCCTCTGCCCTGGGAAAATTCATCTCCCCGTGCAAACGTGGGTCCATGCAGGGACCTGCTGTAAAAAAAAACCCACCACCAGCTCCTTTCCCAACTGATCTCTGCTGCAGGGTGGGGTTTATCTCCCCTCCAGCAGCAGTTTGGTGCATGTGGAGCTGCTGGGCAGCGATCCCGTACCAGTGCTTACTGGTTGCCCATCCATCCCTGATGCAGGACACCCTCAGGGGACAAATTTGTCCATGGGATAAATCCCAGCAATGCCAGGAGTGGGGAGCAGGGTGCTGGAGGGAAAGGAGTGCAGGAGGAGTGCCTGGGGCAGCCCAGCTTGTGTGTGTGTGTGTGTGTGTGTGTGTGTGTTAAATCCTTGGGGCCAAAAGGGTGTTTGAAGTCACCTTGGTTGAAAGCAAAGGTAGAACTTTCCCGAGGGTGTCCAGGGTGTAGCTGAAATCTCCAGAGGGAGTGAGTTGTGTAACTGTCCTGTTTCTTGGAGGCAAGGATGTTATTCCGGGCATCTCCCCCAGTATCCGTCTCTCCCTGGACCATCACCCGGCTTTGGCTTCAGGGGTACTCCTGTTACCAGGAGGTTTTTGCTGGAGCTCACACCCCAGCCCCAGCCCAAGCCAGCTTATCAGCTCCTGTGCGTGGTTTTCACTCTCCAGGTTTACAGATGCTCTTTGCCTGGGCGCAGGATGTGACCCTCGTTAGCGCCAAGGAGATTTTGCAAGGGGGTAAAAAAAAAAAATCCCCAAGAGAGGTCAAGTTTTGCCCACAAACCTTTGCCACCATCACCCTGTGGTCGAAGCCATCTCAAAGCTGGATTTGGAGAGGAGATGGGCTTAGGCTGAGACTGAATTTAGGTGCTGGGACTATCAGTTTAATGCCTTTTGGTTAGCACCCCTCACCAGGGGTGGGTCAATATAAGCACCGTAGTCTATAGGGGTGCAGAAGGGGGGTCTAAAATATGATAACCCAACCCTGAAGGGCCTGATAAAGGTCTGGATGATGTTGTGTCCTGTTTCCATCAAAGGTGGCTGGAAATGAGTCTAAGATGCTCCAAGCTGGTGGGTCCTGGGCTCTCCTCTGGGACAGAGTGGTTTCATGTGCTCATTAACGTCAAGGGGGGAGAAATAGCTCAGAGGACAGAAAAGGATGTTGGAGGGAGGGAGGGAAATCGAGGTGACCAGGTCCCTCAAGAGCAAAGGAGCGTCACTGTGGAGGAATTCAGGCTGAAGCACGTGGGTAGAAATGTGCCACCACCTCCCCCGCCCTTCCTCTGCTTTCCCCAAATGTGGAAGCCCCTGAGGAGATGGAAGAGGAAGAGGAGGAGGAGGAGGAGAAGGGTGAGAAGGTCACTTGGGTGAAGGTAGGTAGGACCCAGCCCTGCGTGAAGCCACCCAACAGGGATAGAACCACCCTGGAGAACCCAAGGGGAGGATGCCTGTGAGTATAGCAAACTCTGGAAAGGAAAGAGAGAGGAAAAAATAAAGGGGGGGGGGAATAAATCCCAGTTATTACAGTGCCAACCTGCCCGGTCCCATCCACCCAGGGCATCTATTTCTTTATTCATTCCTGGAGGTTATAAGCCCAGCGGCACTGGGGTCCGAGCCAGAGGTTGGCCAGCAGCCAGGTATGAGGAAGGGTCCCCTCTGTCCCGGGTCCCCCACCGACACCTCCCGGGGGGCTATGCCAGCCATACCTGCTGCTCCAACCTGTCCCAGCCACCCCGGGCAGGGATGGGGATGTCCCACGTGGTGGTGGTGGTGGCACGGTAGCCATCCCCTCCTGGAAAGGAGCCGGCTCTCCCCACGGCCACAGGCAAAAGGTAGGTGGGCGACTGGAGATGCTCCAACCCTTGGGCTTCCCCCTCTCCTCCTCAATTAAATAGAGTTATTATATATTAATAATAACGGGAGTCCTATTGCCTGCTGTAAAGCTCCCTCCTGGTGCCAGCGGCCGTGCGGGTCCCTGTCCCCCCTCTCTGCCTCCCTCCCAGGGACCAGCTCAGACCTCGCCACGTCACGGACAAGACTTGTCCTCGCTGGACCATCCGGAGCATTATTGGGGATTAAAGGTGGCATCCGCCAGAAGGACACGTCCTCCCCCGTCTCGCTCGCCGACAACGCGGGCGGGGGCGGGAGGTGGGTGGCCGGGTCCCCCCCTCCCCAGAGGAGCGTGCCGTGGCGATAGGGTGTCCCCTGCACTCCACCAGCCCCTTTTCCCCATGGACTCCCGACTCTTTTTAGGGCTCCCAGGGCGATGGCGGGGCCGAGGCTCCGAACCGTGCCGGCTCCTGCCGCCGTGCCTGACAAAGCCCGGCCCCGGTGCGCTGGGCTGCCAATTATACCGTGAATCAAACAGAGAAGAGCCTTTTAATTGACATTGGCCGCGTTATCCCAAAGGGACCTTTCAAGGGTATGGCTGGACTTTTTTTTTTTTTTTCCCTTTCCCATCTCTGCTTTCCCTACACATCCCTATGTGTGTTTAACAACTCTCTTCCCAGATGCCGAGAGCGTTGGCACTTCCATGCCCTGTGCGGGTAAGTCCCTGTAGGTGATGGCACTGGGGGGTGGGATAGAGGAGGAATCATCTCCTTGCTCATCCCAGTTCAGGGGTGGTGGGGAGCTGGTGGTGGGGAGGGTGGGGAGAAATTTCCAGCAACTCTGATTTTTGGAAAAACCTTGGCAACGGCCTCTATTCACCCCAGGAGTGTGAGGGGTGGCTGGGGATGGCAGGACGACGGGAGGGAAGCAGAAAGGAATTGCTGCTGGGGAGGTTTCGATGGTTGCAGAGGGGCCGGTGGAAACCGCGGCCCCGATTTACTGGGACGTGATGGGCAAAACACAAACTCTCTGCAAATGACCTTTCTCTTTCACCGTCTCTCTCCCTTGCTTGTTTGGTGGTGGTTTGTGTTTTTTTTATTATTATTTTCTGCAGCCAGGGATTTCGGCTGAAGGATATTAGTTAATCAGATTCTGAGAAGCAGATGTTAGGTGATTTAGGAGGCAAAAATGAGTCAACTTTCTAGTTCAAGCCTCTGCCGGAGCCCAGAGCGCGCGGTACGAAGCTTTGGGAGGAGGTTTTGTGGCTTTGGGCAGCACCATTTATTTTAGGGACTGGTGGAGCACCAACCTCCAGTGATGGGGACAGGCAGATGTCAGCATGTTTTGGGGTTTTGAAGTCAAAAAAAGGAAAGTCAGAGCCCAGCATCCCATGGGCAGCCACCCTGGGAGCTTGACACAGAGCTAAAAAGCACCTTTCCCTGTCCTGGTGGGGACGATGAGCACAACTTTCCCTTCCCAACCCTGGCCATGACATGCAAATTGTCCCCTCACAGCTCCATGCCTCAGTTTCCCCTTGATGGATAACACCGGGGGGGCTCAGTTTGATGTGCCTGGAGGCTCTGGAGCAAAGCCAGGTTTCAAACTATCACATTTTCTTCTGTGACCAAAAGTCACGGGTTGAAGCCATCCTACCATGGCAGGGCTGGGGAAGTTTCTGGCCCACACTGCCAGCGGGTGGTATTAAGAGTTAAGCACATTTAATGCTTCAAATACCAAGATCATCTCGCGGCGCTCACTTCGGATGCAATTTCACCATCGGCTTTAGCTGCCTCGACTTTGCTCTGCTGTCAGGAGAACCTCCCGGGCATGTGGTCCCCTCTGGGTTCTCCCCCCAGGATGGAGGAGTGGTAGGACATGAGGTCAGCTCATGACCCAGCTGAAAACTGAACAGTCCCACTCTTCTGATTCAATCTTCTGCAATGGATTTGGGTTTCTAGCTTGTCCGACCCAACTTCACCAGCATGGACGGGTGGCTTCTGGGGAAAGGGGAAGGAAAAACTTGAGAGCCTCACATGGTTTCAGTTAAACAGAGAGGTTGAGGCACCAGGTACACAGCTCCGTTCTCATGGATAGGATGGGTCCCTTCCCAGCATTGGTTGCACGAAGCAAAGCCCGTGGTGGAAACCATCCTCATCGTAGGACCGGCCCCAGCTCCTCTGCTGCTCCGTGCAGAGGTGCCCTAAATTAGGTTGCTATTCTTGGCAGCCGAGGGCATTCGGGTTGTTTTGCTCCCTCTCCCTGCACTTCGCTGGGTAAGAAAACCAGCGTGCCCTTGGTGAGTACCAGTCATGGAGAGCAGCTCTGCCCATCCTTCTGTGGTTTCTCATGTCCGGAAATTTGTGAGGGAAAGAACTGCAGAGAAAATAAATCAAGGGGCTGAATTTGCTTGTGTAGTACCTTTTAGGGCAAATCTCCCCAGAGCCGTTCTCCATTAATGTCTAATTTCTCTTTGCGCTTCTCCCTGAAGCAGGAGGGGTAATTTCTTAGCTCTGTAACTTGGCCTGGTCCCTGGGCTCCTCTTTGACTTTGAGTTCAGTTCAACAGCAGCAGCATGTCGGGGAGACATGCCCAGGAATATTTTGGGGATGTGGTGCCCATTGTTGAATGCCAGACAGAGCCAGTCTGGGAAAAAGTCCACCCATGGCCTGAAGGATGCTCTCAAGTGACCAGGGTGTTTAGTCCTCATCTTCTTCCTATGACTGGGAATATCAGGTCTACCATGAAGGAGGCCTCGGAAAGCTCTGGAGGACATGACCTCATCCACTCCCCACCTCAGAATCTGGATCAAGACAAGAGGTCCCAGTTTGTACTCCTCTTTGTGCAGGGCAAAGGGGTTCTTCAAGGCTTGTGGACATGTCCTTCTCCTCCTGAGCTGCCTTCCTCATGGACTGCACTCCCCAAATCCCAGTGTGGTCTCTAGTTTGGGAATTGATTTCCAAACACCAGTTGACTCAGCTGCAAGGTGCCCATGACCTATTGGGGTTTGACCCAATAGCTCTTCCAGCTGCTGATAACCAGGACCACCCCATGTTTAGTACCTCCAAATCCTTCTCTGGTGTCCGGACCCGCAGATGGAAATGTCTGAAATGCTCTCATACTCTGCAGGGCTGGGATTGCTGGGCAAAGGCTGGCAGGGGGGGACATCTGGGTTCACCCCCATCCTCTGCTACTGCTTGATCTTTCATCCTCAGATGCTGTAAATGGTATGGGGAGATGTAGTGACAATAATGGTAATGAAGTCACGCCAAAAGGGGCTGCAGGATCCAGAGGGGCATGACTTGCTGGAAGTATAAAGCTTTTGCCAGCCGATGAAATTCACATTTCCATTAAAAAAGGAAAAAAAAAAAGAAGGATCTTCTGACCTCAGGTTTGTTTGATTCTTTTCAGTTGAGCCAAGTGATGCACCATTCAGCTCTGTCTCCCTGTGCATTCACTTTCAGATCCTCATAGCGTGGGAAAGACGCAAGCTGCCGGCATCCGATCCGGGGATTTATGCTGCTAATCTGATTAGTGTATGATGGACGTATCCAGTTGGAAGGAGATGGAGGTGGCACTAGTCAGTTTTGACAACGCTGATCAGATCGTGGAGGATCCCTGTTATTCAAATGACCTCAGTCCCGCCGGCCAGTCGCGGAAAGGCCATCCCAGCTGCGCCAACCTCCTCTCCAACCTGAGAATTCTCATCAACAGCGAGAACGCCAACAATGAGACCATTTTCTCCAGGTTCTCGGCCGAGTTCAGTGAGCACTTGGTTGGGGAGAGGGTGGGAATGGATGAGGGGGATCAACGAGTCATCATCAACATCGCTGGGCTGAGGTTTGAGACGCGGCTCAAGACACTCAACCAGTTCCCTGAGACCTTGCTCGGGGACCCGGAGAAGAGGATGCGTTACTTCGACTCCATGAGGAACGAATATTTCTTTGATAGGAACAGGCCCAGTTTTGATGGGATCCTGTACTATTACCAGTCCGGTGGGAAAATACGGCGCCCGGCCAACGTCCCCATTGATGTCTTTGCTGATGAAATCACCTTTTATGAGCTGGGGGATGAAGCCATGGACCAGTTCAGGGAGGATGAAGGGTTCATCAAGGACCCTGAGACGCTCTTACCAACCAATGACTTTCATAGGCAGTTCTGGCTACTCTTTGAGTACCCTGAAAGCTCCAGTGCGGCCAGGGGTGTAGCTTTGGTGTCTGTCTTGGTCATTGTCATCTCCATCATCATCTTCTGCATGGAGACCTTGCCAGAGTTCAGGGAGGAAAGGGAGTTTAAGTCCACCCAGGAGCTTTCCAAGAATCTGACAGACACCTTGCTGGCCCACAGTACCTTCACGGACCCTTTCTTCGTCATAGAGACTGCCTGCATCATCTGGTTCTCCTTTGAGCTGTTCGTCCGGTTCATCGTGTGCCCCAGCAAGACCGAGTTCTTCAGGAACATCATGAACATTATCGACATCGTGTCCATCATCCCCTACTTTGTGACTCTCACCACCGAGCTGATCCAGCAGAGCGAACTCAATGGGCAGCAGAACATGTCCTTGGCCATCTTGCGGATCATCCGGCTGGTCAGGGTCTTCCGTATCTTCAAGCTCTCCCGGCACTCCAAGGGGCTGCAGATCCTGGGGCAGACCCTCAAGGCCAGCATGCGGGAGCTGGGCTTGCTCATCTTCTTCCTCTTCATTGGCGTCATCCTCTTCTCCAGCGCCGTCTACTTCGCAGAAGTGGATGAGCCGCAGTCCCATTTCTCCAGCATCCCCGATGGCTTCTGGTGGGCTGTGGTCACGATGACGACCGTTGGCTACGGAGACATGTGTCCCACCACCTTGGGTGGGAAGATCGTGGGGACTCTGTGCGCCATCGCAGGGGTATTGACAATTGCGCTGCCCGTCCCCGTCATCGTCTCGAATTTCAACTATTTCTACCACAGGGAGACGGAGAACGAAGACAAGCAGATTCTGCCCGGGGAAGTGGAACGGATACTCACCAGCGTGGTGACAGGAAACGGCAGCATGGAGTCACTCAATAAGACCAATGGGGGTTACCCTCGAGACAAGGCCAAAAAATGATGGTCGAGGCCAGGATGGGACTGGGCACTGTCAGGTGGGATTGGCTGGATAATGTAGAAACCATCTGCACGCTGTGATTTATTTTGAAACCAAATGTGCTGCTGTTTTTTTTGTTTTGTTGGGGTTTTTTTTTCCTCTCTTTTTTTTTTTTTTCCTAGACACGTTTCAATCTTTGATTTCCTGTCGCTATTCAAATAAACACCATCTTTCTTATCTCTCTTCCTGGCCCATCAGTCTGGTTTTTTATTATTTGATGCTCATCTGCTTGACAATTCAGCTCCTCTGTCCATGGCATCAGAGCAGAGTTCCCCATAGACAGAGATTTCCCCCATTTACCAGAGGAGAAAAACGGGCAAAATGATGTTGAGATGCTTTGCTCTGTGGTACGCAGCTGCCCAGGCATGAAGCTGAGTCCAACTCCCTGCTTTTTTCAATCCATTTTAAATAGTTTCACCCCACCCACCACTCAGGATCTGGGGTCCGACCAATTCCCAGATCTGGGACTAAAAAAACAAGCTGGAAAAAAAAAAAAAAAAAGCTATATTTTTATCTGGATGAGTTCCCTGCTCCATCTGCCTCAATGATTTAGTTGGCACAGGAGGGTGGGCAGAGATGGATGGGACCAAGCCACCAGATGAGGAGGTTAGGAGGAGAGGGATGGTGACTGGTCATGGTGGCACGGCCACCAACGGGTCCAGGGCACCGTAGCTCAACACCCACTGGGGTTTCTGGTGAAAAAGTGTGTTCTGAGAGAGGGGAGGGGATTTGTCCTACAACAAATGCTCGACTTGGGGGTTATTTGGTGTACAAATGCCCATGGGGATGAGCCACCATGACTTTTTATTGTCATCCACGCTGCTGCAAATGGGGCGCAGAGCAACAAGGGCTGACGTTTCCCGACAGCTCAGCTTCCCGCTGTAAAAAGGCACTTCTGGTTTCCCTAAAACATGCAAATTTCCATCGGCACTTTTGATGGGAGGAAGCAGCAACAGAGCCTTTTGCCGTTCTCTCTAAAGCCAGCAGGTTTCCTTCCGACAAAAACATTTGGTTCCAGCCTCACTGTTTCACTCAGCTTTCTTTTTTTTTTGGCCTTTTTAATTTTTTCTGCTGTTTCTGCCTACATCAGAATCACAGTTTCTTGTGCAGTGTCTACACATCCGCTCCTATATCCCACATCTGTTAGACTTGGTGTCTCATCTCCTGAAGGTTCGCCACGATCGTTACGCACCGTGCCAACATCGCTGCTTTGCGACTTCATTCAGAAAGGAGCCGTGAAAGATGGAAGGTATTTTTATTCCCTGTCTTAGGGAAAATGAGTTTGGGCTTGCTGGGATTTTCCCTGTGGCAGAAATCCTGCAACCCTGGTCTGCAGGGGTCCTTATTTTGGTTTTGGGGTGGGGTTTTTTTGTGGACCGTCCTTCTGCAATGAGGTCTTTTGCATCTCAGGGGGATGGATCTGGGACTTGACCAGCACAACTCCTTCAGGAGATGCTTTTTCCCCAGGGACAAAGCCCCCTTTTCACCTGTTCTCCATGGTTTTTTTTCCCATTCTTCCACCATCTTCTTCCTCACTCCATCCCTTGTAACTCCAAGATCATCATCCTGGACAGGAGGGGGAACTGTGAGAGCTCTTTAGTTTTCTTCCCACCATGTTCAAGTCCTCATCATCTGCAGGGATGGATGGATGGATGGATGGATGGATGGATGGATGGATGGATGAGGCACAGCTGGAGGAGGCACAGCTGGAGGAGACACAGCTGGAGAAGGCACAGCTGGAGGAGGCACAGCTGGGCACAGCTTGAGAGCAGCACCCTCAGACATCCCCAACTCCTCTCCATTCACCCCTCAGTCCTCTCCAACAGCTCTGCCACATCACTATATTTATTTCATAGAGGGTTCTTCCTCCTTTTCCTCCAGAAAACTTGAACTTTTCACATTCTTTTTTTTTTTTTTTCTTTTTTTAGCACTCCCCTCCCCAGTTTTGCTCCCAGCCTGTCAAATCTGAAGCACATTTGGTGTTTATTCCTCGGGAAGTCACCATGAGAAACCCTGGTGAAAACGTTTGGATTGGGAAATATTCAGCCTGCTCGCCGTGAGCACATCTGCAGGGACCGAAATGGTGCTGGAGTGGATGGATGGATGGATGGATGGATGG
>JANVCC010000045.1:274453-293352 GCA_025345505.1 Todiramphus chloris collaris
GATGGATGCATAGATAGATGATGGATGGATGGATGGATGGATGGATGGACAACCTGATCCTGATTAACTTGTAAACTTTATCATCAAAGGAAACAATAGATGCTTCAAAGTCTGTCATGCAGAAATTATTGTTTATTTGGACTCAAGTTCTGGTTTTTAGCTTTGTGCTGCTCTACAGTAGCTGGTAATTGGGGTGTGTGCGGGGAGGTGAGACATGGGTCATTACAGATCTCCAGACCTGTGAGTCGAAGCCAAACCTTACAGGGGTTTCCCCAGCACTTCCCCAGCTTACCCCATCTGTTGCAGAAGGCCAGGTCCAATGGGGAGACCTGATTTCTGCTACAAGGACACCAGCATTAAACAGCTCCTGACACACGAGCTTCTGATCTAACCAAGAGGAGGAAAACCAGGCTCTGAATACCCAGTGTCAACACCCTGCTGATGCTTGATAAAAACCTGCCAGAAAACCCATTTTCCTGCATGATTTGCAGCTTGGTACCTCCCCAAATACAGACCCAAAGAGCAATGAACTCCAGAAAAGGCTCTTATTAACTGTGCTATTTTTGGGTCAAGCCCTAATGAGCCAATCGGTCATGTCCTCTGGTAGGCAGGCTGAATTCCTTCAGGAAATTGTGTACTGACACAGAAAAGGCTGAAAAGAAGACAAGAAACCTCTTTGCTTTATCAGAAAGAGCTCTTGTTTGCTTTCTATCTGCAGAGTAACCTGGAACCCGCGGCCACATGTGAGATATTTGTCAGTTTAGAAGAATCTCTCACCTCATCTGAGCTGAAATTTCCAAGCAAGCCCCAGAGCAGCTTCCTGCACAGATAGATCTGAGCTTCCCCAGTACACAGGAGTTCAGTTCTGGCACTGCAGCCACAAGATGACACTCCAGGATAGGCAGTGCCCTGGATGTACACAGTCCCAGTGAGTGTTTCTCCCTCTCTAATTCACGCTTGGAGGCTTTTATCTGGTTTGGTGCGTGTGTGAATGCAGATATGGGAAGGGATGCTTGGAACAAGGGGGGATGCGTTCATAGAATCATAGAATTGTTTGGGTTGAAGGGACCCTTAACACCGTTGAGTCCAGCCCTTCCCCCAGACAGGGCACCACTGACCCCTGTCCCTCAGCACCACAGCTCCATGGCTTGGAAACCCCTCCAGGGATCACGGGGACTCCACCCCTGCCCTGGGCAGCCTGGGACAGCCCTGGACAACCCTGGAGGGAGCTGGGAGAAGAAATTGTTCCTCAGCTCCAAACTAAACCTCCCCTGGGGCAACTTGAGACTGGTCCCTCCTGTTCTTCCTGCTGGGAAGATGAGCAGAGGACTGTGCATCTCGTTACAGTTAGACTGGGGTCCCTGTGCCTCAGTCACCTCCTGCATCCCTCAGGGATGGTTCCAGAACTGAGGGGCCAAGTGCTCCATAGTCACCATGAAGCAGCAAGTGTATGACAGCTTCTTCCTAAGTCCTGCCACTTTATCGTAAATAAACTTGCAGCCACCAACTCTGTATCATCAACACTTGAATAAAGTGTGAGCAAGAGACTCCTTGGGGATCCTCTGCTACACCAAAAGCCATAGTTGTGGTCTGCCTACCTGATGAAACCCCAGAACCACTGCTACTGTGGTGGATCTAAATAGCCTTGGCCAGTCCAACACGGTTATTGGCTCGGTCAAAGATGCTGTAGTACACCCTGAGGAAGACATCTCCCAGGATCCAGAGGTCCCCAGAGGTGTTCTGGAAGCTGCTGGTGCAAGGGCCATGATCATTCTGCATCTGAACAAGAAAAGAGAAATGGAGGAAATTGTGGAGTAGTATCTTTTCTTGCATTGCTCTGGAGGCTCGGGGCCACCTGTGCCCTGACTCCCTTGGAATGGGAGACGCCAAGGTGACCAGAGCCACTAGAGAAAGCAGAAGGACCTTGAGAGGGGATCCTGAAATCAGGACTGCCTGGTTCCCCCTTACCTGCTCAGTGTAAGCCAAGGCAGAGAGAGGATACTGAACCCCGTCAATGACAAAGATGACATCGGGCATGACAGAAATGGAGCTGCAGTTCACCTTGTACTGCAGAGGGTGGAGGAAAGAGGTTCTTAGGTAAGGAGCAAGTTCACAGGGCGAGGAGTGAAGGGTTTTGATTTCACTGGTGAAAAGCAGAGACTGGGACTGTCTCGTGGTGATCCCTATGGAGGTATCAGAGCAGCAGGGATGGTTTGCCAGGAGTGGAGATGGTTTCCCTGTTCACGGAAGCAGCCTGGGCACTGGGATTGGCTGCCTCCAGGGTGCTCTTACCTCTTCATACATGTCCTGCCAGGCTCCAACTGCCCTGTGGATGGTATTAATGCTGGAGGGTGGCCCAGCCATGAGAGACGTGCCAGTGTCGATGACGGCTTGGCAGCCGCCACTGCATGCAACCTCCTGGCTGTTGACGATGATGCTGGGGGGGGACAGACAAAGTGCAGGGCCCTCAAATAACCACCTGGATCTTTGTGATATTTTCAAGCTTCTTTTGTAAAAGTTAAAGCCAAGTAAAACCCCTTGAACCTTTTGCTTCTCGGAGGTTGCAATGCCAGGAGGCACCGCAGTGCCCATTGCATGCATGGGGACGCAGCACCACACACAGACCAGCATCTGGGACCCAGATGAGCCCAACAAAGTGGTTTTTGGACCATAATTTTTCTCTGTTCATCTCCAGAGACATACCCAGGCTTTGTGCAGAGAACTAGGCTATGTCCCAGGCACAAAGCAACCCCATCTTGGGTGGCAGTTACTACAGTACTATGGATTTTGGCCCCTTAACCTCCTGCATCCCTTAGCCGTGGGGTGTTAGATGCCAGTGGAAAGCATCTGGTGTTGATGGGGCCAAGGTCTCCTTAGAAGCGGCGGTTAGAAGTGAACATAGACCAGCAGAGCTGTTTTGTTACCTGTCCATGGAGATCTGCCAGTAACCTTGGTGAGAAACGGAGATCCAGTTGATGGAGCCAGTGAAATAAGCCTCATCAATTCCCCCGAACATGACCACACTCCCTGTTGTCTCTCTGGATGATGCAGGAAAGAAAAACAGAGGAGGGTTTGCCATGTGGCTTCAGTGTGGGAAGCTTAAAACAGCAGAGCTGTGTGTCCCATGGGGTGAGATGATGCTTGTGATGCCACAGCCCCTCCCCTCATCACAGGGAGATGGTGGCACAACAACAATGTGTGTCAGGTCCTCTGGACCCAGAAAAAAATGGAGCCATATGGAATCTGGAAACTAAAGAGGTTTCCCAGCAAGCAACGAGCCCAAGAAAGGGTGAAATTTCCCTGGTGAGGCTGGTAGCCACCTGCTACCACCCCCCAGCCTTTGCATGTCATGACACAGAGACAACAGACGATGGCAGCTCTGACAGCAGAGGAGCTGGAGCCAACAGCAAATGCAACGATGTGCATGTGATCCATCTGCTACATTTTCCAGCCCTTAAGGGGCTTACCGGGACAGATAGACTGAAAAGAGGTTCTTCTCCAGCAAGGTCATGTTCATCATGTTATCAAACACTGGCACGAGTCCACCAACAGCCAGATTTGGGTAGCCCAAGCCCAGGATCCCATCGAATTTGACATGGACAAAGAACTGGCCAGGCTTGGTGGTGCTCAAGCCGAAGAGCTGGTTGGTGTCCACCAGAGATGCAACCTAAGGACAGGGAGGATGCTGTGAGCTCCAGATCAGCAATACCGACACAGAGAGTCCCCCGGAGATGCCATGGTCACTCACGGTGACGGTGTCGGAGCCCACAGTACCCTCCATGTTGCCGGTGCCATACTGAATAGACAGGTTCTTCCCTGTGCTTTTGTAGGTTGAGGACTGCAATGGGTTAAACATCTGATGGTTTTCTAGAAGGTAAGTGGGAAATGTCAGAAAGGAAGCCTTTCAGCAAGGGGAGCGTGGGAGGAGGAACCCTGCTGAATTGCTGTTTAGACCTGCTATTTATTATCCTGCTTTCAGGAACAATTTAGCTGTTGAGCAATTGTTGTCCCTCCCTCCCCCTCCTCCAGCAGCCAGGGACTTGCAGAAAAGCCCATCACACCCTTTGGACACGTGGGGAAACTGAGGCAGCAAGCAGTAAGCACATTGCCCTGTGGAGTACAACACTGAGTAGGTCCTACAACCCAAACACCCATCTCTCCAGTGCATTCCACACACGCTATGGACCCAGCACCAGGGGAGGTTCTCACTGTCCTGGCAAGGTGGCCCCCCATCTCCTGGCAATGATACCCCCAATCTTCAGGCTCAATCACCCAGTTATAAGCCCAGGACGTGCTGCTGGACCCAGCTCTGCTGCAATGGGGATCCCTGCCTGCCCCCACTCACGGCAAGCCGGGCTGGTGCAGGAGATGGAGGGAACCCAGAGGTTGGAGGAGCCAGTGTCGAAGACCACGGTGAAGTCCTGTGGTGGGGTGCCGATGGAGGTGGTCCCATAGGACTCCACCTGTGGGGCAGCAGGAGCAAGGGCTGCTTTGAAAGCATGATACCAAACCTGCAGCTTCCCCAGGCTTGCAACTTTCATGGTCCCCTTCTTCATGGGGACAACCTACTTCTAGCAGAGCTTCTGGGGGCTCCTTTCAGTGTCCTGGCTCTGTCCAGGGACACCAGCACAGGCAGAAAGGGGCAAAGGGGAGCAAAGATGGGGGATCAAATCCAATGCTCACGTCAAGGGTGTTCAGCAGGGGCTCGGTGGCCACTTTGGCTCCATTGGGAAAAGCATGTGGGAATTTGGTGCCAATGTCATAGTGCTGCTGCTGGAAGAAGCGATGCAGCAAACCCTTCTCCCTGAGGATCTCTCGCAGCTTCTTCCCCCTTTCCAAGGACAGCCTGGCACAAGCGCCAAGAGAAAAATTCAGTTAGGCAGGATTTTGATGCCTGCATCTCCTGCAAAGCATCTGACACCTTCAGTCTCCTGCTGCTCCAACAGCAGAAGCACAGCAGCCTCCCCCAGACCACTGAGTCAGGGGGATTTCTGCAGAACCCCAAAGCATCTCTGGAAATCAATCCCACCCCCAGGCACCCCCACCTCCTTTACACCCCTGAAGCAAATTTCCCAGACCCCACCTCCACTTCTCAAAGCCATTCAAAAGGCTCCAAGGGCTGATTTTCCCCCTTCACCTTGACTCGGGTGGCCTGTGAAAGTGATGTCGTGGTGACTTACTTGGTGATGCCCTGGGAGAAGGCAGAGGTAGCACAGAGAAGCAGGAGGAACCACATCATGCCAGGCTTGTTGGGGCAAACACCCCATGGTTTATATAGTCCCTGTGGTGCCAAGAGCAGCCGGAACTGTGGCTGTGTCGTGTCCCCCTCAGTGGGCACCTGGCCAAGGCTGGCGACACCCAAGGACCAAAGGACATGGCAAACATCAGCTGGTAGCTATACGTCACTCGGCAAGGCGCGGGGACGATCACCCCCTGATACCCTACCACAGACCCTGTACTCCCCCCTGTACCCCCTCCACACTCTCCATCCTTTATCACCCCAAATCCTTCATCACGACCCAGCACTGCCTGTGTGAGCATCACTTTGGCTTTTCATTTTGGCATCCAAAGTGATCACAAGCAGCACTGGGACCAACCACCAGTATAGAATCACAGAGTGGGTTGGGTGGGAAGGGACCTGTAAAGGTCACCAGGTCCCATCCCCTGCAGGGAGCAGGAACATCTGCACCTAGAGCAGGGTGCTCAGAGCCCCGGGCAACCTCCCCTGCAATGGTGCCAGGGATGGGGCAGCCACCACCTCTCGGGGCAGCCTGGCACAGGCTCTCCCCACCCTCAGCACCAACAATTCCTTCCTTCTCTCCACTCTCAATCTCCCTCTTGCAGTTTCAACCCAGCAGCCCTTGGCCTGTCCCAACAGGCCCTGCTCAAAGCTCTGTCCCCATCTTTCTGCCAGGCCCCTTGCAGCCCTGCAAGGCCCCCAGAAGGTCTCCCCTTGGGGAGCCTTCTCCTCTGCAGGCTGAACCCCCCCAGCTCTCCCAGCCTGGCTCCCAGCAGAGGGGTTTCAGCCCTCCCAGCATCGCTGGGGCTCCTCTGGCCCCGCTCCACCAGGTCCCTGTCTCTGCTGTGCTGAGCACTCCCGAGCTGCCCCAGCACTGCAGGGGGGTCTCTCTCTCTGCCCAGAGCCCTGGGAGCAGAGGGGCAGGATCCCCCCCCCCATATCAGCAGCAAAGGGAGGAGGAGCTGCATCCCCTCATGCCTGGTGAGGGAGGTACAGCTCTGCTCCCTTTGCTCCTCTTCCCATCCCCAGGCAGCAGCTTGAAGGAGCAGCTCTGCCTGTTCAGGTTCCTCCATCTGAGCCTCCAAACCAGGTCCCTGCAGCAGCTGAAGGCTGGTAACAGCAGAATGCACTTGCTGGTGTCTCCAAAGCAGCTGTTCCTGTCTGCTCTGCAGTCACTGGGTCTTGCTGGCTAAGGGTGGCTCTGGAAAAAAAAAAAAAAAAAAAAAGAAAAAGAAAAAAAGATCAAACTGACTTGTACCAGGAATTAAATCCAACAGTGCCCCTGTCTGGGGGATGGAAATAGCGCAGCTTCACCCAGGACGCTGTATTTTTGCAGCATGCCACAAACGTTTATTGGAGCCTCAGCAGGATGAGGGTAACACACCACAGCACCCTGGGGTCTCCAGGACCTGATGGATGCATCCAGAGCCCCCCCCCCCCCCCCCCCCGCTGCCCAAACTCAGCGCTGAGTCGAGCCCCCGGTTCCCATCCTCTGCAGCGGGGACAGATGGGACGTGGCAAATTTACCCCGAAAAAAAGGGTCCTGCAGGTCTGGGGAAGCAACTGAGATATAACAACTCCAGCCAGAAGAGGACAGTGGTGCCTTTGTTTTGTTTAGGGATGTGCTCCCTATGGGCACATATGCACCAAGAAGGATTTGAAGGGCTCTAGCTCCCTTCTTTCCTACTAAAATCACCCATTTCTATGCACAGAGCAGGGTGTGATGGGGTCAAGGTCATCCCCAGGGATGAAAAGCCATCCAGCTGTGTGAACAAGTGAAACCATTGCAGTAAGAGATGCTGGTCTCATCTCCACCAGCCTCTGGGGCTGCTGGGGAGGGAGAGGCAGGGATGCACCAGAAGACTGGGCCTGGGGACCAAAAGAATTGGTCTTTTGGGGGGAAAACTTCCATCTTAAACGAAAAGAGGTCTTACTGGGCTGATGAAGATGTAGAGGAAGCTGCTTCATCTGGTGTCTAGGGAAGGAGACAAAGCCTGTGCATGTATATATATGTTTCTCCATCTGCAACCATACAGAGAAACAAAAAGAGAATGCAAAAACATTTACATCAACATACCTATAGGTATAACTACTTAGTAACACATATTTAAGCTGCTTCCCCTATCTCAACATATACTCCTTCAGAGAGGTTGGCACAGGCTGCTGGGGTCATTTCTTGCTTGGAATTCAAAAGCTGAGGATTTGGGATTAAATAAAACAGCAGAGCTGGGAACATGCCAGACCTCGCTCACGTATCAAGCCCCTGCTGATGGTCCTTGCTCCAGGGAGGAAGCCAAGAGGGAAGGAAATATGGGGAGGGACCCTTCTGCTACCAAAAGCCATTGGATTTAGGGATCTAGGGTCAAAATGTCCCAGGGATTTTGGCACCAGCTCTCAGGAGCTGCGATGGGAGGTTGATTCCCAGCTGTTTCACATTCTAGACCTCAAGTCTCTATATATTCCCCTAAAAATCATTCACCCCAGAGATGCAAAGCAAAATTTGTCCCATAAAAAGTTTTTCTCATCCCCACTCTTCTAGGGCAGGAGGCAGATTTTGGTGATGGGTACCGATGTTTGCACCAACCAGGATGCTGCAGGAACCAGAAAAGTCCCATGTTCCCCTCTCCCAGCCTCCTCAGCTTGCTCACCTGCTGCAAAACCCCTCACTGTTCTGCTGGTTTAGAGCTCAAAATGCCCTTTTCTTGGTGACAACTGCTCATTAGTTCATGAAACTTCAATCCTGCAGCGGAGGCAGAGATGCTGGATGCAGCAGACAAAGATATGGCTCAGGAATGGTCTTGGTGGAGACGAGGCTTCCCAACATACTCCTGAAACGTCGTTTTCTTCCTCTGAGCTCAGCTCTTACAATCCAAAACCCGGGTTCCAGAGAACTCCCCAAGCTTGGCAAATCAGTGTCACAACCTGTCACATCCCACTCCATCAGTCGCCTCCGCCGCCGTGCACAACCAAGCAGAAGTGATGGGGGGAAAAATCGAACAGATGGGAATCTCTTCACCTTCCTTCATCCATTTTCTCCTATTTTTTTTTTTTTTCCATCCCCAAGGGGACGGTTCAAACCCTGCCGTGGGTCCTCAGCTGGTGTAAGCCTGCCTCCATGCAGCAATGCTTGTGGAAGTTAAGGGGTACAAGTGCCCTCTGCAAAATTTACCCACTTTGGGGTAAAAAAAGGGAAAAAACCCCACTCAGCAGCTTTGTATAGTCCCTTGGGCAGCAAGAGGTTACACTTAGATGTTCTTAGACAGGAATATGCCCATCAGGAGCTCCCAGACACTGATCTCTTCACCCCAATGGCCTTTGCATCCTGCAGTCTCCCTGGGGTAAAATATTAAAAAGAAGCATTATAATAAAAAAAGTGTTTGCTCCTAACTCCAGGTGGCTCCTGGGGGGCTGGTTTCTCACTGCTACCCCAGAAAGATCCCTTCCATCCCCCCAGCCCTCTTCCTGCTCCTGCCAGCGCCACCCCCCTGCTTTCACACCCGCGCGTCCTGAAACAAGTCAGCAAAATCCTCTGGTGGAAAAACAAACCAACCCACAGAAACCCACCTCTCCTCCTCCTCCTTCCCATTACCAAACCCTCTTCCTCCTCCCCAGATCCCGCAGGGGAAGGTGACGCAGACAGGAGCTGTCACAACATCTGCTGCCTGCGAGACGCGGATCTGCACCCTCGGAAAGTCCCATCTCGGGGTTTGATTTCTGTTCCAACGAGCTGAACGCAGCCCCTGCTCCCCTCTGAGCTCTGCCTGGCTTTGCTCACCTGCCCCAACCCAAGAGCAGTATCTAGCTGGCTGTCCCAGTAAGACCAGCAGCCCCACAGAGGGTCCCAGTCTAGTTTGCCTTTGCTAAAGGTGCTTTTCTAAGCTCAGGCAGGTGGAGCTGCTCACCAGATTATCAGCCTCATTCCTCAGGTGCCCAAGTAGCTCAGGGCTTTGGAAAGTGGCAGCTCCCCTGCTGAGCAGGTTTTCCTGCTGGTGAGGACCAGATGTGCTGATTGGGATGAAAATGCGGGTGAAAATTGAGGAATTGGGCAGGGAATAGGAAGGAAAAGGATCTTGGTGGCGATCTCATCTTGTTTGACCTCAGTTCCAGCTCCAGTGCTGGGTGCAGCATCCTTCCTCCCCACTCCTTTACTATGATGAAGGTGTTAGACCATCTCTGGAAGATGCTGGACCATACCTGAGGGTTGACCCATCTTCTCTGCCCCACAGATCTCACTTGCAGGAACAAATTCCTGCAGAACCAGGCAGGACTCTGCAGCACAGTCCCCAAAGCACATGTCCCTGGAGATGTGACACGAGAAAGGTCTCGAGATACTGGCCCCATCTCTATTCTCCTCCATGGGCAGCTGGTGTTGCTCACTCCTAGAGGACCCTGGGGAAGATGAGACTCTGTTTGCAGCCACAAAATTGCAAGATGTGCTGCACCCCTTGGAAAGCTGAACCTTGGGGAGCCTCCAGAAGCAGTTCCCAAGTGGCAAATGACTCCCTGGATCGTCCTCTCTCCAGAGCTGGCTGAAATTTGGGTAGCCAGGGCTTGGGTTTTGATGTGTGTGTTGGGGAAGCCCCTTGAAATCCCACATGGAATTGGAGCTGCCCTTGGTTTGGACACAGAGACGACCCTTGGTCAGCTCCCTGGGCATGCTCCATCCTTGTTAGTGATGAGAAGGATAAAGTGAGAAATCTCTTTTTTGGGTCCAGCAATGACTAATTCTCCTCTAGGAGCAAGGAAATAATTATGGGTCTTTCCCAGGGAAGGGATAACCCTTAATAACGAGGCTGGGCAAACCCTCAGTGTAACCTTCTGAATTTCTCTCCTCCTCAGATGAGCTCATCACAACTCATTTCTCCATCCGCTGAGTAGGAACGATCCCCCTCTCCCACCTCACTGGCATGGCACAGCCCCTGTTGGGATATCTCCACAGGATTAATTATGCAGAGTCATTTAACACCTTTCTTCTTATGGCTGAATAACCTCTTAGGGGAGCCCCAGCGATGGTGGGTGCCCACTCACACCCAAACCAGGCAATCTGGCTTTTCCTACCTGCAAAAACCCAGGATGAGCTCCGTTTGAGATCTGATGGTGCTGAGTCTGTATCTTTGTGTGCAACGGGGGCTGCTTCGTAAGAGCACCCGGGTTTTGGGATGTGGACATCCAGATGTTTCTTCATGGCCAAGAAGGCCAGTGGTCTCCTGGGGCCACGAAGGAGAGTGTGGGCAACAGGTCAAGTTTTGGGGCTGAATAATGAGATCATTTAGAAATTAATCATTTCCCTTTAGAAAAAGCCTCTGGTGCTTGGCAAGGGCCAGGCTGGCAGCAGGGACCGGCTGCTCCGCCGCCCTGGCAGCCCCACGGGGCCCCATCCTGCTCCGAGCTGCACCAGGAGCTGTCTTTTGGCTGCCTGCTCCCCTCTTGCTGCTCCGCAAAGGATTTGCAACCTCTGCAGGGAGGCAGGAGCTCTAAAACCCCATTTTCATTTTTGCTCTCACTGGGGATGGCAGAGGAAAGAGATCTGCAAAGCAAACAGCCTTGCTCTGCACCTCCTGCTTCAGGCAAAGAAAATGCAACAGCCTGGAAAGCCAGAGAGGGACGGATCCTGTTGCGGTGGGAATCAGCAGGGGCAAGGAGCAGGGATGTCCCCCTCGTTGCAAACCAGTACAGTGCTGGGGCCGGAATGGTGAGACTGGTGCTGGCTTCCCACTCTCTGCACAAGGATGGAGGACCAGACTCTGTCATCGCAGGCAGGATGCTTCTGGATTGATCCACATGGCCCTACTGGTGAGACTGGTCCAGCACCAGGCTCAGGTTTATCTCGATGCAAACAAGTTGCCACCAGCTTGACGACAAGCCTTAATCCCAGGGACAGGAGACACAAAGTTGTGTTTGTTGGTTTTTTCCCCTGGTGTGTTTCTCCCCAACTCCTCCCCTCCAAAAACTGACTCCGGTTCACGTCACTTGCTGCCCTTTAGAGCCAAAAATGGTGTCCAAATCCATCCGCTTTGACAAGAGTTACTGGTCTTACTGGGACGGCCAGCTAGATACTGCTCGTGGGTTAAAGCAGGTGAGCAAGGCCAGGCAGAGCTCAGAGGGGAGCAGGGTGGGAATCAGTCCTGATGGGGAGAAGCTGCCAGGGACAGATTTTCCACCCCTCTTTTGATAGGTTTTGGACACTCATTTTTACCTCAAGGGTGCGATTGAAGTCCTTGAGTCCCCAGAAAAAGAGTCTTGGGGTGGGGGGTAGTGTTATGCTTTCTGTGAGCATCCTTGGGGTAAATTGCTCAGGGGTCAGCAGGAGTATGGAGGGATTTGCAACAAATACCCCATCTGCTGGAATCCAGCTGTGTAAACAGTCCTACCTGTGTGAAATCCATCCCTTTTGAGCCCCACAGGCTGGGCTACAAGACCACCCAGTAGCAGGGATGACAGTGGGATGAAGACCCTTTTGAAATCACCACTTTGCCCCAGCCACAGGGCAGGGGACAAGCCTAGAACCAGGACTTACACCCCTACACGGGGCTGCCACAAGATGCCCCACATCCAGAGATGTCCCCGTGCCCAGGCAGGTCGGCTGGGTACCAACGCATCCTCCCTGCACCAGCCCTGGGCCACTTAGAAAGATGTGCAAGAAAGGAAAAAGCACAGCTTGCGTTGGTGCCAGGTCCATCTCACCGTGCCCCATACGTGCCCACTCAGTTTCCACCCCGAGACCCACCATCCCTCCCCCACAACTTCCCCGACCTCTTTGCCCCTCTCTCCGCCTGCGGAATCCTCCCTGCTAAACACAACGGCCCCTGCCAAGATAAAAGCGAAGCTGTGAATAATTCATGGTTCAATCTTTTTTACCACCGTCTGCTGTAAATATTTAAATAGCACCAAGATGTCTAGAGCTGAACTTGGGGAGGATGAACCTGAGCAGACCCTCTGGAGCGGGGAGCAGCCCCCGTGGAAGGAGGTGGGCTGGGGATGGTGGGTGGGGAAGGTGGCGGGTGCTGTGGGGACAGGATGGGACATTTCTTTGTAGGGGCAGGGACAAGGGAGCCCCAGGGGGAAAAAAAAAAATATTTCTATCTCAGTAAGGATCCGATGTCCAATTCTTTCTGCCCTTCCAGGGAAAAAAATAAAAAGGGGGAGTTCAGAAAATGGTGTATTTTCACCACAGGAAAGTGTTGAACATTTTATTGAAAGGAGTATCCAAATGACATGGGTCAACTTCCAGCACCCCCCACCCCTCTCCTCCTCTGCCTTCCCCTGGCTCAAAACCTCAGTGGAATTTCACCCGAATTTATGATTGCCAAAAAAACCAGACCAGCAAATCCTCTCTGCTCCAGTCTGCAGCTCCCTGCGCTCTGCTCTCCACCTGGAAAACCAAACAACGTCTGACATCATTAAAATAATGTGTGATCCTTTGCTGTCTCCCAGCTCCTGGTGCAGCATCCAGCCCGGACACGAGGGGCACCTACTGGGGATATTTAATCATTCCCAGTGGATTGGGAACATCTGGGAGCATATTGCAGGAATCAGGAGCAAACTCCAGGGACAAACCCCATCCCGACACTGGTTTTGTTTTATTTTTATCTGTGGTGAGTAGGAGAACATCTCATCCCCGGGAAGCTGCTGTGTGCCCGAGTGTCTCCTCCTGCTTCAGCATCACTTGGGTATCTTGCAGCCCTTCCCGTAGGTACTGGCTGCAGAGATGTGGTGTTCCTGGGTCCTCAGCTGACGTGTCCCTTGACGGCCACCTCATCCTCACCATCATCTCCCCAAGACTCTGCTTTGAGTTCCCCTGGGGAATGCACTCAGCTACTGGAAATCTGGGCATTTTCTTCCTGGAGATTTAAGTGGTTTTTTACGAGGACTGGGGGTTTTCCAGCTTTGCAGGAGCGGTTTTAACGGCGCCGTGTGCCCTTCGCTCTCGCACTTCTCCTCGCTCCAGCCTGAACATGTGACCTCATGGTGCTGTTGGTCCTCCTCCCGGTGGGACTCTGGTTGCAAATCCCTTCATCATCCTCCAGTGAAAAAGCAGAAAATAATACCCAGGAGGGGTTTTGTCATTGGCCCCGACCCGTGCTCCATACCCTGCTGCGATGTCCTGGGCATTGAGTTGTCACCCGGGGAGGAGGGACCAGCCAGCACCAGCAGCTCCCACCCGTGCCACGGCTGCCATCTCCATCACCACCATGCCTTTGGGGTCATCCTTGGACAAAAAGCAGGTCCAAGAGACCTCCACAGAGCCTGACCCTGTAATCCTTCACTTAAAGACAATTTCCAGGCTGGAAAGAGCTTTCCTACCTCTGCAGGCTCCTTGAGGGGGTTGGTTGGTTTTCCTCCTTAGAATTAGAATAAATTAAAATCTGGGACACCAACAAATTTTGCACTTTGAATATTTGAGTGAGTGTTGCCTTTCACTCAGTTTTAACCCTTTAAAAGCTGTTTCACAACCAACTTAACGTTCGAAACAAGAGAGATTTTTGTTCTTCCCAATGGAATGCCTTGAAAACTTCAAAGCATTTTCCTCGTCTACATTCCCAAGCCAAGTTATTAATCAAAACAATATGTTTCCCACAACAACAACAAAAGGCATTCAGTCAATGAGTCATCATTTTTCTGTGCAAAGAAAAAAAATCAACATTCCCCAGCTCCTTGCTCAGGAAGGGCTCCAATCTCTGCACTGGCCCCTCTGGCCAAAGCAGTTGCCGGTGGGTCCTGGCCAGGTGTGGGGATTCAGGTTATCTGGGCAGGGTTTTCTCCTTCTTCTGAGGTTGATGGCAAGTTCTCCAACCTTTTTGGCATCGCGGGCTTTGCCTGGTTGGATTATTCCACCCATCCCCATAGATTTTGGAGCCTAAAAAAGGGAAGGAGAGCATGCAGATGAGCTAAGCACCAACATGGAGATCAGCTGGTGATGGCTTCCCAACACTCGGTTGTCCCCCACACCTATGGAGGTGAAGAGAGAAGGAAATGTCCATACACCCGGGAGATTTTATTGGTCTGTATGGACTGAAGCACCCCATGAGGGGACATCACCCACTTTCAGCTCAGGGAACCACATCCCAGAATCACAGAATCCCAGCATGGTGGGGCTGGGAAGGGACCACTGGAGATGATCTGGTGCCACCTCCCTGCTCCATCCAGCAGGGGCACCCAGAGCAGGGGGCACAGCAGCGCAGGGTCCAGCCGGGGTGGGAATCTCTCCAGAAAAGGAGACTCCATGTTGAGTGCAGCAGAACCCACAGGCAGCTCAGCTACTCACTCCATGGGACCTTGGCTGCTGACCAGGCTCAGACTGTCCCCAAAACCCCAAGGCTGATGAGAGGAGGCCACTGGCCACGTCGACCATGGGGCTTCATACTGCTGAACAAGAGATGGGGGCTGGCTGGACCCCCGCAGATGCTGGCTGCTGTTGCAGAGGGTGGCCCAGGTGGAGCAGAAAAACAAAGAAAGAGAGAAAAAGGGGACAAAAAAAAGAAAAAAAAAAGAGAAGGTGCCAAGATGAAACCCTTGGTGGATCAATTTTCCGCAGAAGGCTGCTGGAAGGCTGGAGGGTTCGCTCTGTACTAAGTGCTTTATAGATTTCCTCTAAATAGGAGGACGCGCTGCCGATGCCACGCCGAGGAGGGTACAAACCTGGGGAGGTGGGACAGGGGACAGAGGTGGGGGCTGCTGCCCTGGCCCCTTCCTCCTTTCTCCCCCAGCACGCACATTTAGCAGCAGGTGAGGGGTTAATGGGAGGAGACACCCCAGGAAATGCTCCTTCCCGACCACCTTGTGAGCAATAACCGCTGGCAGAGACACGGTGCTGGGGGATGGTGTTTGTGAAGCACCCACGGGACACCAGACCCTTTGTTTCTTGAGGGTTTGTGCTAAAAAGATTTGTCCAAAGCCTTACAGGAAGATGAAAAGAGGCAGACCCTCCTTCCCTGAGATGCGCAGGGACGGGTTGACTTGTGGACATGATCCTGCACCCCGCACCTTGGCCAGGTCCCAGCAGTGAGGACCCCAGAGTGGGTGCAGCCACCTGGCTAACAGCTCCTCTTCATCCCACCCTATGGATCTGCATATATCACACGGGGACCCCGTGGGTGAGCAGGGATAAAACCAGCACTAGGTCTAAGCAAGGTGGGCAAAAAAAAAAAAAGGCAAAGGAGAGATTTTTCTGACTCTTAAACACTCCCACCTCCTCCCAAAGGGCCTTGCACTCCGGTACCATCCAGAAGAGCTTGGAGAAGTTTCCATTCTAAGCCAAGGAACGGTTGGGGGTGAGAGGCCTGGAGTCAGAGGGAAGTGACTAATCAATCCACTCATCATTTATTTATAAAAGCGGCAGATGCGAGCGTGAGCTGAACCGCTGAAGACAGCAGCCGGCTACAGTCTCTGCAGGAGGACTTGGGAGCAAAAATGGACAACTGAGGCAAGAGCTTTCCCAGGAAAGTCTTATCTGGAGAGTCCAATCAATAGGGAGAAGTACGATACGAGACTTCTTGTCTCTCCCAAGGCCACTGGACCTCATCCCATCCTTCCCAATGCTCTTAAGAAATAAGCAGGAAGTCACTAAAAAGGAGTGGCTTTGCTCCAGGGTGGAAACATCACCAGGACATGCTGAGAAGGATGTTCTTCCCTCCGGAGACACTTGTGTTCAGCCCAATCTCCCTGCAGCTGCCTCATCAGGTCCATTGCAGGTTTTTGCTCCTCTCTTGGGCATGGAAGTTCTCTTGTAGGCAGATCTGGTGGAGAGGACACATCTGCTTGGCTTGGGAACGTGTAGCCATGAGGCAGTTTCCCTGGACGTAGCCTTATCCAGTATGAAGAGCAAAGAACAGAGAACACCCTTAGAAATAACATTTTGTAGCTGCTCCTTAGGAGTCTGCATGGAACAACATGCAAAATATTCCTCCACATCCAGGCAGAGTCCGGGCTCTCCCATGGGACCCAAAAGGATCATTCTCTCTGCTGCCATGGGACTTGGGCACCCACACCATCCCCATCATCATCACCCCCCCCTCGCAGCAAACTTTCACCCTCAACGAAGCCAGGGAAGCAGGACCAGGATCTCTACGTATTTTAAGGTCCATTAACTGGCAACATAAAGCCTGAGCCTCATCAGGCATAAAATTGGAGTAAATCCAGGGACATGTGCAGGGTCAGGGCACTGGAGCAGTGGCAGAGGGGTGCTGGGACTCTGGCAGCACTGGGAACCAAAGGCACTCTGAGATTTGTAGTTGGGGATGAGCCAGGTCAGTAGCACAGAAAATCCAGCGCCGAGCTGCCACGAAGCCCTGTTGACCCTTGCGTTGCCATGGGACCTCAGTGCTCCTTTGGCTTCCTCTTCAAGCACCAGAAACCACTGCTCTGTGCAGTGCCAACTTGAGGATACGAAAGGATGACTTCTCTTTGGTGTGGGGCAAGACAGCACCTACAGGAACGTGAAGCCCTCTTGACTCATCTCCTTGTCTCTCACACATATGGTGGCCTCCCCAGGAGAACTTAGAATTGTAGAGTGGTTTGGGTTGGAAGGGACCTTAAAGATCACCTAGTTCCATCCCTCCACCAAACTTCATGGGCTCTCGTTGCAAAGAGCATCACGCTCAGCAGAGTGAGAACAGACCTCCTCCATATCAATCATCCAGTTGAATTTAGATACCTGTCTCCAGACCAGAAATGTAGTGCCTTAAAAAGACCCATTTCTCTGCATTTCCAGTGACAGGAGTCAGGGGAACAAGCTCAGATGGACCTTAGATACGCACTGTTGGTGCAAGGGATGCCTCTCAGCGGAGCCACATGAGGACCCTACCATCCTCCACTGCCCTCAAAACCCCTTCGTGGCACCCACAGTGCTGTGCTGGCCGGCCACTCAACCCATCTCTACTTGGCAAGAGCTTGCCTCAGGAAACCATCCGGCCGAGCCGTGAGCAGGCACCGTGCCACCGCAGCAGACGGTGGGAGCACGGGCGGCTGGGAAAGCACATCCCCAGCACGCCAAAGGCACGCAGCCCACAAAAGAGCATCCAGAGGGGGGGTCTTCTCTCTTCTCCATAGGCATGAGAGGCACCAGCTGAGAGAGCGGGGCCAACGTCCTTATGGTTGCACTGGGAAAATATGGATCCAGGTGTGGAGCTGGTGATGGGAAGCACTTAGAGGCACACGAGCCCCACATCTCAGCACTGCTCTGCCTACCAAAGCCATCCCAAACCACACAGCTCCCAGTGATTAGCTCTTCATCTGGGTCTTTCAGGCATCGGTGGCCTGGCAATAAGAGTGGCATCTCTTGCACCAACAGTGGGCACCTACGGTCCATCTGAGCTTGTTTCCCTGGCTCCTTTCACCATGAATGCAGAGAAATGGGTCCTTTTAAGGCATGCCTCTTCTGTCCCCGAGGCAAACAGCTAAATTAAGCTGGATGAATCATGTGGAGGAGTTTCTTTCTGCTGACCGTAACGGGGCTCCCAACACTGACACCGAACGGAGAGGTTCTCCTGGGGATGCTTCCATAAGCATGAGATATCGCTCCTGATGGGGAGCCCAACTCTAGGGCTCTTCTCTCCCAAAGAGCATTGCCATGGTGACAAATCCTCAGCTCCTGGCCCTAGGCTCAGGCTCTGGGGTCAACATGGGGCAAGAAGTGGGGAAAAGTGTCATCTCTGCCCAGAGGGAGGTGGGGAGCAGGCTGAGGAGGACCGGGATCGATAGGACACTCATCTTCCTGTGCATCAGCAGCCTCGTGGAATGTATTTAATACACTAAAACACATTCCCCCAATTTTCTATTTATGGCAAATGAACGTCTAATCCTTGAGCAGCTTTGTGCTGAGCCGGCGGTTCTGCTGAGGCTGGTGGGGAGGGAGAGGACGAGCTCCTGGAGCTGCAGAGCACAGAAGAGCCTCATCGAGCCACCCCTTCAGCCCCTGCCAGGAGAAGCTACCTGAGCAAAGCCTCTTTCTCCAGCAGAACATCCCAGTGCCTGCCCATTTATCCTGCATGGCACCAGAGCAATGCCTGTGGGAGGGTCAAAGGTACTTTTGATTCTCTTTCTGGAGCTGTCAGGGGGCTGTTTGCTTCCCGTGGTGACTACCACCATGGTCAAGGTACCACCATCCCATCTGGGAACCACTTGAGCTAAACCCGTGGGCTGTCTTCCCCTGCAGCATCCTGAACTAGGGCACGGAGGGGAAGGAATCTGAAACCAGTGTTCACTGGGATTTAATGGATTTATTTGCATCTCCATGCAGAAGTCCCGTGGCTGTGGAGCAGTTTGGGTGCAGACACGCTGGGTACACACCAGTCAACCAATGCTCAGGAGATTTCCCGATGCTAAAGGAGCCAAATGGCAAAGACAACCAAACTCCTGAGCTCTGCACATGGGGGCAAGGGGGGCTATGTCCAGTGGGGAGCCCCTGGGCTAATGCCAAGCTCACTGCAAATCCCCCACAGGCAGTCAGCAGCCCCCGTGTGCCGCCTGACGTCAAACCCAGACTCCTTCCGACGTGGGCTGAATGTCAGCAGCACCCAGGAGCACTGCGTGGGTTTGGAGTGGACCCAGGGGGTCCAAAAATGAGACACAGGCACCAGCTGCCTTCAGGCTGGGCTTTTGCTGGTTTCAAACCACTCTGCTCTGGGGAGACCCCCCTGCAGTGCTGGGGCAGCTCGGGAGT
>JANVCC010000045.1:293752-352243 GCA_025345505.1 Todiramphus chloris collaris
ACCCTGCTCTAGGTGCAGATGTTCCTGCTCCCTGCAGGGGGGTTGGATGAGATGGGCTTTAAGGTCCTTTATGAGCCAAACCAGTGTGCCAGCCTAGCTCACCATCAGCCTCTCCCCCCTGCCCATGGACGCTGCAGGCAGCAAGGACAGACCTTCCTGGAGGAGGCTGCTCTGCCCGAAGCTGCACGGATGATGTTACTGCTGCTTCTTCAGGGGCCATCCCAGGTTTCCTGGAGCCTGAGCTCACACAGCATCCGCAGGGCAGTGGTGGAGGGCAGCTAATGTTACCTGCCTGGCCCCCGGCCAGAGCGGGCAAGAAGACCAGAGGAGAATTTGTACCGCAGAGCCGTGCCAGGCAGCTCTTGCAATGCCCTTGCTCTCTGTCCTTGCACAGCCTGTGCCGAGCAAACCCCTCCCGGTGTGGCAGAAAAAAGCCATGAGGTTGTACCCCCCCTTCCAGGGACCTCCCATCCCTTCCCACCATGGGAAGACGGCCACTCACAGCGATGTTCAAATGGCCAAAAATACCAGGGTTTTAGCATCAATCAGCTGCACTGGTTGCAGGTGGAAGGGGAATGGTGAGGGGGATTGCTCATGGAAAGGAGAATGTCCCCCCCCAGCTCTGCACTGGTTTGCCAGGACCACATCCCTGGGCCAGGCAGTGCTGGGAGAGTTCTAGAAGCTGCATAATAAATGCAATGCCATTAGGGTGCCTGGGAGCTGAGCAGGGGAGGCCCTTGACCTGCGAACCAGGAAAGCTGCAGTAAGAGCTCCTGCACCAGCCCAGTGCTCGTGCTCCTCCGCTGCCATCGCTGCAGACAGTCCAGACATCCGAGGCTCTTCCTTTCTAAAGCACTTTAGAGCTACTAATGAAAAGCACCGTGTAAGAGCCACGTAACGTCATCCTCGGAATAATAATAGTTACTATCAGTGCCTGCTTCTTGCCAGCCTCATTGGATGCCACAGCATTTGCTGTTGGTTTGTTTTTGGGATGTTTGGTTTGTTGTTGGGTTGGTTTTTTTTCCTGTGTCTGCCTTCATGAAATGATGCCCTGCTCTACCCAACACTCCACTTGTTGTGGTTTTTTTTTTTTCATCCTTAAGGGTTTCAGGGCATTACAGTAACAGAAAACCTTTAAACCCATTTGTCAGTAAAGTGCTTTCAGGCTGCTTGGGGAGGAGATGCTATACAAGTGCAGAGCATTCTTCTTCCTTGATGGAGGTCCTTCAGGGTTAAATTGTCCTCCTGCTTTTTAAAGAGCAGAAATAACCAGCATGTGAATGCTCAAGAGCATGGATCGCACTGGTCTGCAAGTGGAAGAAGTTGTGACCATCTGGACCTCCTGTGCCGTTGCTGGAGGGAGGCCAAGGGCCAAGGGGAGTCTCATCCCTCCACCCCTCAGAGGTGCCAGTCTCTCCACGGAGCACACTGAGCCCCAGATGACCTCAGCAGAGCAGGCTGCGTGGTTTTAGACAGCTGAAGCTGGAGAAACAGCTTCCAGGCTTGTTCCTTTCCCCTGGGCGTGCTCAGTCCTCCCACCGGGATATAAAACACAAGGCTTGAGCAAAGCCCTTCCACTGGCAGGGGGCAGAGAGTGGCTGCAGCAAAGTGAGAAGGCAAACACCATGGTCCATCTTCCCTCTGCCCTTTCTACTTTCCCGGCCTGGCTTGGGGCTTCCTAGGACCTATCTCAAAGACCTCAGCCAATATCAGGGACCTGGGACCAGCCTCCCTCACCTTCCTCTACAGCAGCAGCTAGGGTGATGCCCTTTCCAGATGGGATCCAGCTGCCTGTAGACATCTCTCCTTGGGGCCAGGCACCTAGAACCACCTGCCCAGAGACCAGCAAACACCTTCATTCGCTCAGACCTGGCTCATCCCAGCCCCTCCCCAAAGCAAACCCAGGGATCAGTGGGACCCCCCACCATGGCCACGTCATCTCGGAGGCCCTCACTGGGGATGACTGGGGAGTTTAAGTTGGTCCATCCAACTGATCCTTTTGTAAACTCGGACAGCACGGGGCTGTATCCGCTGTTGCCTCCTTCCGTGGCTCGCAAATTTATTATCCCCCGAGCCAAAGCTGGTGAGCGGCGAGATAAAAATGCTATTTCTGCCCAGGATTTCTGCAGCTGCCTCGAAGCATTTGCAGCCACTTTCTAGTTATTAAGGCTCAGCTATGAAGAACTGTGTTCCTTCGGCAGAGATTTGCCTTTAATTAGCCAAGGATAAAAGGACAGTGGAAGACAACCCCGCTCCTAAGCGGAGAAGGCTACGCTCCCAAACGATGAGCCGTCGGCATTTTTTTGCAAGGCAGGGAGCAGGTGCCTGGCAGAACAGATTTGTTCTGCTTCCCTTGCTCACCCCCCACCTTCACCTCTCGCTGGGGAACATAAAAAAAAGCAAACCACATCCTTGGGGCCTGATCCTGCCCACTGTCTGCAGGGAGGAGAGGCCATCAGGGGAGGGAGGATTGGGGCAGATGAAGGGGAGCTGGTGGGTTGTGCCCGGCCGATCTTCGTGTGGATGCAAGGAGCAGGATGACCTTGGCATCTCCGGCTCTTCAGACCCCCACTCTGCTCTTGCCAGGAGCTGATTTTGGCTGGATTAGAGCAGCAGCAGAACAAACTCCCCGGGTTCTGGCCAGCCCTGGGGTCTCCCTGCTGACCCTGAGGCTGCAGTGCCCTAGCCCTTTGGGTCTTTATGAACTCCCCAAGCCATCCTTCCAACCAATAACCTCCCAAAGACTCATCTATGGAGCATCAAGCACTTCAGGCTTGGATCAATGCCTCCACCTCCTGTGGCCACTCAAGCTTTGCCCCAATGACAGCAAGCCAGGAGCGGGGGGCAAAATTACTTCTGAACCTTCAGAAAACCTCCCAGACACCCTGGACCCGGATTCTCCCCCCACTTTTTATGGATACAAAGCTGAGGTTGTCTCACCAGGGCTCTTTTTATATTTCCCCAGCACAGAGAGGCATGGGACACTGCAGGATATTAGGCCACCAGGCTGAGAAAGGCAGCTGGGTGTCCTCCTTCCCCATGAAATCAGGGTGACAGCGGAGCAAGGAGCCTAAATATTGGGGTAGCATGAAATATTTGGGCAGAGCTGGCTTTAAATCCTCGGCTCACACCTCCTTGTTGTGTCTGTGCTAATGCTTTGTAGCCCCAGCAGGCTCAATTCTGCATCTGTAAAAGAGCAGATTTTTGCTTCTTCGGTACACGCAGATCTTGCTCTCGTTTGCCTAAAGCTCCCCTTCTCCTGCCCCGCACGTGGTGCCGGGGTGAGGATCCGAGCACAGCTCCCAGGAATAGGCTTTTTCCCCCAACACCCAGTGCAAATGCAAAGGAGGGAGAAGAAGGAGGAAGGAGAAAAAAAAGAGGGACCTGGCCTGATTTCCAGAGCTGCAGGATGAATGTGCATCTCGGCGAGAGCTGTGCAACCTCCAAACCTTTGCCTAGAGGTTCCCTAAAGATAGGCTGCGGGGGCCCCGCTTCGCACGCCCACCCTCGCACATGTTTTTCTGCACCTAGATGCTTGGTTAAGGCTACTCCGAACCGACGGCATCGTAGCAGCGATGGTTCCACTCCGCAGCAGCTCCCACCCAAGCCTCAGCACCCTGGGTACCCACTGAGCATCACCGCGAGGGTGGCAGCATCCTGCCCACAGGATCCTTCTCCCTTCCCCGCTCTCAGCATCTCACTCAACAACGGCCTCTTTGCAGCTCTGGGCTGGGAGCTGCTTTTAGGATCCAAGAGCCCACTTTGCCAAATGGAAGCGGATTCGTTCGCAGGCGGCCAGGAGGGCTAATAATTTCCCCTCGTCCCCCAGGGAACCTGCGCTGGGCTGTAATGGGGTTTGAGCAGCCTGAGCTTTCCAGGACAAGAGGCAGAGGTAGTGCTTTCTTGGCACTTTGTTTTTTTTTTTCCCTTCCTTGATGCAAACAAGCAAGATTTTGAGGGCTGGAGCCCCTCAGCAGGGCAAGGAGCTTTTGCAGAGACGTGGTCCTCCCCGTATCCGAGCCCTTCACTGAGCCACCCTGGAGATGTTGAATTGATGAGCTGGAGCAGCTCTGCGAGGGGTTTCGTGGGGTTTCACCCGGCCAAGAGGCAACGCTCAGCAAAGAAAGTGGAGGAAAGTAGGTCATTCAGCACAGGCACAAGCAAGCAGGCTGCGCTCAGCGGGGATCAGCCGCTCGCCGCAGTCGGGATCACGGGCTGGGAGCCACCGACTGCGGGGCCGAAAGGGGTGCCCAAGAGTGGGGAGCTCTCCGTGTTGGACGGCGTAATTCTTCCATCCTTCTTCTTGTCTCTTTGAAGGGTGTAAAAGCCCAAGCAGCTGGGCTGGCGGGAGGATGCAACACGCCTGAGAGCATCTCCCGCATCCTCCGAGCGTGGTTGGGATGGTGCAGCACACGCTGATAGACTGGCAATTTAAAATAATTAGGGTGGCTGCCTCGCAGCCTCCTCCTGCCATCTCTTCAGAGCCTGTGCAGAGCAGGCTACTCTGCAAAATCCTCGCACCGCTTCGTGTTTGGAGATTTATGAGCCTATAAACCAACGGGACACGGATAAGGGAAGGGTTTGGCATCTGCTGAAGCTTCTCCGGGGCTTGGAAATGAGACTGAGGAACACAAAGCAGCCCAGCCTGGGGATTGCTTTGCGTTACAGCAAATACGGTGACATTTTGCTCAGGATGCACTGCTCATAAATATTTCTGTCACCTTTTGTGCACTCAAACGGTTTTCCACATTGAAACGTTCCGAATTGGCTGCTCTCAAACACCTCCTCTCCTCCTAACAGCATCCAGCCACGGGTTCAGCCACCCCTTTAAGCATTTTTGCTGTCCCAGCACTGAGCTAAACTGGGTCTGTAGAGACAACTTAGCAAGAGGCGTTACAGATAGGGAAACTGAGGCACAGAGTGGGACATGACATCTCCTGGGTTACACAGTGGACTTACTGGCACAAGTGACATCCGAGCCCAAGGACTCTGACTTTAAGCCATCAGCAGCATCTCCTCCAAGACCAGTGTGAGGGGATCTGGGGGGGTTGAGATGCAGGTTTAGCACTGCTGTGCTGCCCCTTGGGTTACAAGGTGGTGCCACTTCCCAGAGCCGAGCAGGACCAACCCATGCTATAGAAGAAGGAAGATCTCTTCCCTGTATGTTTGACTCTCCATCCCATGAGGACAGCTTAGGTGGGCTACCTCAGCTCTACCCTGCAAGAAGGGAAGCCCAGAGCAGCAGTGTTGCCTGTGAAAGCCACCAAGCAAGTGATCAAACCCCAAAATACAAGTACCAAGTGTCCTCAAAGCCTTTCCTGTCTCAAGACACTTGTAGGAGAGGACAAAAACAGCAGGAAAAAAAATACTGCTACAGTTGCTCCCCGGGGATGGAGCAAATACATCATTCTTCTGCAAGAGGAGTCAAAGCCATCCCAGGGAGTCCACCCCCATTCCCTGCCAGAGATCCTACTAGGACACATCTCCAGGGACATGAGGATTGCAACCCCACAGAGGATGTGCTGCTAACACTGTCCCTCCCTCTTTGCTTCTCCCTCTTCCAAGAGGGAACATCAGCTAAAAAAAATACCCGTTGGGTGCCCTAAAGGTTTCCCGAGAGCAGGTTTGTCCCCCAGCACCACCCATTCCCTGTTACCTGCATAAACGTGGCCGATATCCAAGTTGGTGGAGTGAGGAACAATAAGGAATGTGGTTTTGACCCTGGCTCCAGCTGCTTCCCCTCTGCCTGTGTTGCTGCTGGAGCTTTTTTGAAGCAAATCCTACAGGGGATCCTGTGCACATCATGCAGTGTGTCCATCCTCACCAGTGCCCATCACCCAGACCCACCAGCTCTTCCCTGGAGGTCTCCCCCTGCTCCAGGGAGCCCTGCAGACCAGCTGATGCTGGAGCATAAACTGTTCCATGGCTCAGGCTGTTTTCTTTTCTCACAGAAGGTTTAGATGTACAGGGAAAAAAAATATCCCAGACTACAAAGAGTTGCTTGTCTTTTTCTTCCCCCCTCCCCTCCACAGAACTGGTATCCAATTAACTCCTCAATAATATACATATTTATTTTCTCTTAATTAGTGCTGATATTTACAAAAATCGTGGTACTCTGTGAAGAATAAATTATATACACTCATGATAAAACAGACAGCAAATGCTCATTTGGAATACGTATGTACACAGATCTGTATACCTATATACAACCGCCAGCCCTATTGACCGGGGGGGGGGCCTCTCAGCCCCTAGATCCACCCGACCCCCAGGACCCCCACCCCCCCCGCGGCATCAATAGGAGCAGGAACGTCTATACACACTGTGCAATTCGGGTACAGCTGGTGTCTAAATTTTTGTCTAGCAAACGCATGGTTAAATGACTTGAAATTCCCACGAGTCCTCCTTGAACAGTTTATAGGCCTCTCTCCATTCCTGGTCCCATTTCTCCCGTAACCATGGAAACAAAAGGTTCAGCTCCAGCATCCTTAAGATGAGTCCTTCTTGGATTTCCTCTTCCTATCGATTCGCTCAAATTAGGCACCACATGCAGGGTTGATCCAATACCCATTGCCCACCCCCCCCTCCCCTCGTGCTTCGCCGCGTGACATTTTTGGAGGGCAGGAGCGCAGGCTCAAGCAAGTGCAAACGGGCAATTACAATCTTATAGGCAGCAGAAAAAAAATTAAATTTTATATATATATATACATATAAAGAGAATTAAAAAAATAATAATTAAAAAAAACCCCACAACAACCCCAACCCCAAAGGGCTAACGCCAAGCTCAGGACAGCCAGGCAGGGCTGGGGAGGGGAACGTGGTCCCCATAAGGGTCCCCGTGCATGGACCTGCCGTGGTTACATGATGTCCAGCAGTTCCTACAAGCCAAACTGTGTCATCCCCCACCACCACCCTGAGGAAAAACACAGATAAAGAATGTGGCTGTCATCACCTACAACTGGGCTGGGGGATCTTGTCCCCAAGGGGAAATCAGTGCTCTGCTCGCCGGGATGATTTTCGGTGCCGGAGGCTGGTTCCTCACCCCCTGAGCTGGGATGTGGCAGCACCAGAGCCCCAGTTTTTGAGAAGGGGGGATGAAATTTGGGCAGGCAAATGCAGTAACATCAGGAGGAGCCTGAGGCCATGGGGTGCAGTTGACATGAGGCTGGGGAAGGGCAGCACTTTGGCCAGAGGCAGGACAGTGACAGTGACAGGGACACACACACAACCTCGCTTCTCCTTGGGGCTCCTGGTGGGGGGTGGCTGATGCTCCAACAAGAAGGACCAAGGGATGTGCTGAACTTGGAGGAGGTCAAACGCTGCCAGAGGTGCAAGGAGGGAGCCCCAGCCTTTTTTTTTTTGGGTGCAAACTTAAATGATTTAGGGCTGACTCCTCCTTTCCTCAGCCCCATCACCCTAGCAGCACGCTGACCATCTCCCACTGCCAGAATAAACCCCTGGGGCTCCCCCCATGGATGTAGACTGAGATAAACCCACCTCAGCTCCAAAACAGGGAGCCAAAAGCCGGCACGGTTCAAGGGACATAAAATGCACCCATTATGAATTAAAAAACCAAACCCAAAACCCACAACTGAAAAAACCCACCCTTGCATCACAAACAGATCCTTTCAACTCCTGCTTGGCTTTCCCTGCACAGTCACAGGAACGATCGCCATGGGCCCAAGCCCCTGGACTTGGGATCCAGAGCAGAGATGCTGCAAAGCTGCTGGTTTGCAGAAGGACACACGGAGACCCTCGGGATGCTCCCCCTTCCAGGGCCAAACCCAGATCTCCTTCTCTTCAGCCCATCCCTACGTGTATTGCAAGCTCTGGAAAAGCTACAAGGCTTTGGCAGCAATTTCAAGGGCTGACCCAGGAGTTATCTGATAACAAAGCAAGGCCCTTCCTGAAATACCTCCTCCTCCTCTGTCTTTTTCTCTCCTTCTGTGTATTTATGCACAAATATGCCCATATTTATACACCCACGTGCTACGCTCTCGGAACGGCAATCCAGCGATCCTGCGCTTCCTATAGCTCAGCGTTCAAAGCTGCAGGACTCTGACACAAACCATCACTGCAGAGAGCAGCGTTCCCAGTAAAACACGCTGCCCCATGCAGAGAATTTTCTCTCCCAGCAGCTCTAATCACTCAGTGGTGTCCAGCCTCACTCACCCCATTGCCCTTTGCAGAGATTTGGGAAGCTACTTGAAGAGCTGATGGGTTGCTTGCAGGCTTGGGCAGATGGTTGGGTGTTAGAAGACAACCCACACTTGCAACCACCACTTTCCATCTCTCCAAAACTACAGCACAAAGGATAAAGTGAAGTACAGATGCTGTCTGCTCCGGGTGCCAACCCTTGGAGAACCTCCACGGACCAGAGAGCTTCAGTCCTCCATCCCACCAGTGGAGAGAGGTAAAAATCTCCACGGGAAGAGGAAAGGAACCACACCAGCTACGTTAGGTGTCTCAGTGCAGTCTAACGGAGATGGTGGGACCCTTCCCCTCCCCGGTCCCTAATTTAGCATCCTCCATCTGAGCCGCTTTGCAGCTCACTTTTGGACCCTTTCAGAGTCAAGGGGAGTTGGGGATGCTTAACAGCTCTGCAGAAACAGGCCCAGAGTCTCTCAAACCAAATTCCCCAAGAAAAAAAACAACAAACCAAAACCAAAAACAAACCAAAAGAAAAAAAATCCCCATAAAAATCATCACAGTCTCCTCCTGAAAAACTGGTTCAAGATCACATCAGTGAGTCAGAAGCAAAGCTAGAAATAGCACTAGAGCTCCGACCTGCAGGCACAAATCCCATTAAAAGCTATAGGGGAACCATTTCTCTGTGCGGGGGAGAAACCTGGACCCTTCTGCTTCGTGCAGCTTGATGGATCACTTCCAGCCTTGGCTGGAACATGGACCTGTTTCACCCTGAACCAAACATCTGAGCACGTATCTGAGCGTCTTCCTTATTTCTCAAACACGGTGCCAAGGGCAGCCCAGAGATGCTTTCACACCAGAGCTTGTTTTCCCCAGGAACATCTGCCTGGGTCAATGCAAGAGGTGCAGGATCTGTCCCGAGAAAGGGACTGGCCACACTGTCCCCTGCCACGGGGACAGATGTCAGCTCACATTGATGTTGAGGGGAGGAACGTGACCTCTTGCTCTTTGGCCCCATTTGTCCCCGCAATGCAGCTCTGGGGCTTCCCAAGGCATCTGGGACCCCCCAGTTTGGCGGGTGGGTTTGGATGAGCCTGACCCAGCTCACGGACCCGCTCTGCCCTCCTGCCTGGCCTCAGGAAACCCGCAGGGACACTGTGCTCAAAAGAACACCTCTCCCCTCAAAACCACGATACCCTTCCTTACCGAACCACGACGGCACTCCCAGGATACGCCCCGTACCTGGGCAAACGCTGCTCCAAGCTCACCCAAAACCCACAGGCATCAAACAACCGGGCGCTTTGCAAAGTCTCGGGGGGGACCAGCGCCCTCCCAAAGCTCCTGTAGCAACCTGCCCTCGGCCCCGGGGCTTTCCCAAGCACTCAGGATGGGACCACCCGGTGCTAGGGGCACCCATGGGTGGGTGGGCAGCACCCTGGTGCATCAGGCAGCTTCCCCATGCAAGCTCACATCCCACCCTGGACCCGCCGTGAGCAGGATCAATGGAAGCTGGCCGACCGCCCCGGGAACTGCACTCACGCCAGCCCCGTCCCGTCCAACGGGATGAGCTTCAGAAGCAGAGATTTATTGCTTTTGGTCGCATTGCTTCATTTTGAGCATGTTTAAGATGTTCATGGGCTTGCAGGAGCTCCCATTTCGGAGATGCTGCAGCAGCAGAGAGGGAGGAGAGGGCTCCTAATATAGCGAGATGTAATTAAAGACCGGGGCCAGGTTGTGCTGAGCACCTCTGAGACCCAACATGTTGATGCTGCTGGTCCTCTACACCAAGCAGGAGCCAGGACCCTCATGCACTAACCGTGGACACTTGGTATGAATTCCAGCCAGGCCTCAATCAATCAGATCAAAAGGAGGAGTGATTCCCCCTGGCTGAGTGGAGCCACCTCAGCACGAGAGATGGATCCGGCCCTAAAGCAGCATTTGAACCATTGCTGTAGAATACGCTAGCACCATTTGGTTTATTGTTATTAGTGTGGCTGATCCTCTCTGAGCTCAGGAAGGGTTTCCTTGACCCCCAACTCAACCCCCCCTCCCCTTGACCCCTGCAATGGGGTCCCCTCCTTGTGCCTGCACTTCCCCGCAGTGGGACAATTCTGCCTGAATTCACCCCAATTTAACAGGCTGCTAAACCCCATCCTGTACCCCAGGGAGGTTTTGCTTGGCCACAACCTCAGCAGAGGGTCCCCATCCCCAGGGATTGTTGGCAATGGCGGGGAAAACACAAGGAAATACAAATGGGATGAGGCTCTACCATGGATGAGGAAAAGCAGGCGAGATCCCCTGGACTGACAGCTCCCACCTATCCCTAAATAACACCAAGGATGAAGAAGAAGCAGAGACAACCTTAAGGTCTCTGCACCTCGACCCATGCCTCCTCAAAACCCTAGAAGAAGGCAAAGCAAAGGCTCAGAGGCACCAGAACGGATCCAGCCACCCTCAGCACATGGCCCTCTCCACCATAAATGAATAAACCACCAGCTCCGAGGCTCTCTGTGGTTGAAAAGGCATTTCCCAGCCCAAAACACACCCTGCTCTGGCAATCCCACGGGCATCACGGGGCACTTCATCCTGCTCCAGCCCACGTCCCACCATCCCTGAGCCTGGAAGCCCCCGCTGCCCCAAGCGCTCACGTTTGCTGAGGATTTGGCCCTATAGTCGCTCTCTAAATATCTATACACACACACACATGGTAATTACACAGGAAAGGGCTGAAAATTGCTGAACAAACAACTCAGGAGAGGCGGTACCTGCTATTCCACCTGCTCCTCGTGCCCTCCTTGGTCTGCCGTGGTTTCCACTCGTGACACTAAGATTAATGACTAATTACTCGCCCCATAATGAGTGCAGGTGTTTAACTTTCAGCTCACCTTCCCTCGCTTGCTTTGGTTGGCTCTTGTGTCTGGGTGCTCAGCAGCTCAGGATCTGCCTCGTTATCTACCAAACTGTTGTCAGCTCTTTCCTGCCCCAGTCAATTTTTAACTATCAGAGACTTATTTTATTTCTTTCCCATTTGTTTTCCAGCTCCCATGAATCTCCTTCGAGCCACCGGAGAATCTATCGACACTATAAACATGAATACTGTATAGTCTACTAAGAAAATAGATATTTGTGTGTGTATTAAATATTCAGATTCATGCAACAGATATCCATGCAGCTGTACTGTATTACTGGTTAAATGTCACTGCAGTATAAATATATTATAGGCCACAGCATAGTTGCTCCAGTTTTATATATAGATATTAAAAAAAGAAAAGAAAAAAAAGGAAAAGAAAAAAAAAAAAGATGCTTTTTTTTTCCAACTCGTTTTCAATGTGTCAGTGGAGGTGTCTTTGGTGATCCTGGAAATATTGGTGATGGGAGTGTCATCTAAATAAATAAATAAAACCCCAAGCGCTTGATTTATTGACTCGTCCCTCCCGATGCCTAGCATAGAAAATTTAAGACTTAATAAATAATGTGCCGTCACACTAATTATCCCTCCCCTGGGCCTCACACTGGCATACTGCAGTGCCTGAAACTATTGCAGCATGCAGCATTTTCAGTTATGAAACACGAGCCCGGGCGATGCGTTCGCACTTGGCATTCCCGGGGCGGAAACTCGAGCCTTCAAGCAATTCGGACACACAACTGCATCTTCCCTTGCTTAAGCTCTGCCTGACCTTTTCCCAGCCGTTTCCCCACGCCTGGAAGCTGGATGTCACCCAGGTCCCTTGGACGGGGACCGGCGTTCGTGGTACCCCCGCGATGGCCCGGAGCTGTCCCCCCCCTCCCCGCTCCGGCATCCCCATCCCGTTGCTCGAATTGCCCAACCACTCCGTTATCTTTGGAAACCCACAAGCCTGGGATGGGAGAAGGGAAAGAAAATGGTTGGGTGTTTGGTTTTGGTTTGTTTGGTTGGTTGGTTGTTGGGTTTTTTTTGTTTTTTCGCACGAATGCTTATTCGGCGTGGAAATCAAAGGTTAAAAGTCACTTACACAGCTATTGCTTCCCATGCAGAACCAAATATACACCGTAGAAAATACTGTATTAACTACAATGCAGAGCAGCACTCGATATCTGCAATTGTTCCACTTCAGCTTTAAATACGGTACTAGGTTTTTAGCGACTAGACATCGGTTAGCATTTTGGTGATATTCACATAGTTTGTGTTAGCTAGGGTGCAATTGGCTGTCTTCAAGTTCTCCTCCCTAAAATCCTCATTGCTATTGTTTACACCTTCCTGAATCTCCATATAATCAGACTTACTAATGGTAGAGGCACTTCTGCTTTTCTTTAGGTCAGGGGAAGAGGGCATCTTTGGGCAGCTGGTTACTTGCAAATATTGAGCCTGCTCCTCTCCCTCCGTCTCGCGGTGGTAGAAGTAATTGAAGTTAGACACTATGACGGGCACTGGTAAGGCAATCGTTAATACACCAGCGATGGCACACAAGGAACCCACTATTTTCCCCCCAATGGTGGTGGGGACCATGTCTCCGTAGCCAACAGTCGTCATGGAAACCACGGCCCACCAGAAGGCATCGGGGATGCTCGGGAACTGGGACTCGCTCTCGTCGGCCTCAGCAAAGTAGACGGCGCTGGAGAAGAGGATGACGCCGATGAAGAGGAAAAAAATCAAGAGGCCCAGCTCCCGCATGCTGGCCTTGAGAGTCTGCCCCAGGATCTGCAGCCCCTTGGAGTGCCGGGAGAGCTTGAAGATCCTGAAGACCCGCACCAAGCGGATGACTCGAAGGATGGCCAGGGACATGGCTTGCTGGCCTTGCTGACCATCCTCTGGCTTCTCGGCCAGCTCTGTCCCTAAGGTGATGAAATAGGGGATGATGGCTACGATGTCTATAATGTTCATGATGTTGGTAAAAAACCCAGCCTTGCTGGGGCAGGCGAAAAACCTCACCAAGAACTCGAAGGAGAACCAGATGATGCAAAGCGTCTCCACGATGAAGAAAGGGTCTGTGAAAGAGGTGGACTGCTGGTACCCCATGCTGCTGTTGGAGTAAGGGGGGTGGCTCAGCCCTCTGCCGTGCATGTCTTCGTTGTCTTCCCGAAAAAGGGGCAACGTTTCCAGGCAAAAGCTGACGATGGAGATTAAAATCACCATGACGGAGACAATAGCTATAATCCTGGCAGGGCCTGAGCTCTCGGGGTACTCGAAGAGCAACCACACTTGTCTCTGAAACTCGTTCTCAGGCAACGGTCTCTCCTCTTCTTTGATGTAACCTTCATCCTCCCGAAACATCTCCATCGCTTCTTCCCCCAGCTCATAGAAACGTATCTCTTCCGAGAAGATGTCTAAGGGCACGTTAACCGGCCTCCGCAACCTCCCACCAGACTGGTAATAGTACAAAATCGCATCGAAACTGGGTCTGTTCCGGTCGAAGAAATACTCATTCCGGAGAGGGTCAAAATACCTCATTCTCTTTTTAGGATCCCCTAGTAAGGTCTCTGGAAACTGGGCGAGTGTCTTGAGCTGTGTCTCGAAGCGCAGACCCGAAATGTTAATCACCACCCTCTCGCAGCATTCATGGTCAGTCTCAGGGTTATACGTGTCCTGCGGGTGACCGGGAAGAGCTGCAGCTTCATCTGCAGGATCTCCAGTAGCAACTGTCATATTGGGGTTTAAAAGAAATCCTTATGCTAAACTCTTCCCAGCGCCCGGTGGTGGGATCGGATTCAGGGCAGGGCTACTATCCTGCAGAAGGACAGGTACGTAGGTTTGGAAGTGTCTCATGAAAAGGCGAAGGGATGATATTAAAAATAAAAAAAGAAAATTAAAAAAAAAAAAAAAAGAAAAGAAAAAAAAAAAGAGAGAAAATTAAAAAAAAATAGATTTAAAAAAATAAAAACAGGAAAGAAAATCACCCCTGCTGAGAAAGAGAGAGATGAAATAAAGTTGGGGGGAGGAGAGCAGCTCCCTTCTCTAGCATGTCTATCCCCTTCCTCAGGGGGATTAATTTGCCTTCCTTGGGACTGAGTTCAAAAACTCCCACCTAAACCCATCAGGTGGAAGAGAGAAAACACCTGAGGAACCCTTGTCACCTCTTCCAGACCGTCACCTATTCCAAACTGTCACCTATTCCAAACCATTTCCTATTCCCAGAATAAGCACGGGAAAAAAATTCCAGCAGGGAAAAAAACGGCATTGGCAAAGCAGAACTTTTTTTTTTTTTGGGGCGGGCTACAAATAACAAATTAAATTAATTAAAAAAAAAAAGGGAAGGGAGGGGAGGGGTAGAGGAATAGGAAAGAAAGGAAGAAAAATAACCCCGTCCAGCCCTAACGTGGTGAGGGGACCCCGCGGGGTGCCGGGGAGAGAGGCAGAGCAGGCTCAGCTCATTTCCAAGCATGCAGCTAAGGGTTAACATTAAACCATGCGGATCTCAGGCAATCTAACCCTCCTGAGGGGCTCTGGTTTTAGGGTGGACACCTTCCCGCTCCGAGGTGACACGACATGCTGCCCTCCCTGCCTGCAAGCCAACCGGGCAAGCTTGGCTTGGAGCCGCCGATGGAAGCTGCCCCGCGGACCACTGCAGTCCCCCTCCTCGACCGCTGCTGTCCCGGCTCCTGTCATCCTCTGCAAACCACCATGGCACACAGAAAACAAATCACATTACCTGGAGAAGCCAAATCTTAGTGTCTCTTAGTAACACCGATTATCTGACCCTGGGGAAATCCTAGAGAGAAATAGAGGCTTCCAAGATCCCCATAATTTCCTCTCTCTTCAAAGTTAAAAATAATGGTGAGTCATCGTAGAAAAAGGAGAAGGGACATAAAAGGGGTTAGATTCCCAGATGGTGGAAGTCAGGTCTTGTAATGGTTTGGACTGGAGAGAGAGAGAAAGAGAGACAGAGAAACAGAGAGACAGAGTCTTCTCGGTAGCTGTTGCAGATCTGCACTTCAGGGCAGACGAGCGTCTGTCTGATGCCTTTGGTACGACGGCGAAAAGCTGCCAAGCTCAGCAAAACCCAATGTCCCCAGTGTCCTCGGGAGGTGTGGCATCGCCTGGAAAAAACACCGAGAAGGTAACCAACTGCTGGGGGCTCGAGAAGAACATCCGCAAAGGCCCGGGCTCCTCCAGGCACCCCCTTTTTTCCTTCCCCGAGAGCTGTTTGCCCGCTGCCTGGCCAACCTGCACTGCAACACGAGAGGAGGGCGAGAGTGAGAGCGAGAACGCGCTAGCGCCAAGGCGGAAAAAACCAGAGCCCCATCTCCCTCTGCTCTCGCTCCACGCCTCGGTGTGAAGTGGGGATGAGCTGCCCTGGGGGAGCCGGTGCCAGGGGAAGGGGAGGATGGGGTGGGGGGATTAGGGGAGCACCAATGCAGTCGTCGTCCCCCAACCCCAGTCGCTGAGGTGCTGCAAAGCTGCGATGAGTTCCCATCACCGAGCACTGGGGAGTTGGTGGTACCCACTGGGCGCAGCGCCCACGCCATCGCGTCGCATTCCCGGGTGATTCGGGAGGCTCTGGCTTCATCTGTGAGGCTGAACACCCCCCCTTCACAACGGTGCCCCCCAAAGACCACCTGCCTCCCCTCCCCCAGAGGAACACCGAGCATCGTGGCTCTGACCGTGGTGGGACTTAACTCAACCTGCATCCGCCCTCCCCATCCTCCCAAAAGCCAACCCCCCCCCCCCCCCCAGGTAACTCACCCCTGGGGGAATTTCGGGGCAAAATTTCTCATGGGGGTGTTGAGGTTCTGGTCCCCGGTGGGTGCTGGGTCCTCAGCATCCCTGCTCCTACCCAAGTGATCGTTTAGATCATCCCGCGCTGCCCCGCACAGTGGGGATGCTCAACCCGGAGAGGTCCAACCAACCTCTAATTTTTTCCTTTATTTATTTTTTCCCTCCCAAAGGAAAAAGAAAAAAAAAAAAATAAAAAAAGAAGAAAAAACCGCAAACAACCAAACCAAAACCAAACACACACAAAAAAAAAACCCAAACAAACAAATAAAAAGCCCCAAACCCTCTAACCTCCCTTCTTCAGCTCCAACTCGACTTGTCTACTTTGAGCCAGGATTACAGAACCGGGTAGGGGAGGCAGGTGGAAAATAACCCCGCGGTCCCAATCTCCTCGGCAGGGATTTCAGGCGTCTCCAGGCCATTTATGCCCGCTGGTTCCTCTCTTCAGCCCCCGAAGTGCAGATATCGCTGCAGATGCCTCTTTTCTTGGAAATTTCCCCTTTCCGTGCAACCCTCCTCTCCCTTCTCCTTCTGCACTAGAAAAAATAGTACAACCCTGACAAGGCTTGCAGCATTCAACCGCTTCACTTAACCCTCTCCTGCCAGGCTGAGAGGAGACCAGGTTTGCATTTGTCCCAGTTTTCCTCCTTTTCCTGCTTTTTTCTCCCCACCGCTCGCTCCTCAGCGAGTTCAGCCGGGTTTGACCTTCCCCGGCTGCTCGGAGCATCACGTTAAAACACCAACCAACACCGTCTTGCTGCTGATTCAAAAAAGAATAAATCCGGCCACCCCGGCCCCCCCGCCCCCTCCATTTCACCAAAAATCAACCAATCTGGAATTTATTTATTTAATTTTTTTTTAAAATACGGTTTTCCTCCTGCCTGAGAACTCTCTCCTCCTCTTTCTCCCTCCCCCGAAACACCCCGGGTTGGTTTAACGGCACCGAGATTTACTTCTTGGGGTGGTTGGTTGGGTTCGGGGTATTTTTTTGTTGTTGGTTTTTTTTTTTTTTTTAAGATGTTGATTTTTATTTGGCACGAGGTCTCGGCTCCTTCCTCCGAGTCCGAATCCAAGCCGTGATTCTTGGTGCTTCCCGGAGACGGTTACGGCAGCATCTCCGTCGACATCACACACCCCAGCACCCAGGTTCTCCTACTTGCTCCCCATCGCAGGCTTTCCTGGCAAACAACATCCCCCCCATCCCCCCCTCCAGGCGCTTTTGGGGTTAATTCATGCAAATTGAGGGGTTATGGGGGGGGGAGGATGGAGGAGGTGAAGAAGCTTTGCCCAGAGCATCCCTCCCCTCCCCCTCCAAGGATCTTTGGGGTTAATTCATGCAAATTGAGGGGTTGGAGGGGGGGAGCGTGGAGGAGGTGAAGCAGCTTTGCCCAGAGCCCCTCAGATTTCTCCCTGCCTGGATTTCGGGGGGAGGGGGGCAGCTTTCGGGGAAAGGGGGGCAGCTTTCGGGTGGCCCAAGGTCGTGTCAGCGACTAAAACCCGAACCCCTTCCTTTGCAGAGTTTCTGGCCAGGCTGTGTTTAAGCAGGGCAGCAGTTGGGGGGGGGGGGGGGGGGGGGGGCGCGGGCCACCAGCAAGGGGGGGGGGGGGGGGGGGGGGGGGGGGGGGGGGGGGGGGGGGGGGGAGAGAAAAAGGCACCAACTTACAATTGGCTCTGCAGTCAGGCATGCGGCGAATGCACAAGCAGCAGCCGCTCTGCTCTGCGCCGCTGCCAGCACCTCTCACCTCCGGCCCCAAAAACTCCTACCCCAAAGGTCAACCTCGGAAGGCAACAGAGCTTCTCCATGAATATTCATAAGATTAATATGAGCGTATTCCTCCCCCCCCCCTACTCCCAACATCACCCCCCCCCCCGGCTCCCTCCTCCCAAGCTAGAGACCTAGATTTCAACCACTGGGAAATAATCATATCCCTGGATACGTGATGCTGCTCCGCTGTGCAGCTCTGATCCATCCCATCTCACAGCCTTGGATCCGCTCGGGGAGGGCTGGGGAGGGGGAGAACCAACCAGCAGCACCACACAGCTCTGGGGAAGGGGATGGGGTAGGGTGGGAGTCCTGAGGACCACCGTGCTCTGCTCTTGCTTGGGCTGAGGAAAAAGCGGATATTTTCCATCGCTTTGCATTTCCCCATCTCCCTTCACACCTCCCACCCCCAAAGGAAGGACATGACCAAGCTCTTACAGGCTTGGTATGGAAGACCTATGGATCAAGCCCTGCTTTAGGGCAGGAGGGAGATGCTTGGACTGCTCTGCCATCGCCTCATGGCCCCAAGGAGAGCACTGGGGAAGCAACAAGTCCTGCAAGGTGCCTGGTACCCAGGAAGCAGGAGGAGGCGATGGAAAACAATTCTATTCCCGTGCACAGCCATCACATTTGGAAAGAGCTGCCGGTGCCGACAGCGATCCCCCCAAGGGTAACAACCCGAGGTGGGGTGAGAGGCCACAGACCACCCTGAACACCCAAGAAAATCACTGTTGAGTGTCCTGCCCTGCCAGTCAAAGGGCGTGGGGACACAGGAAGGCTAAACCATAGGACTTTAGCTCCCTGAGGTGCCAGGAGCCAGAACCTGGGTACAGCACCGGGGTGTGCGAGGGGGATGCTACCACCCGCTCGCTGCTCCTCCCAACACCCCTCTTGATGGTGAAGCCAAAAATATTCTTACCCCCAGATCCCAATGTTGAAAGTGAATTTCTAACCCTACAGCAAAAGCGGGAATCCTCCGCTCCCTGCCCTGGCATGTGCGGCTTTTCTGACTGCTGGCAGCCAACTGGGGGGGAGGCGACCCTGGATGAGGAGCTTTTAATGTCATCTGCATCATTTCTGCCTGCTCTGAAGGCAGATCTGCCATAGCAGGGGAGCTCGAATCCAGAAAATGGTTTGCCCGAGGCTAATCCTTATGCAATATGCAGAAACTGAGGCCGGGTGGAGAATAATTCAAGTGAAGCTGAATCTCTGACTCCTTTATTCCTGCTGCCGCCTTGCGAAGGTTTTGCAAAACTGGGGAGGGGGGGGATTTTTCCTTTGAACGGCACCAGCTCCTTCAGAAAGAGCTGAAAACTCGTCTCTCTCAGCAGAGCAGGGGAATTTCTCTGAATTGAGTGACGCTCTCCTTGATTTACTATCCTAATTGTGGAGCTATTATTGCAGGCTGCGTGTCTGCACCCGCCGCCCTCAGCCACGCTGACAGCTCCAGACGTAACCCAGCCTTGCAGGGAAGGAAGGAGATGAGCTGATGCTCTGCACCCACTTGTCTGTCTTACGTGGAGTTCACCAGCCGACGTCTTCGCATCAGTATTAGCATTTAAAAATAAGTCCCTTATGGATTATTTCTTTTAGACGAATAGACTTTGTAGTCTGCCAATCTGGAAACCTTACTCCATCCGGGACGGAGGGTGGAAAATCGCTTGGTGTGGGGGTGTCCTATGGACCAGGTGACCCAGTGGCCAGGGCCCATCAGGAAGCTCTTGTTGCTTTATTCCCAAGGAAGTCCCCAAAGGCTGTTCGGACCCTCTGTTTGTGGTCTTGCAGCCAACCATACAAAGAAAAAGCAAAAATGTGCTCTTTTTCTCACTTTTTTCCCTTTATATCCTGCCGGTGGTGGGTCTGGAGGCTGCTCTGTGATGTGGAGCTGTGGGGACATGGATGACACGCACAGGGCAGGGTTATCCCCAGGACTGGCCTCATCCACAGCCAGAACAAGCCCCATTGTCACCTTGCAAAGCACAACCCTTGGCTGGCCTTGCATCACATCACCTGGGACGGGCACCAGCACTTCACTGCGTTGCCATGAGCTGAGCTGCTGCCTTCAGAGAGGACAGACCCTGTCCCACCACCTTCACACATCCTGCACAGCCTCAGACAACGGAGGACAAAGGACAAAGCACACCATCTCCCTGTGGTGTCCCTCCTGGGGACCCCATGCCACCTCCTACAAAGCCAGAGGGACTTTGGGGGCTGGGGTAGACACCAGCAGCCATGCCAGGAGGAAGAGCTGAACTGGACCAAGGCTGGACCACAGCATCAAGCAGAAAAGGACTGGATGGGGCAGGGCACTGAGACCCCATCTCTACCTGAGCCGCATCTTTCCAGTCATGGGGGTTGACATAACTGGGCCCTGTGTCATTTTAGGAGCTGCGAATGCCGTGAGTTCCCAGGGCTGTGAGTCACCCTCCGGGGAAAGCATCCGACCTCCCACCCACAGCCTACGTCACAGGGATGAGCTCCCGTTCCCCCAACACCTTAGCACCCGCACCTCGGCGCGTGGTGGCAAGAGGAGGGGACACCGAGAGACATCGGTGACCCCGATGCGGTGGCACAGCAGCTAAAAATGAAGGCAACCAGGGAACAAAGTGACACAGACCCACGGAGCAGACTTTGCCCTTCCACAGCAGATGCTGCTGGTGAATCCCAAAATATCGTGGTGAGATAGGGCAGTGCGGGTCTTCCTGTCTGGGGAGGATGGGGACAGGCTCAGGGGTTTGCCCAAGGTTATGCAGGAAAGGAGGAGCAGAGCGAAACGAGATGCTGGGCTCTGCAGGACCTGGGCAGGGCTCCTGGTCACTGAGTGGACCTCCTGGTCTATGGGAGAATCTCCTGGTCCATGGGAAGATCTCCTAATCCATGGGAGAATCTCCTGGTCCATGGGAGGACCTCCTGGTCCATGGGAAGATCTCCGGATCCATGGGAGAATCTCCTGGTCCATGGGAGGATCTCCTGGTCACTGGGAAGGCACATCATGGCCAAAGGGAAACCAGCAAATATCTCCCATTTGGAAAGTTCATGTGAAGCACATTCTCCCTTGTATTTCTCCCAGGTTGTTTTCATAATAAAATATCCAATTATTTTAAAAACAACTTCTTCAGGTGCCAGTCTGAACTCTCGTTTGGTCGAGATCGCTGAGTTGCAACATCTTTGCCTCCAAAGATGCTCCACCAGCCTGAATGGCCAGTCTGGAGAGGAGCCGGGCACCGTTCATTGAAAATAAAAGTCATTTAACTCATCTGAAACACAGGAAAGAACTTCAGCTCTTGAGGGCTTTGGAGCTTGTCGAGATGATTGTGAATATTTCATGCCAGGCTGCCGCTCACTCCAGGAGAGCTAATGGACCTGCTGCCAGGCTGGCGCAGGGTGAGCATCGGTCCTGGGCGAGTTCCTCCCGCTTGGGCTGCTCCATCCACTCCAGTTAAAAGGTTCTCAGAGCTGCTTTAGTTCACTCGCACAAACACAAAGGCCAGGACAAGCCAAATGGGCAAAGGGAGGAGAAATCAATGGCCTCTTTCCAGCCAGGCACGAGGACTCTCAGCTCTGCAGAGGAAGCTCATCTGCTCATAAACCTGTGTCTCAACCATGGGTGAAGTGCCCCCAAACCTCCCCAGAGATGGGGCTGAGCCCCCGTGGCCCCAGGGGATGGCTCTGGGCCACCACCTGCATGCCAAGGGAACTCAGCTGTGTCCCTCTGTTCTTCCACTCGTCCCACTCCAAAGGGGCCAAGAAATCAGAGCCGCCTCAGAGTTCCAAAAGTGGCTTTATCTGAGACACCAACCAAACGAGTGCTTTCCTGAGCCAGGGCTGCTCATGTGACCCCGAGACAGAGGAGCAGTGATGAACATCTCATTGTCTCCCTCTGATGATCCATCTCCCCCAGGTCTGAACCAGCCCATTCCCATTTGCCCTTCTCCTCCAGCTTGGGGTGGGGTGATGCTCACCAAGAAACAGGGAAACAGGGCCAAAAGTTGAAACCTTCTTGTTGTTGAGCTTAGGGAGGAGAAGACTAAGGGCAGATGGGAGAAACCTGCAGTGGGGGTGGCCAGCACCTGTAGGCACCTTGCCTTTGCCTTGGGGGAGCAGTTAGGTGATCTCAGGGTCCCCTCTGTGCTGCCATGATGTGGCACAACTCCCTTTAGCCACCAGTCCCGGGACTGGTTCCCCATGCAGGTGATGACCAGGGTGACATCTCCCATCACAGCACAAATGGGACAAGCAGCCTTGCAGAGGCTCTTTTTAGGCAATGTGGGTTTCAGCATGTCTGCTGGTGGTGGGTGGGGGCTGAGAGCTGCAGAAGGTCAGCTCTGAGCCATGGAGAGGGGTGAGATGTTTCCATCACCCTGGATGTTCATCCCTCCCTGGGGAGCAGCAGGACTGCAAAGAAGCCGTGAGGAAAAGTGGTTTGAGAGGATGATTTGCCTCTTCCCTTCCTCCCATGTGGTGGAAGAGATGACACTGGTGGGGATACTTGGGCTGGGGAGCACCTTCCCCTTGGCTTGGTGGCATAGGCACAATGGCAGCCTGGGCACGGTGGCACAGTGGCAGGTTCAGCCAGGAGATGGCACTGCGTGGCATGGCACAAAGCACCCGGCACACGGGGCCAACTCCTGGGCTGGGCCAAGTCCTGGGGCATGCCAGCCCCACAGCCATGCCAGATGGTGAGCTGGGCCAAATCATGAGCTGTGCCAAACTATGGGCCGTGCCAGGTCACAAGCGGTGCCAGATTGTGGAAGGGGCCAGACTGGAAGCCATGCCAAGCTGCATGCCCTGCCAGCGTGCTCCAGCTTGGCCTCCAACCTCACCATAAGCCCCCAGCTGCCTTCACCCTCCAGCAAGACCCCTGTGTCTTCTGCCCAGTGCATCCTCCTTCTCTGCAGGTTCTCTCCATGACATGGCCATGCCACGGTGGAAAATTCCTAGGAGAAAAAACCTAAGATTTTGTGGAGTTTCTCCGAGGGTTGGAAGAAATTTGTTGTTTTATCACCACTGCCCAGCTGCTGGGAGAGGCTGGAGGTGCCCCATCGTGGTGACACTGACCTGGCCCTGCAAACGTGTCCCCAGCAACCCTGGAGTCACTGTTCTTACTGGTTACTCCAGCAGGTGACCACTGCAGGGCTGCAGGTGACGCAGGACAGGAGGTGAGATGCCAAAGAGTGTCAAAGCCCCTCCTGCTCCCCCCTCCCCAGGATCCGGGTGTACTGGGACCCCACAGCCCCCTCCCCTCAACCCATGGGGAATGCCCCCGACCCGCAGCATCCTCTTCCCCATCATTTCTCTGCCATATTTACTATTTCTTCATCTCCCACCCCCTCTTTTGGGAAGAGACAGACTTCCCCGTTTCCATGGAAACCCTCCCCTTCTCCCCTCACTTCTTCAAAGAGGTTTTCATCCATTTCTTTCAAAAGTAGCTATTTTTAGCTCCGGCTTCCCCTTCTCCCCCTCCCCACTCTTGGCTCTCAGCTCACGCTCTCCCAGACAAGCAGCACCCACCGTGGCTCCCACCTCTGCCAAGCGCCCGTGGGACTCGTGGCAGCACCCATGTGGCTGGTGGCTTGGCTGGTGCAAGAGCAGCTTCAGCCCCTACTGGGGTCCTTGGTCCAGACCCTGTTGGTTTCCTTAATTTGTGGTTAATTTGCATGGGGAGGGGGTGGGTGTGGAGATGTTAGTGTATAAAGGAAATGCCTGTTCTGCAGGAAGGTCCCCAGGAGCATCCAAAATTCCCACCACTCTGTGGTCTGGGTCCTTGCAGCACCCTCTGTGACCCCACGACCTTGGGAGGCTGGGGGAATATTTTCTTTCCTGCAGTGGCAGAGGGGACAGAGCTGGGTTAGACCCAGGTAGCCCTGACCTGCAGCTCAGGAGCTCAGTGCACATCAGCTCCCGTTCAGCCCCTTACTGGGATGAAAGGCAGGTTGCCCAAACGGAGCCGAGAAAGCCACGTGTCCTGGTGGTCACCACCTGGGCCAGGCAAGGAGAGCGCAGTCCCTTCTGTCACTCCCCACTTTGCAAAGCCAAGCTTCTGCCACCCCCAAAGTGATGTTCATCTGTTGGTATCTTGGTCATGCTCCCTGGCACACATCTCATGGATAAATCAAGAGGCAACGTCTCGCTAGATGAGCAGGAGCTGGAGCCTCCTTCCACCCTCCACAAATCCAGACGGGGCAGAAATGCTGCCTGCATCCTCGGTATCGGTGCTGCCTGCAGGCATGGGGAGGTCCTAAAACTGACACCCTGATAGAAGAAATTCAAGAGTAGAGCAATAAAATGAGTGGCTGCAAATGGCCAGGACCTGGTGGTGTTCAGACAAAGAGACTTCCAGGGAGGAAATGATGACTTCATCTGTCCCACGGGTAAATATGACAGCAGAGGGATGGCCAACGCCCCTTGCAGAAGGATGCCTGGTTGCAATAGAAAGGAACATCCTTTGGGGTACCAACATCTGTTTGAAAGATAGGAAGTGAAGGATCTAATATGAGGCCTCCTTAGCAAGGGGTGGCTTGGGGAGAGAGGAAACACCCAGCAGGAGCTTGACTCTGAGTTGGACAATCTCCTCTGCAGCACCCTGGAAAACTCACTATTGGAAGAGCTGGATGCTTTGGTTTGCAAAGAGGGATACGACACAGGTCATTAAAACCCTGCACAGTGGTGAGATGGTGGGTAGGGAATGATTAATCAATATTTCTTCACAGCACAAGAAGGAAATGGCACCCAGGGAGATTTCCAAGCAGTACATTTCAAGGCAGCAAGAGAAGGGTTAATTGCACCCGTCGCACGGGTGTGCAGAGCTGGAGGCTGCCATAGCCACTTGGTCCTCACATGGGGATGGCAACGCTCAGCTATCAAGGAGCCAAACATCAGCCAGAAGGACAGAAGGAAACCAGCCCTTTAGCTGCCAGGCTCCTCCAGACCCTGATTTTACAAGGAATTTATACATCACAAACCCAGTGCTTGCTCCATGTGTGGTTCCAAATCCTCTCCAGTGTGTTATAACCTCCAGAGATGAAGCACGAGACACCCATCCTGTTGTCACACTGTGCCACCTCCGAGCTGACCTACAGCCTGCAGCCCCTGTGCTCCTCTTAGTTCCTGCCTCCAAAAGCTGACAAATTGATAAATTAAATCCAGCTTAGGGGAGATGAGCTGCTGGCAGTGACCACATCCAGCTCCCCTGCAGCTCTCCAGTGCAATGTCTTGTCCATACATTTATCCCCCCAGATACGGGCTGGAAACCCTGAAAAAAACCCTTAGGTGTGCGTGTGTGCTTCAAATCAAGGTTCACTCCTGGATCCCAGTGATGGGTTGGGTGTGGGAACATTGCCCTCTACCCATCAGTGACGCTGTGGAAGGTGTCTCCTGCTGCTCTTCAAGCCAACCCAGGTGGCATGTGCCACACAGGCCCCCTGCACCCATCCTTTCTCCAGGGCTGTTTTTCGCTGATGTTTTCACACCCTTATCTTCATCTCAAACTTTGCAACATCCTGTTTGTCAGGGATACTTATCATCTCCCAGCTAACCACACACCAACTGAAACCGGCAGCTGGAGGCACCACAACCCTGAGAGCAACTGATACAGAAATCAAGGTCACAGCAGAGACAGAATCACCAAGAGCTGATAAAAATCCACTTCTCCAGCTCTGTGAGCCATGGAATCAGAGAAAGTCCCTACTCCCAGCCATAAATCTGCCCCCTGCCACCAACACAGGCCAGGACGTAGTTTGGCCCCATCCAGTACAGCCACTCTGAGATAATTTGGAAAGAATTGTGATGAATCTGATTTTGCTCATTACAGGTCGCCCACCACTCAGCTCATCCTGCCCAGCAGATCTGATGCTCACAGAAAACCTAGAGAGCAAAGAGGGACAAAACCACACAAACCAGTCCCAGCACTCGGCACTGCTTTTCTAGGGAGGAACCTGTGTGACCCTCCCAGCCTTCTTGAGGCCACCACCATCAGCCCAGATGTTTTGTAAGATTTAAGTATTCAAAGTCCTTCATCCCTGCTGAACTCCCCAGGTTTGATCCTGCCCAGGGTGGCCATGGGCACTCTTGGCTGCTGCTCTGCTCCCAGTCCTGAGCCCCCCAGCTCGGCAACTGGAGCCTCATACAGGATTTCTCCCTGGATTTTAGTCCTAGGAATGGGATTTACAACAACACCGGAGGCACTTGGGATAATAGTCTGGGGACCACTAAAATAAAATCACCTCGCAGAAGCCCGAGCCCTCCAGCCATGGGACACAACTCAGCAGCACCTAGATTTGCAGTTAAAGCCATTTTAGCACCATCTCAAATAATTTCTCACTTAGGGGTCCCCTTTGAATAATTCAGACCCCGAACCAGACCCAGCCTTCCCTGCACTTCCCCAGGCTCAGGAGGCTCACCCCCAGGCTCAACTGGGGTTTGGGCTGAGCCACCACTCTGCGTGCTTTGCCATCTCCAGCTGGTTTCCCCAGGAAGGGGCATCTTGCTTCTTCAATTAAATCTGTAAACACCAGAAGCAGGTGATTGAAAAGCACAGGGAAGCAGAGAAGTCTCCACTTTTCATCTGCTCTTGGAAATCGTCTCCTCAAAGGTCGTGGGAGTGCAGGAGGGAGACCAGTTACAGCTGCCGTGGATCCAACGTGGCTTATAAAATCCTGAGGGTTTTTTTCCACTCTCATATTCAGTATTTTTAAGACAACCCATAGCCTAAATAAAGCCCTAACATTATTCAGCCACATTTGCTTTTGGGTGAAGCTCAACAACATGGTCAGAAGCCAAGAGCTGCTGGAAATGCAGCTTTTTACCCCAAGCTTTTATTGCTCTCAAGGAGTAAATTTGACTCCTGAGCATGGGATTGAATTTCAGGTCATTTCATCCTGACAAGTGACTTCATCCAGGGGATGCGTCTCACACCTCATCCTCGCACCACCCTTTGCATCCCCAGCATCTCCCCTCCGCCCCGTTGCAGTCGCAAACACCAGGCTCTGCGTGCTTCAGACATTTTATTGAATTTTGCGTATGAAAGAAGAGTTCTGAGTTCTAATGGAAAAAAAAAAATACCCAACCAACAAACCAAAACATTACAAAAATAAATTCAGCATCAGGTAAAAAAAAATCACATGACCAGAAAAAAAAAAAACCCAAAAACCCAACCAAAAAACAGAAACAAAAGATAAAGAAAAAAATCACTTGGGTTTTTTTGACCATAACTGAACACAAGACCCACACCACGGTGGAGGTCACCAAGACGATGGGATGCAGCAGATTTTTTTTAGCAACAGACTGGTATGAAAAGGACAAGTTTAATTGCGACACGGCTCGCTGGCAAAACCGGAGCTTAAAGTGGAGGAACCGGACGACGCTTTACACCTCCAGCCCAAAATCGCGGCGTTCCTGTGGCACCTCGTTAGTCAGGATTTGGCCTTTCTTGTAGAGAAGGCTTTTAGTCTTTCTGTCCCACACGCTGAGCTTCACCAGGCAAGGAACTGCCGTTCCAACGTACCCAAAGTACGCTCCAGCCGAGACAGCCACGGGAAAACGCCGCGGCGTCACCCGCAAACCAGGGAAAGCAAAGTCAAAAATGATATCCAGCCATCTCCGTCCCAGGAAGGTCCTGGGAAAAAAGAAGTTGCATAGTAAAGGGTGGGAAATTAAGAACCACGAGCTGCTTCTGCGTGGGAGGTTGGTGGTGGATGTGACGTCCCCTCCCTGGCACTGCTTTGGGATCTCAGGTGATGAATTGAGAGAGTGTTTTCCTTGCAGAATGCTAAATTCAGCCGTGGGGAATAACTGACCTTCACCAGGGAAGTTGATTTTCCTGCAAGACCTGAGCATTTTGAACAACCAAGTCCCATTTCCAACATAGTGATGACAACACAAGGGGACGTGGCAGCAAACACAGCGGTTTGCGTTCAAAACTGGCCCATTTCAAGCACAATTTCCTGGCTACGTCTCCTCTTAATACCACTGGACTTGCAAGTCCAGCTCTATCAGTGACTTGTGTGTTGCCAGATAAATTGTCCTGCTCCAAAATCATCCCCGGGAATAGGAGTGCTGTGTTAAAACACAGCAGCAGCCTGGCCTTGCAATGCTCAGAGAGATGGTGTGTCAGGGAAAGCACCAGTCGGGGACAGTGACACCTCAGCTTAATTCATTTTAAAGATGAGCTGATGATGTTGTCTTGGAGAAAGTGGAAAAAAAAAAATGTGAAAAAGCAATGTGATCTACCTGTATCAGAGGCTGGTGGATGAAAATAGGAGGATTCCAGAGCTGGGTGGTTTAATTCACCTAGGGCTGCTCCTTGGCTTTAGTCTCAGCTCAAGGGCCAACTTTCCAGCTAACTCCAGGCAATGGAAAGAAAAAGAGAGTGGAGAACACACCGGCTCCTAAAGCTTTTTAGGGGAGAAAAAAATTCCTTCCTTTTAAAAGGATTCAGTAGCAACAACAGGATTTGAACGCCTGCCTCAGAAAACATCTGAGCGCGTGCGTAACTCCAGCCCGTCTACACCCTCTGGGATGCTCAAAGGCTGGTTTCTAAGACACAAATACTGCAGGTTTTCTCACCAGCACCTGTGGAAAGAGCCTGGAGACTGGGACAGGACAGCAGGAATCCTGACTTTTCCCCCAGAGATAATGGGACAAGCAAAGCAGGTGGAGATACGTCATCTCTGGAAGCCTTCTCCAGCCACGCAGCTAAGCCTCATCCCATCTGCTGTGCCCACTGAGCCTTCCTTAGCACCCTTAAACACTTCACGAGCTATTTTGCTTTCTAATTTTGCTGCCGCCTTAAAAAACATCTTAAAACTTGTCCTTAAGACAAGTAGCTTGACGTGATCCTCCACCAGCCCAGCTCCCTCCATCTGCTTGTCCTGCCTATCCAGCAGGACGGACCCAATAGCAGAGCTCTCACCACTTTAACACGACCCAGAGATGCAAAGGGGGAAGGGTTGGTGTAGAGCGCTCGCCGGAGACGGCAGCTGTGCTGGGCACAGGGGAGAAGCAGCGACGTGTTCAGCCTCTAAAGACTCTTCTCAGCATCTCCAAGCGGGGCTTTGAAGGGTTATGAATAAAGATGAGCAGCCTGCGTTGGGATGATTATGGGAATCAATGCACGCTTTTTTTTTTTGCTTTTTTTTTTTGGATCTTCTCTTGATGTCAGCCATTTTTTTTTTTTTTAATTTGTTTTTTTTTTTTTTTAATCGACTGGATACATTTTTAATTTGTCTTTCCCTTGCCAAACCCAGCTCCCGATGCCGTTCGGAGGCGGCTGTCCCGATACAACGGTTATCTCTGAAAACACACAAGGCTAGAGTCACGAGCCGTGGCAACACAGATTAATACACCGGACCGACAGTTAACAGGCTATCGAAGTCTCCATTATTTTGAGAAAGCACATGAACAATTAGCTGGCTTGGGTGACCGAGCGATAGAAAACCCGACAGCACGGAGCGACGTCGCCAACGCCACGACGAACAATAGCGAGAAGAGGTCGAAATTTGGCAAGATTGTCATGGGTGTGAGGTGTCTGCTGGCCTCGAGGAGCAAAGCGGCCAAGGGCTGAGCTCTGCTCTGGGGACGGGGTCTTTCTGGGGCTGCAGGGAAACACCCCCCACCTCCCAGTTCCAATGGGTGAAGGGATCTGGTTTTTCCCCATTGCTCGTCAAAATACACGCTTGGAACCGTAACACAGAGACGCTTCAACAAAGCGGCCGTTGAAAAGAGACAAGGTATAATTCTGTGACATAACACACGCCATAAAAAAGCTTCCCGTCACACTGGTGAAAAAGAAAAAGAACTTTAGTACTGGTACATTCTATCCCCCGTTTTCAGGGCTACTAGATCATGTTCCAAAAGAAACTAAATTCAACAACTTTGGGACCAGGGCTTCCCAAGATCCAGGTCTGTGTTGCAATCCAGAAAATCAATTCTCCCCCTCTTCCCGTGCCGTTCCCCTGCTGGGAGGATGCTGGGTCAGACCTTCAGTGTGTGCTTTGGCTCTTTGCAGCCCAAAAACATCAGCGTGGTGGAAAAATGCTTTCTGGGTCAGTCCCTTGAGATTTCAGAGTTGCTGGAGCTTTTGTCCAATCTCCTCTGAAGCCTCGAGAGCACAGTATGAACCCGTCACGCTCCGGGGATGGCTGCAAATAAATATACTGGGCAGTTTCTTGGTAGATTTGGAGGGGAGATCTCCCAACAAAGCCCAGCCCCATCTCCTGCAGCCTGCTGGCAGCTCCAGCCATGGCAATGGGGATGAGCTCAGTTACCTGGGGTTCCCAGCAATGGAAACAGGCTCAGCCCTCGCTCCTCAAATACCGTCTGCTCTTCTTTAAAAGGGTCTTTTGAAGCTCTTTTGAAGGTCTCAGACTTTTTATGGTCTGAGCAATAATTAATTTAGCAACCTGCTCTAGTTGCAGACGTCCCTGCTCACTGCAGGGGGGTGGGACCAGATGAGCTTTAAAGGTCCCTTCCCACCCAAACCAGTCTGTGATTCTATGGTTCTAATTTTGGTGCTGGGGAAGCTGCAGGATGAGACAGCCCAGGGTGGGGGGGACACAGCTCCCCTCTGCAGGATACAGGGGGTGGGTGCCTGGCAGGTGGCTTTTGGCTGTGCCACATTAAGACACAGTCAGCCACGAGGCAAAAAGCTCTGCAAGCCCATCCTCAGACCGCTCCGGCTGTGGCAGCGCCTCAATTCCTGCCAGATCCCCAGGGATCTGCCAGCAGAGCAATTTGCTGGAGGATCCCACGGAGGAGATGCCTCTCCCTACCCCACCTCAGGCTGGCCACAGGGCAGGCCACGGCCAAATGTGAAGTTAATGAGAGCCACCGCTCCAATTAGCTTTAATTTGTGCAGGCGACTTTCACACCAGATTGATTTCACACCGTGGAGTGATTCACCTCTGCGATTCCTCGGCATCCCTCTGTCCCAGCTCATCTCCATGGACTTGGGGACCAGCTCCTCGGCTCTTCCAGCAGCCCTGGCCACCCCAACCCACCTCCCTCTGCACCTCCCGCTGCAAAAGCTGTGACAAAACCAGGTGCCAGCAGCTCCAGCCTTTTCTATTTCATTTATCCACAGCTCCAGTAGCCACAGGGTTTCTACCATGCTGGGAATAAACGCAAACAAGCCCATGGAGCAACATCCCACTAAGGGGCAGATCCATATTTGCTCTTCATTCCCCAGGGTGAAGGCTGCAGCTTTGACTAAAACTGCTGATTTTTTCACTTCTGTTTCCTTTCTCACCATCTCAGCCCCTTCTCCCCAGCCTGCACCTACGCAGAGCCCCAGAGTCCCCCAAGCCCTGCTCCCATGAGCAAGGTCTCCATCACCAACGATGCATATGCCACGAGAGCAGGAGGAATTCAAGCCAAGAACTTATCCATGGTCAAAATGCAGACAAAATAAACGGGACCTCACCAAAGTCGATGGATTCCTTTAAGAACCAGACCGTTTCCCCGACATTAAGGGAATTTCTCAGTCCAAATTTCAGCTGAAGTTTGCATGCGGGGCAAAGGAGGTTGACTTCTTCTGCTGAGCTACAGACAGGTCCAGAGCAATCCTTGCCCTCCACGACAGCTCGGAAACCTGCTTGAGTCTCGTGTGTCTTCAAAGCTCTTCTGCAAGGTGTGTGGTGCAGACAGACGGTCGCTTTGCCACGAATATTCCTCCAGGTTTTCCCGTTTCAGAGCCTTTCTCACAGGTAATGAGTTCGCTTTCAAGTGCATCCTCACTTGGGTTGTGCCTTCAACAATCCCACATGGGTGTCCTGTGGATGTTCCCCATCTTCTGCCCGGGATCTGGTTTGAAGTGCAGGTAAATAGCTCTGCTCAGTGAAGGATCCAGGTTTTGGAGCTCAAGGCTTGTCCTTGGACGCAGAACCAAGGCAGTCAGAGGCATTAATTCAAGAATCTGCTTCACATGTTTAATGTCTCCCATTGCCTCCCCTTGAGCATGCTCTGCTGCAGAACAACCTCCAGCTCTTTCTTTGGTCCAGTCCAAGCCACTGCTCTCTGAACCATCCCCAGTGACTGACCATGATGCAGACACAGAGATTCCCATGCTCGCCTGAGTCCTACAGACATTATTTTCTCTCAGAAATCCAATGCTGCTGCAAGCATTGCCTTGCTCCTCTGATGGAGTATGTGCAGGGTGGGTGTGAGTCTCAAAGCTGTGGCAGAGACAACAAGTGGAGGTGGATGAAGATGGGGTGAGAGTGGGGACCTAGAAACAGGAGAGACCATCAACCCCTTTGCCGTTTGCATTTATACCTTTGCAAATCATTTATCCTTTGCACTGGGATAATAATTATCCATAAAGTCATAGGAAAAAAAAATCATAGAATGGTTTGGGTGGGAAGGGACCTGTAAAGGTCACCAGGTCCCACCCCCTGCAGGGAGCAGGAACATCTGCACCTAGAGCAGGGTGCTCAGAGCCCCGGGCAACCTCCCCTGCAATGGTGCCAGGGATGGGGCAGCCACCACCTCTCGGGGCAGCCTGGCACAGGCTCTCCCCACCCTCACACCAACAATTCCTTCCTTCTCTCCACTCTCAATCTCCCTCTTGCAGTTTCAACCCAGCAGCCCTTGGCCTGTCCCAACAGGCCCTGCTCAAAGCTCTGTCCCCATCTTTCTGCCAGGCCCCTTGCAGCCCTGCAAGGCCCCCAGAAGGTCTCCCCTTGGGGAGCCTTCTCCTCTGCAGGCTGAACCCCCCCAGCTCTCCCAGCCTGGCTCCCAGCAGAGGGGTTCCAGCCCTCAGAGCATTTTGTGGTGTTATCAAACCCCCAGTATCAGCAGCTTTACAGCTCAATGTGGGCAACCCACAGCTCTTAACCTGCCACAAAAAAAAAAAACCCTCAGAGTGCAAAACAACCCAGCAAGGAGCAGAGGATTGATGGACTCCCTGGTTATTACAGTATCAGCAAGACGATACTACGGTACTCTCTCAGGACTCAGTACTGTGGAACAGCAGAGAAGGTCACCTGGGCTCTCATGAAATGAAGCAGGAGCACGGCCAGCCAGGACTGGGGTTTTCCATCTTTTCCACCCCTGGAAATTTGTTTTTTTTCCTTCTTTTTTCATGGAGCGGTTCTGAAAGCAAGGCACAACTTGTTGACTGTTCAACACCATCTTCCTCTGCATTGGCAGAGCTGCTACTTTCTTAATAAAGGCTTGAAATCCCAACCCTTGGTACAGAACAAACCTTCTTATACCAGGCATTTAGATGAAAGTCAGAAGAATGGAACAGGAATTATTCACATCCCAGCTCTGAAAACAGCCCATGGCCTTCGACAGGGAACAGTGAGAGCAACCAAATTTCCCCCCTCTCCCTCCCACCCCGAGCAAAACGCTTGGACTGCTTATCCCAACCCTTAACATTCTGTGATTCTCTGATCAGAACGTTTTCTGTCTGGCTGCTTAATCTTTCAAGAGATGATTTTTTTTTTTAATTATAATTTTTTAAAAATAATAATAATAATAAAAAAGACTGAAATAATGTCCAAGTGATTTCCACCTCCCCTCCTCCTCCTTTTCCCTGGCTTTGTTCAGTCTGATTATATTGCACATGATTCGAAGATAATCTTCCGGCTGCAAAGATGTTCCCTTCTCCATAATGCACTTGTTAGAAAACACAGATAACGTGGCAAAGATTGCAGATCCATGGATCGATACACATGAAATGGGTTTAACTGGGGAGGACCAGCCCTCCGCCCGTCGGGTCCACAGCAGCATCACCCGTCGTGTCCGTGACGTTTGCATTTCCTTGAGGACGTTTCCATGACTCAACACAGTCCTGAAGGTCTTCATTTCGAAACTTCTTCCGTTATCTGTTGGGTAGAGCAAAGAATTGGTTTTATGCACAGTCTGGGCTGGAGAACAAGCAACAGGTTATTATTTTTTCAAGGCGAAGAGGGAGAGATGACGAGGTGTTGCACTTTGGTCCCTTCCCACAACTTCACATCCCTACCCCCCATAAACAGGAAAAGGGAGAATTTACTTATTAAAACTGTCTAAAGGCTGTGGCGTAAAAGAGAGCTAAAGATAGAAAAAAACCCAACTAACCCACATTAAATATATTCTGCCTATTAACTATTATCTCCCATTAACGGCGAGTTCCAGATCCAGAATAATTAGCACAAAGTAGGTTTCCCTCGTCATGTTTTTAGCTTAATCAAGCTGGGTTTGTTCTGAGCCGACGTGATTCTCATGACATTAATCGACTGGTTGATCTTATAAACCTCATACAGGGGATGGCAGGAGATGGGGCTGGTCCCACACCCAGTGCTTGGACAACGAGACCCTTTTTTGATGCAGGGATGGAGATTTCTAGCAAAGGATAAAAAAATATCCCCCCAGCTCCGAGGTGCCGGAGCTTCTGGAGCACGTGAATCCAGCTGGTATTGCAATGGGTCAGCTTTAAGCCCTAATAACCCCGCAGCACAAAGGGACTCATCCTGACTCCTATTTTAGTACCGTGAGATGCTCTGCTCTGTCTTTAAGATACTGAAATTCTTAGCAAATTCCCACATCTGCTTCTATCCCTCTGGTTTCCAGCAACCACACGCTCTGCCTTTAGCTCACGCCACGGCAACCGGAGCATCGCGGGCTCTGCGTCCGCCTGTCGATGGGACACGGACAGATTTCCGGAGGGTTTAATCCCTGAGTAAGGCAGTGGGAGCCTCACACCTGAATTCTGGCCCTTTCACGGTGATTTTTCAGGTGGGAATTAGTAAAACTTCTGCTAATGAGGTTCGCTAACGATATCCAACCCGGCATGTGGTGCACGCTCCCACCAGATCAGATTATGCGAGCCGGATGCTTCATGAGCAGCCGCTGATGAGGCAAGGGGAGGAAGGACCCGTATTCAGGGTTCGGAGCCCAGCCTAAAGCACCAAGACCTGCCTGGTCCCAGCTCATCCCCAAAACAGAGCCTGTTTTCTCCAAAGGAAGAGTCAGGATGGAGATAAGGCAGGATAGGAGAGTGAGAGCTGCTCTCTGGATGTTGCAGGGATGCTGCTGCTGCAGGGATGATGCTGCTGCTGCTGTTGCAGGGATGATGGTGCAGGGATGGTGATGCTGCAGGGATGCTAAAAGCAGGCACAGAAAGGAGAGAGGTGGGATTTCCCTCAAGGAGCAAAGATCCCCTTGCAAGGCAGAGCAGCACTCAGGGGGAAATAAGCTACTAGAGGGGCTTAGTGCTCCTTGCACAGGTCTCAGACCAGCCGGTTATTCAAGCCCCAGCTTATCTTGAAGTGGCAGAAGGACTACTGATGGGCTTAAAGCTAACTGGGGTTTAGGCTTTATTGGACTGGGCTTGCTGGGAGGGATTACACCCCCCCTCCCACCTGCCAGCAGAGAAGGGCTCCTGGTTTTTTTTCCAAAGCAACGGTCAAAGTGCCAGGATCCCCAAGCATCACTGGAGTATTACACAAATAAAACCCCAACAGCGCCTTCAGTCCGGCCCAGCTCGGGAAATACTGCTGGTTTGGCTGAGAGGGGGATGGCAGAGTCAGGGCTCTGAAGACTGAGTGGTAAATAACAATTTTCTCAAACTTAGCAAATAATCCAGTGCTTTGGGGCACCCTGCGTCCTTGTCCCTGTAAGAAGAAACTCCAAATCCTCAGCCCAACGATGACGTTAGTTCACCGAATTCAGCGAGAACAGCAGTGGGAGTGAGAAGTCAGGAGCATCCAGGAGATGCTGCTCCAGCTCCTGAAGGGATCCAGATGTCTTCCCATCACACAGGGGTGATGAAATCCTCTCCACTCCAAGAGAAGCAGAGGACGTTAAACAGCAGCCACAAAAATTAGCCGGTTTTCAACCGGCCAAGCCACATAACCCGCGCGCAAGCATCCGGAGATGGCGAAGCAGCTCGTGAGACTGCAAGGATTGAGTGGCTCTCGAGCCCGGGACCTGGTGAAAATCCAGAGGACTGGAAAACAGCCCCCGTTTTTTTTTTTTCAGGGATAAACAAAGCGACCTGCAAAAACGACGGGTTTGGCCATCTGTCGCTGATCCCAAACAATATGCTGGAATGGCTGAGAGTCTTAATGCAGAATTAAAGAGGAAGATATAATTGATGCCAATCAAGGCAGGGGTAGGGAAAACAGATCTTAGCATATTAACTTGATATCTCTCCTTGCCGAGTTCCACGGTTGGCTGATAAAGGTAAATGCTTGTGCAACGCTCTCCTCTGAGGGAGCTGCTTGATGGCTCCGTGAAGAAACTGAAGCAATAAAGCCAGTTCCCAGGAGGTTCCACAAGCCAGAAAAGCAGCTGAACCCAGGGCATGCCCACTGGTTTGTGTCTCCTTCTCCCTGCTTTGCTTTCTCGGAGCGTGTTGTAACCAGGGTGGGAGAGAGCTTGCGGAAAGGTTTCCAGCCCTGGGAAAGAAGAGCCCAGCTTTGTCTCAGATGCTGCTGAAGGAAGATTTCCTCCTTGAACTGGGAGGTTTCTGAAGATCTGAAGAACATCATTTAGGCACGAGCTCTGGGCGCCAGCAGAGGTAGGGAACCTCTCTAACCTGCAATGCTACATCCGGCTCACAGCAAACTCTTCTCACATCCCTCCTGCAAGCTCAAGTTTGCAGCAGGCAGGTTCATTTTAAGCCCAGACTTATTATGTCTCACGTCTGACCTGCTGCCACAGCCTGGGGTCTGAATCTTTGCGGAGCCACGGTGGCAGCTCCAAGCAGAGACCGGTGAGGAGGGAGAAGAGGGATTTTGACTATAAATGCCCAGAGATTTCAGGAGAAATGGGCCATAAGGATGGAGTGAGGAAATCACAGGAGAGGAGGATGGTTATGGGACAGGGCTGAGCTGGAGTTGCTGGGAAGGCAGGTGAAAAAAGCCCGGGCTCCCCTCCAACGAGAGGAAAACCCTGCTGTTAATGGGGTAGATGGGGGAGGCTCTGCAGGCTCTGCGAGCTCCACAAGCTTCAAGAAAGCTGAACTCCATAAAGCCTTCAGAGGATTCCTTGTTTCTTGCTCTGTGTTTCAAAGCTGCCTCTTCCCTCCACGGTTTCATTGCAAACACTTACCAAAGATGCCCAGTATCATTGGCAGGTGGGGAAACTGAGGCCTGGAGGAAGTGATCTGCCCAAAGCTACCCAGTAGGTCAACAGCGAACCCCACAGTGCTCCCACCCTTCAGGTCTGGGGTTCAGGGATGCCCTTTTTCATGGGCTAACAACTACAATCTCCCAGCATCACCCACCCCCTGACACTGCACCCAGCTCCGTTACTGCAGCCGAGTCGAGCGGCAAACACCTCTCTCTGCAAATGCACAAACCCACGTTGCAAAGCAACGAGAGGGAGACCCCGAGCATGGACCCCGCTGCCGGCAGCCCCGAGCCTTCGTTGCTTCCGCTGCCGGTCAAACCATGACACAACCCCAAAGGATTTCCCGGATCTATTTACGCCGCTGCTTCGGAGGAAGCAAGGAGAAGCAGCTGGAGCTGCTCGGCATCCTCGCCAGCGAGAGCCAGGCAGCCAAACCAACCCTTCCCACCCAGGCGGGTGTGCAAGGTGCTAAAAACTGAGTGCAACGCCCCGGAGAAAAAAGAACAGACGTGCCAGGGCTGAGACACGCTCAGAGAGGCATCGGAATTGCAAGTCTTAAGGAAATGAATCATCCCTAACCAAAGGCAGCAGCGTCTGCTGCCGTCTGCGGCTCAACTGTGAGGGAAGGACTGCTCCCCATAGGAGCAGGAGAAGTATTTTAGCTGCTCCTAACTCGAGTGACAAGCTGAACGAGAAAGGAGACAGGTTTTAATTTACTTGAGCGTGTCCTGGTTCATAAGAAGGAGAAAACTGATGGTGCCCTGTGGGCAGATTCAGGCAAGAAGGTTTCCCTGCCCTGCATCCCTGAGCATCCCCAGCGCTGAAAATTCAGGCTCTGAGTGGTGCTGAGACACAGATGGAATCTGAACCTTTGAGGTTCTCATAAAGCAGCACCTTAGTTGTGGGAGGAAAAGCACAGAGGCTCAGAGAGGATTTTCCCTGAGCATTTTTGGCCGAATTTTGCCAAATAACTGGGATAAGAGGGTTCCAGCTACAAGGGCAGCATGGGATCCCGCACACATCCCTCTCCCGCATGGAGGATGGATCTCATGAGCAAAAAATGGGATTGGGTTTTGTCAGTGACAAAAACCAGGAGCCCTGACGCCTTCCAGCACCGAGCAGCAAACATGCGTCCTGTCAGGTGGATGAATGTCGCTTTGACGGAGTCACCATTACTCATTTTCCTGTTTGGGAAGCCAACTTGGAGAGTAAAAGGTCTCAATTGTGTCCCAGGCTCAACCACAGAAGAGCTCAGAGAGCTTTGGCTGGGGCAAGAGCCAGATGTTGTGGAGATTGGGCTGGGGCTGCTGGGCAGCAGCGAACGTGCCCCACACCCTGCCCTATAGCAAGGCTGTGGCCCCTTCCTCACACCAGTCCTAAGTGTGCCCTAAGAAAACCCTCTAACACCCCCCAAAAACCAAATCCAAACCCCTCCCACTGCTGGAGAAGTGATTCCTGGCTGGGATGAGGCACCTCAGGGCACCCACCTCAAACCATCCCCAAAATGTGCCCATCACCGATGGCCACAGTCCCACGGCTGTTTCCAAGGAAACCCTCCTGCCCATCGCTCCAGCCCTCCCAGTACCCAATGCCTGGCTCCCACTGTTGGCACTGGGAGAGGGCTCACAACCCCCTCCCCCCAGAGCCAAGTGCCCCGTTCAGACTACGGCTACGGACCCGGAGCAGGGAAGGGCGCAGAAGAGCAGCACTGGCTCCATAGCAGTGACCGATACAACGTATAGGATACTGCCCTGCCTACAGCATCCTACAACATCCAGAACATCCCCGTTTCCCTGCACCCATCACCCACCCGGCTGCCCTCGCACGAGGATGCCGGTGCTCCCAGCTCCCCTTCCCATCGCACGCAGCGACCGAGACCGAAGGGCACGACAAGCCCCCCTGAAATCCTGTTTGTCCCACCCCGAGGTCACTCGTGAGAGCACTGAGCAAAGCTCCTGCTGGGCTGCGATGGGATCCTCCGTGCGCTCTCACCACGATATGCATATTTTAAAAGCTTGGCAGGAAGAGGGCTCCAAACTACACAATTAAACAGGTTTCATGCACAACGCTCTCCCTACACCCCCCCTGCTGCAAGAGCCCCTTGTCCTGCTCGCCAGCCCTGCCAGGAGTGAGCCCTTCGAGGCCGATGAGCTCTGGGAGGCTCCTTCCCTTCTGCTGCTTGTCCAAACCATCCGTAAACTGGGGATTCAAAACAAAACCCGACGTCTTTTGTCAAGTGATGGAGCAGGAACAATCACCCGGGAAGAAATTTAACCCTCCTGGAGGAAAGAGATACCTCCAGCCCTTGTCTGTGTCCACACGTGGGGTAGGGTGGGTACTGCTCTGCTCCTCCAGCCACCCCAAGCACCTGAAGGGCATCTATTGTGCTGGAGAACAACAGAACCTTTTTAGAAGAGCTCAGGCCTGAAAACACACGTACAGGAAAAGGGCAAATAGACAGGAGGAAAAGGTGATGGTGTCAAAGGACCAAGCAGAGGGGCCAGGGTTAGTGCTGCATCCCCCGGTACCAGGGATGTGTCTCAAGGTGGCAGCCAGGGCTGAAACAGGGGAAAGGAACAGGTCCTAAAATGAAATCAGAGGGAAAGGAGCCCAGGAACGTAGGCAGGAGGCTGTAGAAGGCTCTATCTCACCCGGTGCCCCTATATAAACAAATGCACACAGCATCTGGGGTGGCAGCTACAGCCTCCCAAGGCTGCGTCTGCAGGGCAGGAGCTGCCTGCTCCCATCCTGGCTCCCATCCTTCGGTGCCAGCAGCATCACGTTGTCCTTCAGACAACAGGTCTGAAAGAGAGGAGGAGGAGGAGGAGGAGGAGGAGGAGGAGGAGGAGGAGGAGGGCATTGCAGACAGTGTCCCTGGCCACGCCGTGCACGCAGACGACGAGCTGGGGAGTCCGTGCCGGGGGCTACCGAGGGACGCAGCCCTTCCCCTGCTTGTTTCCTGGGCAATCTTAAATGTCATCCAGCAGCTTTTGGTAACACGCTCCCCTCTGTTTAACGTAATAAGCTGAGCCTAGGCAAGCCCTTTGCCTAGCCTTGGAAGGCTGGGCAGCAGGCTGCCAGACTAGCCGATGCTAATCCCCCAGCGCTGCCTCCTCCAAGCACATTAGGAGCCATCAAGTCCAAACACTGTTGCAAAGGCTGAGGCTCATCCTTGACTCCCCAGCGACTGTTAAAACAGCCCCAAGTCCAAGGAGGAGGCAGGCTGCAAGAGAGGGAAGTCAATAACTAAGCAGCTCTGGCTGCCAAGCGAGCAGTCGTGCGGGGATCTCTCCGGGTCCTGGCACGACGCGCGGCAGCCAGCACGGGAGAAGCCGCCAGACCGCGTGGTACGGGAGAGGATTTATCTCTCCGAGTGGGACCTAAGGAGACGGCGCAGGGGGAAGAGGGTGACAGAAACGGGGCAGAGCACGGCACGGATAGCCCAGTTTTCTCGCTTCTGCTGGCTCGGGTGTATCTTAAAGACAGAGCAGCAGTGCTTTGATGTTTTGCAGCGATGCCGTTCGGTACCGGAGCAAAACTGCCTGTGGATGGAGAGGTTTCTTTGCCATCTCTGCCCTACAGCACAGAATCATAGAATGACAGACTGGTTTGGGTGGGAAGGGACCTGTAAAGGTCACCAGGTCCCACCCCCCTGCAGGGAGCAGGAACATCTGCACCTAGAGCAGGGTGCTCAGAGCCCCGGGCAACCTCCCCTGCAATGGTGCCAGGGATGGGGCAGCCACCACCTCTCGGGGCAGCCTGGCACAGGCTCTCCCCACCCTCAGCACCAACAATTCCTTCCTTCTCTCCACTCTCAATCTCCCTCTTGCAGTTTCAACCCAGCAGCCCTTGGCCTGTCCCAACAGGCCCTGCTAAGAGCCTAAAATCCATTTGAAACTATTCTGCCCCTACCAAATAAAGCCGGGAGTAGCCAGGAAAGCAAACTAAGAACCTGCAGGGTTTCTGCTTATTTTAGACGACAGAGAAACCGAAAATTGTACTGTGCATTTCCAGGAGGACACGTGGTTTCCGTTCCCCATGCAGCTGCCACGGGGAAAACACCAACACAAAGCTCCTCTGCAGACTCTCCTGGGGTGGGACTGGTTCCACTGCTTTTAAACTCAGATCTTCCTTTTAGGACGAGGCACGCGGGAAGGCTTTGTTAACAAAAAAATCGAGGGCCCGTAGGCAGAAATGACATCACTGGGGTGATCCCAGTTATCCCAGACAAGGGATCCCAGGTTGGTCACCTCTGTGCTCCAGAGCATCTCCCTGATAAAGGCCATTTGGTAGATCCTCAGCTGGGGACAGCTATGGCAGCTCCAAGAAAGCTGTCACGTGCCATTAGCCAAGGAACTGCTCTGATGTTTTTCTCGATTAAAAGAGTTTTATTAAGTGGTGTTGAGGGAGAGTGTTTCAGACTTTCCAGTCTGGGTAAAATCCCAGCTACAGTCCAGTTTTGTATCCCTCAGGACCAATCCCCCTTCCGAAGCATTTGGGAAAGGTGGGACTCGCACCAGTCAGGGTCAAATCTCTCCTTGGTGCAGGAGGTAGTGAACAACATCCCTGAGCCCTTCACTACCTCGAAGGAATCTGGCTTTATTTAACCCCAAACCCAGCAAAACAGAGCAGAGCTGGAGCTGGGGAGCTCCAGGCTGAGCAGCCAGGCCCTGCCTTCAGCCTGCTTCGATGGCAGGGCTCGGACCAAAGCATGAAACCACTGCAGAGAACCTTTTTAGCACAAAACTGAAGAAGCCCAGTGGCAAAACACCCCAGCAGAGTTGTCCTCCTGTGCAGCGAATGGAAAAGCAGAGTGAAAAGCAAATGTGTAAGCAGAGGAGCTGTCGGGTGTCCTCCTGCTTTACCTAAAGTGCACAAAACCACCCAAGAGAAGCAGGTTAAGCTGAAAAAGAAAACTCAGCAGTGGAAAACACGAGGCTTGTCCCCCAAAAAGCAACTCTACTTCATGATTCGATTAAAGGCTGCCCCGTGCGAAGCTCACCTGATCCCATCAGATGTCCCGTGGCCCCTGGTGCACGCGTAAAGACGAAGCTGGTGCCTTTTCCCCAGCGGGGTTTTGGTTACTTTTGGATCCTGCTCTTTATAGACGCATCCCCCCCCCTCGTTTCACAAAGCAGCCGGGGGGGGGGGGTTCTCAGCTGAGCTTTCCCACCGGCTTTGGGGGAAGCGCCGGGTTCCGTGGGGCACGGGGGGAGCGGCGGGGTGGTTGTTGGCGGAGCGGGTGCTCGCGTTTGCAGGCTGAGCCTCCATCCCCAAATCTCACTGCCGAGGGGTGAGCTCCTCTGCGAGGGAGAGGTGGCTTTGGGGTGTGCTTATTGCCTACGGGCGCTTTATTCGGCACTGGAGGGGACGCGGCCCAGGAAAGGGGGTGCCGGGGTGAGGTCCCGTAGCCGGGCAGAGCTGCGGTGTCCTGCGGGATGACGGGGCTGGAACCATCTGGAAAGGTTTTTTGCGGGAAGAGCGAGGACCAAGGGGGATGGGAGAAGGGATGCCATGACAACCTTTGGGGGTTTCCCAGGAAACCAGGGTCTCCATGGCAACTGCATCACTCCGGTCTGAATTAGTGACTTCCGCTGGAAGGCGTGTTCGCCACTTTAATCTTCTTGCGATAAGCGGCTGCAGCTCTCCCAAACACACACACACACACAAAAAAAAAGGAGAAAATATCCCTTTGTCTCCAGCTGGGTGGCTTTGAGGCTGCGGAGTCACGGCGAGGAGCCCGGCACGGATCCTGCATCCCCTTGGTCCACGCCGGCATCGCTCCCCGCGCACCCTCGGCTCCCGAAACCGATCCATTTTGCCTTTCGCCTCCCTCCTCCCACCACACGGCCCCAAATTGGACATGGGATGAAATAAAGCCATAGGGTGACAGGGGAAAGGAATTAAGATAGAAAAGTGAGGGGTTTCTTTTTATTATTTTTGTTCCTGTTTAAATCAGCACCGAGGGCGCTCGGTTTCTGACCAGATTAGAATTTCATAAATGATCGAATGGGGGGGGGGGGGGGGGATGGAATCGGTGCCGTGCCCATAATGGCACACCACATGTCTCCATGTTAAGCATCGTTTAACGATGTGGTAACAGAGACTCTCTGCAAAATTAAATGCTGGTTTCCTCCCAACCCCCTTCCAGTGTGCTCTGCAACATGTTTTCCTCATCTCCCCACCCAATCCGGGGCTGTTAATCCAACAAGTGAGCTTATGTGATGGAAGGGAAATCGGCTGCACGCTGCCTTTAGGGAAAGGGGGGGGCAAGGGAGAGGGGTTGGGGGTGGGGGAATTCAGGAGCAAAGCAAAGAGGTCCCCAAAACCAAGGAAATAAAACCAGCCCCGCAACACGTTGCAGAACAAACACCTGTTTCGACGGTGAGTGTGTTTTTTCTTCGTCTTCCTTCTCTTTACCCTTTAGCTGTCCTCTTCTTCGGAGAATTTTAATTCCTTTTTTTTTTTTTTCTTTTTTTTTCCTTTTTTTTTTTGTCATGGGGATCTGTAGAAAGGAAGGAGCTAAAAAAATAAACGTATAAAAAACGAGGGCACACACAGACCGACGATGGTGCATGTTCCACACAACACCGAGTACACAGTCACTTTGCATTATTACTGTTATTGTTATTGTTTGTTTTTATCACCGCATCCTCAGGTCTTGTTGCTGTTCGTTTGGTTTTGGTTTGGGGTTTGGTTTTTTTTTGTTGTTTAAACATCCGTAAAGATCTTTTTGATGTTCACACAGTTGGGATTGTTTGTGGCTGTGCAGTTGCCTGTCTTAAAGGCAGCCGGTTTGAATGCACTGTGGTTGATTCCCCCTTCCTCGATCACCATGTACTCAGACTTGCTGAGGGTGGAATTGCTGCGAGCCTTCCTCATCTCCTCGCTGGACGAGAGGTGCTGGCAGCTCCCCACGTGCATGTACTGGGCTTGCTCCTCACCTTCCGTCTCCCGGTGGTAGAAATAGTTGAAATTGGAGACGATGACGGGCACGGGGAGAGCGATGGTCAGCACCCCCGCTATGGCGCACAGAGAGCCCACGATCTTGCCCCCAATGGTGATGGGGTGCATGTCCCCGTAGCCCACTGTGGTCATGGTCACCACCGCCCACCAGAAGGCATCGGGAATGCTACTGAAACCTGAACTGGGGTCATCGGCTTCTGCGAAGTAGACGGCGCTGGAGAAGAGGATGACGCCGATGAAGAGGAAGAAGATGAGCAAGCCCAGCTCCCGCATGCTGGCCTTGAGGGTCTGCCCCAGGATCTGCAGCCCCTTGGAGTGCCGGGAGAGCTTGAAGATACGGAAGACCCTGACCAGACGGATGACTCTGAGGATGGCTAAGGACATGGCTTGCTGGCCATTGCCTTGCCTCTCAGCCAGCTCGGTGCCCAGTGTGATGAAGTAGGGAATGATGGCCACAATGTCAATGATGTTCATGATGTTCTTGGAGAAGGTGGCCTTGCTGGGGCAGGCAAAAAAGCGGACCAGCAGCTCAAAGGAAAACCAGATGATGCATAAAGTCTCCACCACAAAGAAAGGGTCGGTGAAGGACGACACCATGGAAGCAGCTGAAGACGAGGAGTTGGTGAAGACATCAGGTGGGAGAGGACCACCGCTCGTCCCGAAGGTCCCCCCAGTTCCCTCATAGTCGTGGTCCTCCCTGAATTCAGGCAGGGTCTCCAGACAGAAGATGACAATAGAAATAAGAATGACCAGGACAGAGACGATGGCAATGCCTCGGGCCGGCCCAGAGCTCTCGGGGTACTCAAACAGGAGCCACACTTGGCGCTGAAACTCTTTGTCGGGAAGCGGCCGCTGCTCCTCCCGAATGAAACCCTCGTCCTCCCGAAACTTCTCCATGGCCTCCTCCCCTAGCTGGTAGAAGCGGATCTCCTCGGAGAAGATATCGATGGGGACGTTGACGGGTCGCCGGATGCGCCCACCCGACTGGTAGTAGTAGAGGATGGCGTCGAAGCTGGGCCGGTTACGGTCGAAGAAATACTCGTTGCGGAGGGGGTCGAAGTAACGCATCCTCTTCCGCGGGTCCCCCAGCAGCGTCTCGGGGAACTGCGCCAGCGTCTTCAGCTGGGTCTCGAAGCGCAACCCCGAGATGTTGATCACCACCCGCTCGCAGCACTCGTGCTCCCCAGCGCTCGCGGGCTGGCCGGCGGGGACGGCGGCGGGAGTCGGGGGGTGGTCGTAGCGGTCCCCTCCCAGCAAAGGCTGAGGATGCTGCGGTTCTTCCAGCAAAGGGTCTCCGCCGCCTCCGCCCCCCACCACCGTCATGCTGCCTTCCTCCCCTTCTTCGCCCTCTTCCTCTTCTTGCTCGGGGACCGGCTGGGGGGAGGCGGGGGGCAGCTGCTCGGTGTAGCCCAGGTTGTGGTGGCTGCTGGTCGAGCCTCCCCGAGGATGCCGGCTGGCAGCGGAGGCAGCCGGGGAGTGGAGCAAGCTCCGCCGCTCGTCCATAAAGGTGTGGGGCGGAAGGGAAAAGGGGGGGGGGGGGGGGGGGGGAGGATCGGAGAGGCGGCAGCCGAAGTCTCTTCTTCCTCCTCTTCCTCCTCCTCCGGGCGGAGAGGGAGCACCCGCCGCCCAACTGCTCCGGCGGCTGCCGCGGCTCTGAAGCGCTGAGGCTCTTCTCAAAAAATCCGCCCCCAGCCCTGGCACCGCCTCGCTCCGTCCCCGCTCCCGGAGACACCCACCAGCACCCCCGGCCCTGCCCCGCAGCCCCCTCCCCTAACCCTGCCCCGGGGGATGGGGGGGGGGGGTCCCGATCCGCACCCCCGGCGGGCATCGGTCCCTCCCGGGGCGGCTCCTGGGGCGCTCCGCGGGCTGTAAACAGGGAGAGTTTGGTTGCTGGGTTTTATTTTTCTCCTGGCTAAACCCTTGCCTAGAAAGAGTTTTTCTGCTTTTCCCCCCCCCCGGGGAAGGTGAAATGTCATTTATTTTATTTTATTTTTCGCATTAATTCGGGGGTTTGCCCGCTCGCCCCGAGCCCCCGCTGCGCATCGCGGCGGGTAACGGGGAGCCGCCAACAGTTGTTTTGAATCAGTGTTTGGGCTGAAGAGCCGGGGGATCTGTTCTTTCCGTCTTGGAGAAGAGAGTCTGCGGGCGTGTGTCTGTCTGCCCGTGTGCACACACGTGTGTGCACCTGCCTGGGTTTGCACACGCGTGTGCCCATCTGTCTGTCTGTCTGTCTGTCTGTCTGCCTGTGCATCTCCCCAGCAAAACAAACAGCGGAGCAAAGCTCAGCCAGCCCTCGAGCACGGCAGCTTCGCTCTCAACCCAAATCTGCTTTTCAGACTTTCCTGCAAGAAAGCCAAAAGGCTTCGGGTTTTTGAGGTTTTTTTTTTTTTTTTTTCCTTTCTTTCTTTCTGCCTTCCATTGATCTTCTTATGCAAATAGTTCAGTTTTGGTCAAAAGGGATTTCTTTTTTTCTTCTTTTCTTTTTTTCAGGAGAAAGTCCAGCACTGGAAAACGCTCCATCCCCAGAAGATGAGCACCTCTGATCCCTGCACCCAGCTGTGCCCCCCACGATGGGTCCCCATTTTCCCAAAGCCCCCCTGAAGCACTTGAATCCCCCCGCCGCGTGCCAAGTGGGGTTTAGGGAATTCAGGGAGTTCCCAACTTGGGGAAAAAAACCTGACCAAGAGGGTCGGGGAGAGGCAAGAAGAGCGACCTTGCTGCCATTCCCACGCCGGCCGGGTGGTCTCTCTGCAGCGGAGGTTAAAAGCTGCCCCCCCAGCCCTGCTTTAGCTCATCCCCGTGGTTATTTTTAACCAGCACAGGCTCCAGAAGGTAGGGAGAAAAACAGATGAAAAGATCAAATTTATTTATACTTCAAATTAGAAACAAGCTGTACAAAATATACAAACCTAGGGGGGAGAGTGTGGGAGGGAAGCAATAATAAATATTGGTGCAAGAGATGAGTCCAGGCTGGAAATGGCAGGTTAACAGCGTGGAGAAGGTCTGGGTGAGCCAAGCCCACCTGCCTCTTGGCTGACAGAGGGGAAAAAAACCTTCTGCCACTAGAAATCGGGGGGTTCAAGGGGGAATGAGGCTCAGCGAGGTCCTGCAGATGAAAAGGTGGACCTGGCTGTGGGTCCTAACCCAATCCAGACTTACAGTGACCTGCCCACTCTGCCTCCATCTCCACCAACCTCCCTGTGCTGGCACGGCCAACGGTGCATTTTCACACCAGCAGTGAGGCACCAGCTCGGTGTGGCCATGGGAGGACACTGACCCACGATCACCTCATCTCCAGGTCATGTCACCTTACCCCAGACCTGGACACATGCCCCTTGTTGCCACCTCCATCCTCAGCTTTAAGGTCCACTTTTGAGTCCCATTTTGCTCGAGGCTGCAGATCTTCTGGGATGAGGGAGTTGGGTCAAAGGGTCCCTCAGTCTTGCTCCCCCATCATTCCCACAGTAATCAATAGTGCTGAGCAGCAACGTGATCCCACCAAGAGCACCCAGTCCTCCTTTCCAACACTCAGTACCTCCCAGTCTGCCCGAACCCCAGATAAAGCAGAAAGCAAAGCCCCGAACCATCATTGACCCCCGAGCTGTCCATGTAGCTTGTAAGGTTGAAAACAATTCCTGGAAATAGGAATTCATATCCCAGTCTGAGGCTCTGTTTTCTGCAGGTTTCGTGGTCATGAAGTAACCACCATCTCCACATTGCTACACGCGTGTAGAACTTCAAGACTTGTCTGGCTCATCCCTTTCCTCCGCCAGGATTTCTGCCAATAAATCACTGTCATCTGGTCTAAGGCAAACAAACAAGGCTGCTTTAAACCATAAACATTTATTGATGACAAAAGGCTTGAGGCAACACGGCGTTAACTTCCATAACTGCTGCAGCAGTTGACTCTGGATCTCAGTCGGGGGCAAACTCTACGGAAATCATGGAGAGAGCCCCAGACCTTGGTGATGCTGCTATGAAAAGCCCTTCCCTTAAAACCAGGAGCAGGATTAAGCCCTTACCCCCCTCAGCTGCCAGACAGCAGCAGACATTAACCCTTGAGCTCTGGGCATCGTGTTGGCTCCCAGCATTTCTCTGGGGGCTCCAGCCTGGCAGCCCCAGACACCACGCCACTCCTTCCCTGTAATCCTATCAAAGCCAATTAAGCTCTGCCAGGTGAGCGGCATCGCTGCCGGCAGCGAGCAGCCAGAGGGGCTGATCACCTCCTCCCCGATGAAGGCTCCTCATCTCCTTCCTTCTCCTGAGATCCCCAGCCAAGGTTTGGTTTGGAATCAGGGATGCAGCAATAGCATCACGTCCTGCTTGGCGTCGGCCACCGCCAACCCCCACGCACGTTTCCCCCGGGGGTTTTTGTGCAGCCCAAAATTCGTCAAGCAGCAACAGAGGTGGCCTTGATCATGTCCCAAAACCAGGAGGTCTGAGCACAAAGGCGGAGGTAAAGGAAAAAAAAGCCACGGGGAAGGGACATCTCTGCATCATCTGACCGCGTGCAGCATCAAACCCGCTCCTCAAGGCTGTGGCTTTTCTGTCTAATGTAAGATGTCCCAGTCCTTCCTCTGCAAGTCTCCTTCTGCTTTTTCATCCAGCTCTTCTGCTGCATCTGGTCTTGACAAATTTAATTTTATTCCTAACGGCCATTTAAGAAATCCCCCTGAGCAATGATCCACAGGCTGACCTATAATGTGGATGTCGTTTCTACAAAGAAGCAAAGCAAGCATCACTCCTTTCTTCCTATAATGGCCTTCCCAGGGTGGGTTTCCAAGCAGAGGGGACACACAGAATCTCTGCCCACAGCCAGACCCAGGCCATGAGGGGAGCCCCACCTCCCCCCAGCATCCTTCCCCCAGGGGACATGGGCTGCACAAAACATAGAATTATAGGATCATAGAATCAGTTTTGGGATGGAAGGACCTTTGAAAGGACAACTACTCCAACCCCCTGCAGGGAGCAGGAACATCTGCACCTAGAGCAGGGTGCTCAGAGCCCCGGGCAACCTCCCCTGCAATGGTGCCAGGGATGGGGCAGCCACCACCTCTCGGGGCAGCCTGGCACAGGCTCTCCCCACCCTCAGCACCAACAATTCCTTCCTTCTCTCCACTCTCAATCTCCCTCTTGCAGTTTCAACCCAGCAGCCCTTGGCCTGTCCCAACAGGCCCTGCTCAAAGGTCTCCCCTCATCCTTCTTATCTAAAATATCTCAGGACCTTCACCCTGACTCTTAGCTATTCCCAAGCATGGGGCTGCCACAGCACCCCACTTACTCCTTGAAATCTTGCCTCCTTCTTGCTGAACCGCATCGCATCTCAAGCAGCTTTTTTGGATTGTCCTTCTCCCACCAAGCCCTGCCTCGTTCCCCATCAGCACCAGGCAGTCGGGTAGAGCATCCAGGCAGCTGTAGCAAGCCAGGTCTCACCCACCCTCCCAGGAACTCTGGAATGGAACTCTGCCTCCATTGATAAACCTGGGACAAACCTGCCATTCTTTATTTGGGAGGATCAGGAACCTCCCAACGCAAACACTGTTCCAAAGATACCTTCATGCGCTGCCCTCCCAGCGCAGGGACCGTGCAAAGCCCCAACTGCTGCATCGAGGCACCGCGGTATTAACTCCCCAGAGAGGTTCCTCGTGTCATCTCGGAAACGTGAGCTCAGGATGGGGACAAATATTACAGATAAGGGCTCAAGGTTGTCACTCGGCTCACTAATCCCTGCCCAAAACCTTGGCAGACAGGACTGCAGAGGACGGTTGGAATCGGAAGGACAGCTCAGCATCAACCACCCGCATTTTCAAGATCAACTTGGAGCAATCCAGATATTATATAGCATGCATTATACAACTAAAATATACATTATATGGCTAAAATGTACATTACACAGCTAAACCATACATTACTCAGATAAACTGTACACTGTACAGCTAAAACATTGTCCTGGTTTGAGTGAAAACAAAACTAATTCTGTTCAGTGATTTTACTTTTCAGGTCAGTTATACAGCTCATTATACAGCTCAAATATACATTATACAGCTAAAATACACACTATACAATTAAAATACACATTATACAACTAAAATACACATTATACAGCTAAACCAGATGAACAGATGCTCTAACCTTGCTGTGCTCAGGGTTAGAACCTGCAGCCAGGCTCAAGCTGCTTGCCCTCCCTGTAACCTTCAACTGGTTCTTCCCCTCCACGGTGTTGCTGATTTAATTGTGATTTTTTTTTGCTCAGCAATTGGGGAGTAAGTTGAAGACTGTGACCTCTGGCTCCAGACTGAGCAGTCCTGCCATCCCCACCTTCTCCTTTGAGGAGACAGGAGGTGGGAAGATCCCGGCAGTCCCCAAAGCTCACACCCTTGCAGGAAAGCTGGGATGTTATCCCAGAGTACACCAAGATGGGGTCACTGACCCCATCCCCAGAAATCTGGAATCCCATCTCATCTCCTCATCAAGCCACAAAAAGCATCCGATGAGGGTTAACCCCTCAGCAGGGGTAAGAGGAATCCCTCCACCGACACCACCCAGGGAGGCAGTGGGAGGGATGGGAACTGAATCTCAATTTCCCAGGATGAATTTAGTGCTCTAACTCTGGAGAGCACAGTCCCTATTCCTGTCCCCATCTTAATCAGATTCCCAGTATAACTCAGTCATGGAGTGAATCCTTCCATCACTCCGTGCCTCAGTTTCTCATCTGTACATTAAGAGACTATTTCTCGCCTCCCACCTAGAGTCTATTTAAATCCTACACCAGAAGCCTCTCCCTTGCGCTCACGGTTGCAGAAAAATGAGAAAGATACTGGAATTTGGAAGAGGGAGGAAAATTCAAAGCTGGCTTGATACTGCAGCTCCCTCAGCCGTCAGCACGGGTCACGAGCATCGCTGGGGTAACCAAGACCTCATCCTGAGCACAACAGGACCCTCCACACCCCAGGATCCTCTCCAACCGCTGCAGCCCAGCTACCGAAGGCAGTGCATTGTTAGAGAACAGTCATTACTGTTCTTAGATGGGGGGAAGTGAAAACTGAAGCACTAACCCAAAAGAACTCTCCAAGGAAAGGAACTATGTTTCATATTTCCTCCCGTGATGCTGTGGATGCAGCAAGGCTTGGCCAGTAAAGATTTGGTGGCTAAAAAAGCTCAGCATCGCTCAGTTCTTTCACCTGGGGACTCCGTCCCATCCCACCCTTTGGATGGGGTTACAACTCAAGATATCACCAGATCTGCTCTAATCTCCTCAACAATGCGATTAACTGGGTGGGATTATGGTGGGCAAACGATGCTCCGGCAAATTCCGCTGTAACGGAGATCACGTTCTGTAGGGATTGGTAAGAGTGGGACAGAAATAGTTGTTAGCTAGGAGTAGTTATGCTAAGGCTGAAAAAACAGCCAACACTGCCCCGACCTTGAGGAGATAAGACTAAGGATGAGAAAAGCAGAAGCAGGGTGCTGAAGGAGGAAACCCAAGAGAATCACCAGCCAATTAAAAGTGTTTGAAGTGTGCATGGACAGACTCTGGGTTTGAGCGTGGGGCCAACGAGAAGTGACCCGGGTGTGTGAGCAGTATTGTCTCGTGTTATCAATACAGCCTGTTGCACTTAATAAAGTGACTTCTGCTTACAACCACGTTGGCTGTGCTGTCGGAGTCTGTCCCCGCACGCTACTTTGTTCCAAGGCCTGCACAATGCCAGCAAAACGATACCCGGCGACGTCGCACGCGGCTCCTGTTGCACGCTATTATTTGGTCATTAAGAGATAAGCTTACACTGACAAAGCCATTTCACCACAAATCCAGGGAGACAACAGGGCGACGTTAGGGTGTTTTCATTAGGAAGGTAAAAGGTGACCTGTGACAGAGAGAGGGAGGAGGAAAGGCAGGGGACTCCACGGGGACTCGAGGTGATGCTGGGAGAGCGTCAGCGCTGAGTCAGACGCAGCCTCGGCATAAAGATGGAAAAGCCCCAGTTTCCAGCAGCAAAAAACATTGTGCGGGTGAGGGCTGATTGTTGGTCCCCTGAATAATTTATTGCACGGATGTCACTTCGGATTGGGGTGGGTGGCAGGCACCCAGTGATGCAGCACGAGGCAAGACACAGCCTTTGCAGCTTCCCTGGAGTGTTTACACTCCCTGGAAGTGTTCAAGACCAGGCTGGATGAGCAGCCTGGTCTAGTGGGAGGTGTCACTGCCCATGGCAGGGGGTTGGAACAAGGTGATCTTTAAGGTCCCTTCCAACTCAAGTCATCCTAGGATTCTAGGATTCCTGCAGCTGAGCCATAATGCCATCATCCCATGTCAGTGAAAACTCAAAATCAGCCTCTACAACCTCACCCAGCAACCACTCTCCACCTAAATGAACGTGGTCAGAGCAGTTCACCTTAAAATACAGCATCCATCTCTTCACAATTGTACTTTAAGTCGAATTTTCAGAGGGTGCTCAAGCTATGCAGGGTGAGTTGGTGTCTAACTCCTGTCAGCTGCACACACAACTCTGGTTTTTAAGTCGTATGATTTTGCTTTGCGTAGACGTAGCGGAGAACCTCTGAGCTGTGCCATAAAGCATCCCTTGTATGGGCTCAAATGTTTATTTTTAGAGCATGTGCCTTCCACCTCTTTCCTACTCGTTAGCCAGTTACATTCAGAAAAATAAATTGCATCACAGAAACGATTTTTCCTGTGTTGCATAGCTGGGACGGGAGCTGCCTCAACCCTCCTCTGCCCTGGCACCAGGCACCAGGGCCTCCCAGCAATTAGATCAGTGGGAGATGGGCACGGAGGAGATGTATTGAGGGCACTGAGCTGTCTCTCCTGAGCACAGGATCCCCGTGACAGCCGCTGTGCCGCCTGGAAAGCAGGCAAGGACTTTCCAACTGTGTTTTGTCTCCTGGATTTCTCCGCCTTTCCCCAATCCTCTGCAATTTTTCTGTGACTTTTCATTTGCTAGTTGAGTGAACATCGTGTTAAGAGAGATGAAATCTGAGCTTGCAGGAGCTTGATTGACACAGCCCCGGAGCAAAAAACCAGGGATGAAGACTTGCCACCACGTCGTGTTCAAGCAGGACATGATTTCCATCACTGACATGTCTTTGGCATTGTTGGGGAAGAGCCATCACGTAGTAAATTTGGTGTCAGTAAGGAGCTGGCACGAGGGACACGAGCATCCATACATTCCTCCTGTGGACAAGCCAGCTCGTGGAGGACCAGGCTCATTCCCCCAGAGCATCCCAGTCTCCTAAGGGATAACAGGACTGGGGGAAGATGACCCACAGTCTCCCATGCAATTGTTCTAACCCAGAAAAACAAAGTGAGGAACTCTCTGGATTCCACCAAAATCACACGGCAGATTTTGCCGGAGGTGAAACTGCTGGTGGTTAAAATGGGGAACACGATGGGCCGGGGGCAGCTGCAAGGGGACAAAAATCCCTTTTGTAGATCATTGTCTTTCACATTCTGACAAACACAGGAGCAAACTCACGCGGTATAACTATTCTGAAGCCATCAAAATTCCACTACAGTCCTGGAAGGACATGGGGTGACTGCCCGGTGGCAATGAGGGATCCACCTTACAAAGATGATCTGGATCCCCCAGCGACAGGGTCCTGGAGCTTTCAGTCTCAAAGGAAATAGCTGCATAAAAAAAAATTCAAATTTGCACAGGTCACCAGGCAAAACATATTACTGGCTTCCTGGCCTTAAGTTAATTAGTTATTTGTACAGGAAAAAACCCACAACCAAGCCTGCATTAAGGGTTAATATTGTCATCATTCACTTTCTAGCTGCAGTCCAGGGGAAATTCTCTTCTGCCTGAAGGCCCTTCTGATTGTCCTCATCGAATTTAACCCTCGCTGATCAGAGCTGGGAACTGGTTTGGTATGAAAAGCCCACCCAGGGCTGTACCCTAATTAGATGGGGGTTATTTTCTGCAAGGGAGAAGCATTTGCTCAGGGCTGGCAGTTTTCAAACACCGGCAGCGGGGTGGTTTGGGTTCAGCTGTAACATCTGGCTGCCAGGAGATCTGCACTCTGCTGTAACATCTGGATGCTGGGGAGTTCTGCAAAGCCTGCAGGTAAAGCTGGAGCTCCTTAATGCTCCCAATCATCAGTCAAAGGCTTTGTTTTGAGCTGGGAAACCCAAACCAGCAAAAATTGGGAGCAAAGGAATCTGTGCAGCATTACGGGGACTCTGCAGCTCAACCCCGTGATTTCTTTTTAAGCAGATTTCCTGTTTTTAGCTACAGCGTTTCTTCTCCAGGATCCCCCTTCTTGCACAGCTCATTTCTGAGAAACGGCTCAGAAATCCCCTGTCTCAGGGGCTGTTTGCAAGGAGGAACGTGCCAAAAACAGGCTGAGGGAGAGCAGATGAGTCACTTAAGGAGACAACTTCTTAAGCCCTTTTCTTAGGGACGGAAGGGTGAGATGCTGGACACTGCGTGATGGGTGACACAGTCCTGCCAGGCCACCCAAGGGTGCCATGGGGGCTGGGTTCGTTTCGTTGATCAACATCCTTTTGGGCAAGAGCTGGTGGCCGAGATCTATTAACAGTTAATGCAAGGTTCTCTCAAGTGACTTTTCTTATGCAACCTCCAAAGCAAAAGTAAAAGCTGCCACGTTCCCCTTTTCCACCACTCTAAGCTCAAAATGACACCATAACCAGTTTGGGGATGGGGTTCTGAGCACCCTGAAGATGCCCCTGCTTCCTACAGGGGGGTGGGACCAGATGAGCTTTAGATTCCCTTCTATCCCAAGGCATTCTATGATTCTGACTCTTTTCTTTGGAGCTGGGAGGGGGGGTCCTGGCATCTGGGTTGTGATTTTTGCCTTTGATCTGTTAGGAAAAGCAGGTCTTCACTCAGCCTGGGGACACCAGGAAGGCTGATGCGCTCTGTCACCTGCGACAGTCACCCCAGCAACAGCTCGGCTGCCGGCAGAGGCAGGAGAGATGCTGACTCACTGCCTGCTTCGCTTTCACAGCTCTCCCTTCACAGAGAGCATCCCTGAAAGAGGCTGGTTATCCCTTCCCTCTAACCCTCTCCTTAAAAAAAAAAAAAAAAAAAAAAGAATTAAGGAGCCTCAGTTATAAGTGGACATGTGGAAAAAAAAAAAAGTATCAGTAAATATCAAGGAAAAGTTTCATTCCAGAAAGGGATTCGTTTGGGTTCAAGAGGCAGCGCCCAGCATTAACTCCCTGAAGTCACTGCAAACAGAACTGACTCCCGAGATGGAAGGGTCAGCTGCAAATATGAACCGCTGAATTATTAACAGCCCGGAGAGAGCGAGAAAGGGGAGGGAACTTGAGAAGACCTTCTTAAAAGAAGAATTCTCCCCGAAATGACTGCAAGTCTCTTCTCCCCTTTCCTTTGACCTTGTTTCTTTGTCTGCTGCTTGCTTGCCTCTTTAATGCAAATCTGGTGCTTTCCCCGCTGCTTTCTTCCTCTTCTTCTCTTTGGGGAAGCACAAAATGAGATCCAGAGCTGCCCAGACAGAGGAAATCAGTTGACTTCACCTGTTCTCACAGCTTTTCCTCCTGGTAAAGTCATTTTGGCTGGAGAGCGATGGGAACAGCGCAGGCAGAGCACGGAGATGCTGGTGGGAGTGGGACCCATGGGCAGCCCAGCATCCTGGGGAGGGAGGGAGCAGGGAGAGGAGGGAGCCAAGATGTCATAGAATCACAGAATCACAGAATCATGGACTGGTTTGTGTTGGCAGGGACCTTTAAAGGACATCTAGTCCAAGCCCCCTGCAGGGAGCAGGGCCATCTGCACCTAGAGCAGGGTGCTCAGAGCCCCGGGCAACCTCTCCTGCGATGGTGCCAGGGATGGGGCATCCCCACCAGGACACAATTCTCCAGATCCCCTCTTGGGAGCAAAGCTAATAAATTGAAATTGGCGATGCTTTTTTTAATTGCCAGGATTTATTTCTGCTTTTGATTCATCCGTTTGGTCCATCGTGAGGAGTTATGTCTCTAGGTACCCCCAACATGATGTAAAGCTGCCTGGATGGTCTTGCCAGATGTGATCGTGTCTGGGCTGGGTTCCTTCTCCCCCTGACCCCAACTCCTGTCACCCAGCAGCCATCAAAGATCCTCACCTTTCACTCGGAGGGTGAGTTTCCAGCCCTCCCACAGAGCAGATCCAGCAAAGCCCCAGCACAAGCTATTACTATTATTATTATTATTATCATCTTCCAAAGCTTCATGAGGTGCCTGATGATTTCAGGGAGGGGGAAAAGTAAAGAATGAGACGTGACTCACGGCTGGGAATCACAGGAGGGTGGCACAGCCTGTCAGAGAAAAATCAACCCAAAAGATCCCTCCTTGTTCAACAGTTCTCACACGCCAGAATTCAAGAGGGAAATCCTGTTAATCTTCCAATTTCTGCAACACATACAACCATGTTTCGCACTGGGGGAACCCAGTGATGCCAGAGCCCAGGGCACATGGATAAGGTGGGTCTGGGGATGTGGTGGGATACTGAAGAAGCTCTGCTGGCCGTATGGACCCTACACACACCTCACACACACCTTTCTTCCCAATTCACCATCACCTATAGATAAGCCTCCCTAGGAGCCCCTGTGCCATAGGGCCAGGTCCCTCCATCCCCAGCACGCAGCCTCTGTGCCGTGGAGATGCTGTGGGCAGGTCCAGTCCCCTCTTCCTCCTGCTCCTGGCATAGGAAATGTCCAAGAAAACACATTTTTCACCCCATGCCCTCTGCGATGGAGCTTCAGGCTGTACCTGCCTGTGTCTATTGTCTGCCGCCTGCCTTACAGGGGAGCTTTTAATAGCTCCATTATGGCAGCAAAGACGGTGTGAGGCATCTCTGCAAAGCTGAACTGGGAATGCTTTCTAATGAGGATGATTCACAGTAGCTCCCAGCCCCAGTGGCAGCCCGGGCACTGCGGACTGGCCGCTGCCTTGAGCAGACATTTCATCACCAGGGAGCTTGGAAGGAAAGCTTACGGCTACCAGCATCCCCCAGCCCTTTGCAGCGTGGAGGAGAGTGAGGTTTGGACCTGAGGCTTGTCTCTGCTCAGCTGAATCTCCAAATCAAAGAGGTGAAAGGGTTTTTTTAAGCTCCAGTTTGTAGAAATGCCCCAAAGTGAGATGGGAGCAATGCTGCAGCCACCTCTTCCACCAGCCTGGCTCAAGGACAGGGATAAAGCCACAAAGCAGGGGCAGGAGGAGGTCCTGGACCTGCATTTTGGAGGCTATTTCACCATTTAGAGACACCTGAACTGCAAATCAGGGTCAGGGAAAAGCCAGGAGGCTGGACCCAGTCCTCTCAGCTGGGGCTGGTTTAGCCCATCATTCACTAGGCTGCTAAACAGATGACTTCAGGGCTATTTCCCAAGTTGATGCAGGAAATTTGGGTGAGAAAGTACTAAAGCCCATTTTCTTTCATCCTTGACGCCCTGCAATGCCCTCGGGGAATGGTGCCTCAGTCTCCCCATCTGCAAAAATGGGTTGCAGGTATCGACCTTCCTTCGTGAAGTGCCCTGAAATCTGGGGAAGGACTTGATTAGGGTGGAGATTCTCATTATTTACACCACCCTGATGGCATTTTACAGCCTGTCGTGGTTGTGGCTGGATTTCTAGTTTTTATTAGAAAGAGATAAAAGCTTTTTTTTTCACTGGTTGGTTTGAAGGTTTCCAGGCTCGCTTTGATGCGCTCTGGCAAACAACCCCTTCGTGTGATTAATTTTCATTTCTGCCATCAGTCTTTAAGAGCTGCCACACAGACTTTGTGAATGGATTGGAGGAGACAGAGCAGTGATTCCCTCCCCAACAAAAAGCTGCTTCAATTCTCATTAACACAAATCTCTGTGGGGAGAACTCCCAGCCCCGCGGTCGTGTGAGAAGAAACCAAAAATAGCAACCTTAATAATAATAATAAAAAATAAGGGGGTGGGTGCTCAAAACCCATGAAGTGCCTCTGATGGATCGTGTGTGTGTGTGCAGGAAGGTCCCAAAACACAAGTGACAGCAAGAACCGAGGCTTTTGTCGGAGAGTGAGTGTTGGGAATAATTGAATCGCTGCCTTGTTACGTACGGACCGATTTAGACCCTCATTATGTGTTTGGCAAGTACTTAGCATAACGAAGCAATTTAAACCGGCACATGAGACTCAAGTAATTCGTAATGAAACTCCAAATCAAGATTACAAGGCAAGACTAAGCCTCCCCAGCTCAAATTAAGGGGATGGAGGGGCAGCCCGTGGTAAAGATGAGCTGAGGGCGTGGAATCAGCTGGAGGAAGCCTCGAAGGCTCTGCCCCTGCCTTGGGTCAGGCACTAAAATCTCCTGGGGCTCCAGACCCTCGTACGTGTGGTATTTCTACTTCACAAGAGTATTTCTACTTCAGAGACTATTTCTTGTCTGGATCCTTTCACAAACGAGAAAGACAAGGTCTGGTCTGTGGTCACTCTTGGGTGTCCCTGGGTGTATCACGTCTTCATTTCTCTTACTATTCAAGAAACAGCCCCAGATTTAACTTGTTTCTTCTCCTGAAAGCCCCTTTGCCACCACGGTATATGAGCTCACTGCAGCTCTGCTGAGCCTCAAGATTTCCCTGCCTCCCAAATATCACACAGTTTAACGAGGTTAAAAGGGTGACATGGGAGAAGAAGCATCAGGTGAGTCACGTGGGCAAGATGGGGTAGGCAGGACTGAGGTGGAAATGAAGCAGGTAAATCCAGAAAGACTTCACAAACATCCCTAAGCAGGCAACAAATGCAGGACACGACAGTAAAACTCAGCAGAGAGGACCCGGCTGCCATCTGAGAGGCACCAAGCACAGCAGAGCTTGTCCTTAGAGGGACCTGGCAGAAAGATGGGGACAGAGCTTTGAGCAGGGCCTGTT
>JANVCC010000045.1:357243-373582 GCA_025345505.1 Todiramphus chloris collaris
GGCCACGCTCCAGCCCCTCAGTGTCCTGCTGGGAGTGAGGGGCCCAAAACTGACCCCAGGATTTGAGGTGTGGCCTCCCCAGTGCCCAATCCAGGGGGACAATCCCTGCCCTGGTCCTGCTGGCCACCACATGGTGGTCAGGGCCATAAACCAGGGCTGGTTGCTGCTGTCCTCAGGCAGAGGCTGTGCATTCAGTGCTGTGACACAGCCAGGCTCAGCTCAGGCTGCAAGCCCCACGCTCTGCACCCCACTCTACAGCAGCACACTGCAAACCCCTCAAACGACACCTCCAGCACCAGCAACCACCTCAGCCACCACCACCCCCCGAATTCTCATGCCCTGGGTATACGTTTTCTAGTCCACTGCAGCAGGGCAGAAACGTCCCAGGAGCTCCAGCTCTGGCATCCTTCCAGCTCTCCGGGAGACCCATCGCCAAGGGAGAGCGACAGAGTTCTTGCGGATGCCGAGCGTGGCAAGATCCTTGATGCGAGCCCCAGCGTGCTATCTTTAGAAGGAACACATGCTCTGCTCGATTCCTTCTGCTCTATTTCCTCCGTGAAACCCTTCCTGGTACACGCTCGCAGGGGCGCAGAGGGAGGAGGGGGTTCTCCGTGTCCCACAGCCAGTGCCAACAAGACCAGTCAATGAGCACCGAGCGGGTTGGCACTGAAGCTGTGACACCGTAACGCGTCTCCTCCTACTGAGGATTTTGTTGTCACCTTGTCAAGAGCCGCAGAGAGCAGGGGCAACACCAGTGGGGCATGGGATGGAGCTGCCTTCTCCACCCTCCTGGCCAGTTCCAGGGGCAGGGAGGTTGGTGTAAGCTCTGGTGTAAAGAGCATATAGGATCTATCCCCAGACTTATGGAGCTGGTGACTTCCATCCTTTCATGTACTCACAGATGTCAACCTTCTACTAACAGCTAAAGAAGTGTGCCCTATGGAAGTCTATAGGACCAGCAGGTTTTAGCATGGAAGAACTACCCAGGAGATCATACCATCTGCTTGAGGTGGATGCTGTTAAGTGAGGTGCTTCCAGCAAGTTTCTCCATCCTTGGTAGAGATGAATTTCAACACCCTTGGGCTGGGGTCCAACCTCTGCTTCCTGATGGAGCGTTTTCACAGTTCGACTCTGCTATAAATGGGACAAAAGGGCATTGCTGGCCTTGCAGAGTCTGCAGGAAATGTGCTGATGGGTTTTGTGGGATTTGGGTGTGATCTCGGCCTTCCACCTCATGGTCCTCCCGAGACTTAGTCATACGGTGCCCTGGTTTGCAAAGCATAAAGAGGTCAATGCAACAGAGAAGCTCTGAGCTCAGACCACTTCAACTTTCCCCCTTAATTTCAGGGGCTTCCACACTTTGTGGGAATAAAATATGTCCCCAAAACCCATGCCAGAAGTAAACGATCGGCATTCCCACCGCCTGGGAAGGGGGACAGGAGAAAGAAATTCCCCTCTGTGAGACAAATTCAACCCTAGTGCAGCCTCAAAGGGAGGGAAGAGACACCCAGACTGTCCTTGATGCCCACACAATCCCATCCCTGAAAGCCTTCTCAGTCTGCCCCCACCTCTGAGGGTTACGATCTTGCCAAACCACATGAAGTAGAAAGAAAAATGTTTGGCAACGAGTCGGAGGCTGCTCGCCTGGGCTGCCAAACCTCATCAGAGCTGCCTGCAGGCAAAGCAGGGCTCTGCCACCTCCGCGCAGCGTTGCACACAACCACCCACCTGCCCCAGCGCGGTTCCAAGGCGGGAGGAAAACACTCTGCCAGCTGAGCTGAGCAGGAATTGCTCAATACCATTGGCTCCTGATAGACCCAAGGCAGGATTTTTAACAGCAAGACCATTCTCTCTATCGAGAAAAACAAAACAAGCAACCAAACAAAAAGCAAACCCAAAAACCTAAATAGAGAGATGGGTCATTCATTGTCTTCAGTGAATTTAAGCACAATCGATAGCACGCTGGTGCGTGATTTATCAGAGGGGTGACAAGGCTGTCACCCGTAATAACCTTGCCCGCCGTGTGCTGACAGGCACCCAAGGCGGGAGCGAGCAGCCCCCGCGCAGGCTGACTGGCGAGACAGCTCCGATGACTTCTGGGCCATTGCATCAGCAGAGGGGATGCAATCGCGGAGCTTATTGCAGCGAGAGAGCTGCTCGGCGGAGTTGAAATTCCTCTCCTGCAAGACGTTGCTCGTTGCGAGGTGCCAGCTCCTGTTTACTTGACTGGGGAAAAGCGAGGGGGAAAGTGGGAATGCTGCACGTGGATCCAAACTGCCCCAGTCTGGGGAGGGAGCAGCAGGCATCCTCCGTCCTGGCAAAGAAGGAATTTGCCTCCCCTGCTCCCCAGAGTTGTGCACATTAAAGGAGTGCAGAGGGCTTAGTGGTTCCCCTGTTCTCTGAGCCTCTGGAGCACAAATCCAACACACTCCATTTCTCACTGAAGCCAGCAGGGCTTGTGGAAAAGCCCAAGGCTCCTTGCAAATATTTATTTCTCCTTTCTAAGAGGAACAAGAACAAAAAAGCCCTTGTGGTCTCCTGCAGCAAGCAGCCAACAGAGCCGCTGGCCAGGCGAGCAATTAACACATTGTGGAGGAAGCAGGAGAAGAGCCTTAACGATGGCAACTGCAGAGCAGCCACCAGCTTCTTCCCTGCGGGTTTGGAGCCAAAGAAAAGCAGAGGAAAGAGTCGCTGACTTTGGCCCCCTTGGGCAAAGGTCCAATTTGGCTTGATCGCAACAACCCAGAGCAGCCTGCTGCACCCTGAACGTCAAGCTGAAATGGATGGAAGGTGGCTGCAGCCAGGCAGTCAGGGGCTGGAGGCATGACAAGGACCTCTCCTAGGGGCTGGAGGCATGACAAGGACCTCTCCTCTGCCTCTGCTCTCAGGGGACATTAGAAGAAGCCACTTCGTCACCCCAAAATGTTCAACTCTGCCTCCAGCCAAGCAGGGTTACCCTGATATTTCATGCCACTTCCTCCACCCACCACCAGAACTCCAAAGGGATAAAAACAAAGTCTGGTGGTAGGAGGAGAGGAATAATTTCTGGAGGCATTTCTACTGAACATGACTTAGGATGTTTTGGTTTTCAAATCTCTTTTGGAGTTGAGGAAAACAGACAGTGGAACTGCTGTCCTGGGGGACACCCAGCACCAGCTGAACCTCTTCTGATAGAAGCCATCTCGACCCACTTTGTCGCTGGCTTGAATTCCACAATCCTGCTCCACCTGATAGAGAAACCCAGGCTGGGAATTGGATTTCGAACTGCGATTGTCAGTTTTGGTAGGAATAAAGAGATTCTGGACAGCCCTGCGGGGCCTCAACACCATTCACAGACAACATCAGGAGCAGGACTGCAGGGACTGCTCATGCCAGACCAGTTGCTCTGACCCTTCGTACATTGGCAATAACGAAAATCAAAGAATTACAGAGCCACGGAGGGAAGCGTTAAGCCCTTGAGACAGGGGAGGTCACAAACCAAGGGCTGGCTTTTTAAATGGCACCACAGTGACTTTGAAACAGCCAGGAATGCACTTGAACTCGGCTGAAACAGGAGGAAAAACGGAATGGGGAGGGTGGAGAGCTTCATTAAATATTCATACAAAAAAGCATTTCTCTCCCTCATAAATAACAAAGCCGTGTTCCTCCTTGATTAATATGCATCACTACTAACTTCTCTAATGAAGCCAAGCTCTGTCTCAGGACTGAACACTAATGTTTTCTGTCAGCAACGCACAGCAGCACACGGAGAATATTTTCCGGTCCTTTTTCTTCCGGATTTTTCCTCCCAAGGGTGGTAGTTGTCAGCTGGTGGCCGTGCTGCCCAGCACTCACTGAGGATCTGCAGCCACACTGTCAGTTGGAGCATCGCGATAGAAATGTGGGAGCAATCCCGGTGCCACTGGTCCCTGGTGAGAGGGGTTTTCTCCTTAACTAGAATCCCTTGTGCTGACCCATATTTGGACTGGGATATTTAAAGACACGGGAAGAAGAAGACACGGAAATCCCCCTGTGAGGAGAGGCTGCTATCAGAAAAGATGAAGGTTGGTGGAGGGCAACATATACCTCGGATTGCCCGTTTTGGATAATTAGAGGATCATAGAATCATGGGATCGTTTGGGTTGGAAGAGATCATTGAGTCCAGGCGTTCCCCCAGCACTGCCAGGGTACCACTAACCCATATCCCCCAGCACCACGCCTACAAAGGATGATGCTGTTGAAGTCCATGCCCAGACACAGTGTGAACCCCCTCAAGACAGCACCGAGCTCCACCCTGCACCACTCGAGACCCTCACAGAGGGGGTTCCAGGACATGCCTGGGGCAGCTGTGGGCTCGTATCCTAATGCAGATGGACTACGTGGACTGGGATTCAGCTGAGACTCTGCTTCATGTCTCACTACAGGCCCTTCAGAAAGGTCCTTGACCAGTTGTTTGCTTGAATCCTTGCTCTGCATCTTCCACATTAGCTACACTTTCTCTCCCACAGTCCTTTTTGACTGCCTGGGTCTGTCCTTTCACAAAAGGCCAGTGCACTGTAGTTGCTGCCCCCGGCAGCTCTCTGCCCCTTCCACATCACCCAGACAGCCAACGCCACCGGCTCTCGCCTCCCTGACTGCCTGGTGTCACCCTCTGACTTCAATCACTGTCATCTGCAGCTTGTGTGAACGGGGCAGGCTGTGAAGCATGGCAGCGGGATGCAGACCTGTGTGAGCACTGAGCTGTCCCTCCTGCAGGGACGGTCACCTCCACGCAGCCGGAAAGGTAACTCCTTCCAGAGCAGCAGCAAGATTCAGCAGAGCTGGGCTGTCAAAGTCTTTAAGCCCTGGAGATCACGGCTGCTCCACACAGGTCCACTGTTAATCCTTAAAGCACCTTGAATCCTTAAATCACCTTTGAGGTGCATGAAGAAAAGTGTGGCAGCAGGTCAAGGGAAGTTCTCCTCCTCCTCTACTCTGCCCCAGTGAGGCCACCTCTGGAGTATTGGGTCCAGTTCTGGGCTCCCCAGTTCAAGAGATACCAGGAACTACCAGAGAGAGTCCAGTGGAGGCTGGGAAGATGCTGAGGGGCTGGAGCATCTCTGTGCCAGGAGAGGCTGAGAGCCCTGGGGCTGTGCAGCTGGAGAGGAGCAGCCTGAGAGGGGAGCTGAGCAATGCTGAGCAAGAGCTAAAGGGCCCCAGGGGGCAAGAGGATGGGGCCAGACTCTGCTCAGTGGTGCCCAGGGACAGGACAAGGGGCAGCAATGGGCACCAACTGGAACCCAGGAGGGTCCATCTGAGCAGGAGGAGAAAGTTCTTTGGTGTGAGGGTGTGGGAGCCTGTGCCAGGCTGCCCAGAGAGGCTGTGGAGTCTCCTTGTCTGGAGAGATTCCCACCCCGGCTGGACCCTGCGCTGCTGGGCCCCTGCTCTGGGTGCCCCTGCTGGATGGAGCAGGGGTGGGGGGACACCAGATGAACTCCTTTGGAGTTCAATATTTGAGTGAGTTTCCCCATTGAACTCCTCAAACCCAGCCTTGCACAGCCAGAGCGTGAGAGTTAGGTTGAATCCCTCCTCACCACTCACACTACACAGTGCTTACAACACCACAGTGCCAGAGCCTACACAAACCAGAAAAAAAATCAGTCCCTGGTTTAAAACCTCTTTCCACGGTTCCCATTCAGGAGGACCTGGAATTGACAGATCCTAAATTTTCTTTCACCAGGCTGGTCAAAACCTTGCATCTGCCTGAGAGAGCAGGCGCTGCTACAGAGCGGGAAGAGCCAAGAGCAATACTTCTAATCCTGCGTTAACAAACATGACTCACCCATTTATTTTCACTGGTATGTTCATGGTTATTTTAAGCTTTGTCTAAAGGATGCCAGCTCCTGTATAATAACTGGAATGAAAGATGGCAGTGTTTTTATTTTGCTTTACAACTAAAGATTTATTTTTAGCTCCTTTCAGGAAAAAAAAAAAAAAGTGAGATCGGTCTGTAAATTATTTTAAACCCTTTTGGCACCGATTTCCTACAGCAGATCCACACGAGCAAGTTCTACCTCCAGGTCACAGTCACCATTAGGGAAAAAAACTGGTAGCCCAGCTGCCACCAGACCTGGATCCAGCTTCAGTCTGCCGGGACATCCCAGGCAAATCCCACCTCCCAGATGAGGATTTAAGAGACAAGACTTTGCTTTGCAGGATGTTGAGTCCAAGCCCAGGTCCAACCAGCCCTGCTGCGTCTCCCCAGCCTCTTTCCAGCACTTAAGTAGGATGAGATTAATTCTTGGCAAGCTGGAGCTGTCCTTACTCTGCTCCCAGTCGTGCCAGTTTGCAAGCCAGAGCACTCCCCACCCAGGGGCTGCCCTGCCTGGTTATACCATAAGCTTGTTTCAGGCAGGCATCTGCTCCACATGATTCACCATCTGCTCCCACCATCAGCCAGTGGCTGTTGGCTGGGGGTTACAGGCGGCGAGAGGATGCGAGTCTGGACTCCTGGGCTCTGATCCGATAGATAAATCGATGGAGAGGAGCACAGTATCCAGAGCCTGAGGTTGTCCTCTCTGCTTCAGAAGTGGTGGGGGATGAAAAAGGAAAACAACACACGACACACAACACCCATCCCAGCCCTGGAGAAACTTGCTACTGAGTAGTTGGAGCTCAATTAGCTCATTAGGAACAGAGCAGGAGAGAAAAATCAGCACTCTCAGCTTCTGTCACCTTGTCAAGATTCAAGGATGCTCATTTGATCCCCCCAGCAGAGCCTGGGGCACGGCTGAAGTCTGTAGGAAAGGACATGCTGGGATAGCTGGCTGCTGTTGCCTGGGGTGTCAAACTCATGAGACATCTCAAAGCACCCTGGGTGCCCTGACAGGAGCTGGAGAAGCAGGGGTTTGCATGGGGGGTGGCTTTAGTTGGGCGCACACAAAATCCTCTTGTGGCTTCTGCAGTGCTGGCGAATTTGGAGCTCCTCAGGGCCAAGGCTGGTGGCTTTGACCTGCCCGCAGCAACATTTTCCCAAGGCCAGATCTCAGCAAAGCCCGGAGAGCTGCTGCGCAAATCTGAGGTCCTGGACGCTCCACCTGGCATGTCTGGTGGTGGTTGATGGTTGTCATGAACCAGGGAGAACCCTCCATCACACCAACTGGAAGTTCCAGTGCCTTGCTGTAAACCATAATTCCTGTTTGGGACCTGCTGGAAGCAGGAGAAGCAGTGTGTTTGGGACAGGAGGGGCTGAACTTGGACCAGAACTAAGGGAGACATTTTTGATGCTGAGGGTGGGGAGAGCCTGTGCCAGGCTGCCCCGAGAGGTGGTGGCTGCCCCATCCCTGGCACCATTGCAGGGGAGGTTGCCCGGGGCTCTGAGCACCCTGCTCTAGGTGCAGATGGCCCTGCTCCCTGCAGGGGGGTGGGACCAGATGACCATTAATGGTCCCTTCCCACCCAAACCAGTCTGTGATTCTATGAACTTCAGCTGGGCAAGGGAACAGGGAGCCACAGAACAGTGTCCAACCATCCCTTCTCCAACCTCCCACAACCCTCAGTAAACACCCCCCCGCCTCCTCTAATAGCTTCCCTTCTCTTTCCCACTTTCCACATACTCATATTTGGAATGAATCTGCTCTGCCCTCCCCAGGAGCCAGAGGGACAAGGAGCTGCGACTCTGCTCGCAGGAAAGGCACAAGTGCTTGCACAGGGTGCTCACACCGGGGATGCTGCTCTCGGCTTTGCTCTCTGCTACACGTTTACACCAGCTCTCCTGGCAAAGCCACAACACGCTCCTGCCTCCCAGCAGACCACAGCATCCCTGAGAATTTTCCATCTGAAAGTCACCGTCAGGCTCCCAGAGCCACACGTGGTTTCCACAGCAGTTTTCTGCCCTCTTGTGAAGCTCTGCAGAAATCCCCGGCTAGAGCTCTGCAGAGCCAGGCTCCCAAGCTGGCTTGTTTCCCAGGCAGAGGTGAGAGGAGATGGAGACTGCCCCCAGCTCACGGCACTGCAGATTTCCTAAGCGGGAATGAAGGGCTCTAGTGCCCATCACCTTTTCCCACACCAGCATCGCTGCTGGTTCTGCAACAAGCAATGCTGGGCTCAGCCCACTTTTATCCTGCAGTAAATCACTTTTTTAAAGCCCTGAGCCAGGAGATTCCCCCTCCTGATGCACAAAGCTCTGGTTCTCCCCAGCTGGCCAAGCCCAGGGCCTGCCTGGGATCCCCTGGGAGCACAGGCTGATCAATCTAGTGATCAGAAAAAGCCCAAGTGTGTCTGTGCTCACCCTACCAAGCCAGCATGTTGCAGGGTTCATCCCTCCCTCCCCTCTTCATGGTCTTATTCTGGGAATTGCCTCCAGGAGACACCAGGATTTGGTGGTTTATCCCCAGGGGATATGGCCGGGAAAGGGCAAGGATGCAGTGAGCAGCCCAGGGCTCAGCGTGTTCCTGCCCACTGAAGATTTGTCCAGAAGAAGCAGGAACCTTTGTCTCTAATCCACGTTTGGTGCCAGCGTGGGCTGTACCAGCACGGCCCAAATTTCCACTTCAATCCCATCAGTTTTGTGTAAGGACAGAAGGCACATGACTCATCCAGAACCCGAGACAGAGCAGGGACAGAAGGGGAGGTTGGCTCCCTTGCTGTGCCCTCCAAGCACAGCCTCCTCCACCTGAAACCCCCCCGCCCCACCATCTGATCAACAAGTCATTTCCTTGTCCAGAAAAATGGTCCATCTCACACTAACCCAGCCCAGCCAGATGGGTGCCTCTATAAATCCCCAGTTTCCCCAGTGCCGACACACTGCAGCGCTTCTCCTTTCCAACCATCAAATTAAGGTGCAAAAACGGCCATGACTTGAAAATACCCACCCCTGTCAGAGACCAGAAGACCCACCCACACGCCCTGGCTGCAAAAGCCACCCCGGGTCAAGCTCTGCGCAGCCATCAGCGTTCACACCCTTCCCAAAAGTGTCAGTGACAGATGCCAAAGGCTCCCCGGGGTCCCCTCTCATCTTCTCAAGGCTTTTAATCCTCTCACACAGATTGTGACCAGACCCATCAACTCCTTGGCTTCAGCCTGCTGACGCAAGACAAGGCACAGGCTGCACAGCCCGCTGGCTTTTAAACGCCACGGACATAAGGAGAACAAACTCCAGTTGGTCTCCTCCGGTCGTTTGTCATTACAGGAGCTCTCCTTAAAATGCCAGGTTTTATTCTGCACCGTGTGCTCGCATCCAACAGCACGACACCTCCGCACCGAGCCCGCTCCCTTCCAGGGGCTGCTTTTCAATGCTTGGGCTCCGAATCACGCAGGTGCCACCTGCACGGACACCGGATCCATCCCAGAAGCTGACGATCGGCGTGATCCAGCCCATCCGGAGCCCCACGCCAGATGGCACGGCCACAAACCCTCAGCCACTCGCAGCCCAAGCCGCTCTGACAAGACAGACAGGAGAAAGGTCAAACCATCTGTTTGCCCGGAGCTCAGTGCCATATTGAAGCACAAGGCGTTTAAAGGCTGGAAAGCTGATCTCGGGCTCCCCTATTATACAGACGCTTGAGTCTCACCTCTACCTACTCTACTGGAATTGCTTTGGGTGCTAAAGCTGAAGGGCCAGAACAGAAACAGGAGAGCAGCCAACACCTACGAGGTGCAGCAGGACAGTTGCCCTTCTCAAACCGATGCCCCCTCAGCGAAACTTTGCGCTGCGAGACAGAGCCAGACCTGACTACACACAGAACAGGGGAAAAAAAAAAACCTCATTATGTTTTTACTGTTTAAGTTTCTGCAGGCCTTCTTGCTGAAATATTTTGAGTTCTCCCTACAGTCTCCATCCCTTCCCAGAGCAAAGCAGCTGGTGCCTTTCATCGTGAGCAGCTGCATTTCAGGAGGCTCCGAGTCTTGCCAAGGGTTTGGGGGAGTCCCGAGGCACACGGGCCCATCTACTCAGGCTTATTAATTCCTCCTGCAAAGAAGGAGAGCTGGGGTTTTCTTGAAGTCTGGCACTTCTAGACACCTAAACCCTTCTCTTGAGCCGCCCGGTTTGAACTCCTGGCTCGCACAGAGTTGGACCACATGACTTTCTTCTGGGCTCTCTCAAGTTGACTTTTCAGCCTGTTGTAAATAGGAAAAAAAAAAAAAAAAAAAAAAGTTGTTTCAGGCCCTGTTTGCTCATTGAGCTTCAAGGAAAGTGGCTACAGGACACAGAGAGCAGGTACATCCAGAGAAACATGGAATCGTAGAATTGTTCTGCTTGGAAAAGACCTTTCAGAGCATCGAGTCCAACCCTTCCCCCAGCAGTGCCAGGGCACCACTGACCCCTGTCCCTCAGCACCACAGCTCCACGGCTTGGAAACCCCTCCAGGGATCACGGGGACTCCACCACTGCCCTGGGCAGCCTGGGACAGCCCTGGAGGGGGCTGGGGGAAGAAATTGTTCCTCAGCTCCAACCTAAACCTCCCCTGGGGCAACTCGAGGCTGGTTCCTCTTGTGCTGTCCCTTGGGAGCAGAGCCCGACCCCCCCTGGCTCCATTCCCCTGTCAGAAGGCAGCTCAGGGGAGGTTTCCTTCAACTCCCAAGCCCTTCGGTGCCCACAGGGCCCTCCAGCGCCTGGCAAACACCCCCGGCCTGCAGCTTACAGGGCACTTCACCCCCCCAGTGACACCCAGAGACACAGAGCGGGCTGGGATTGAACACATTACACCCACACTCAAAGCTCCGCCCTCCCCGCTTCCCGCCCGTCCCCTTCGGGAGGGGCGGGGCCCGCGACCCGCCTTTTATAGCCGCGCGAGGGGGCGGGGCCTCTTGCCCTCACTCCTGCCCTTCTCCAACATGGCGGGCCCGGCAACCCGGCCTTGCGCCTGCGCACACCCGTGTCCTTAAAAACTAGACCGTGTTTTGGGTTTTGCTGGTTTGGTTTTTGATTTGTTTGGGTTTTTGTTTCTTTTCTTGCCACGCACGGATTCTTTCTTTGGTGTCGCGTTTAATTCTGCCCGTGGGGTGATGTGGGGCTGGAAGTGGCAGGGAAAGGGAAAAGGCGGGAGGCGGGGGGGTGGGATGGTTGCGTGACGTCAGCGCGGCTGGGCGGGCGATGGACAGACAGACAGACAGGCAGAGAAGGAAGGAAGGTGGCCCCGGCCCAGCAGGTCCGCGGTAGCGCTGCCCGGCTCCCCCAGGCCGGGCCCAGGCCTGGCCCCACAGCGGGGCGGTCTCTGGTAGTGGCGGGGCCTCCGCCGGGCCGGGCCCTGAGGGGCCCCCTCGGCCCTTCTGGGCCTTTAACCCACCCTTGGGCGCTGGGCCGGCGGCTCCGAGATGCCTGCAGGGGCCCGGCCCTTCCTAGACTGTGTCTGAGGCAGATGCCGAAGCAAAAGGCCCGCTCTGGTGTCCTGAATGCCCACTGTGTGTCGGTGCTCCCAAAGCAGGGAGGAGTTTGGGCTGTTTGGCTTCTTACGTGTCTGCTGCTAGTGGTAGAAAATGCTAAGTGTCCCCGTAAAGATGAGGAGGGTTTTCTGCAAGTTGTGGTTCTTCTCTTTAGAGTATGAGGTAGCCTGATTTGTTAAACTGCCCTTGTGTGGTGCTCAGCTTCTGCCTCAGGGCCTGTAGATTTCTGCATCCTTCCCCGGAGAGGCTCTTAAAACCTTTAAGAGGCAAAGTTTACCTTTCCTTGGGCTTTTCCTGTTTCCAGAATGAGTTGCATAGCTGCTGACATGCTGCGCTGGGTGGCAATAGCAATCCTCCAGCCAAGAGCACAGAAAAGCCCCTTGGCAGTGTGGGCACCAGCACAGAGGAGAACGCGTCAGAAAGGTTGAGCGTGGCTCTGGCTGCCAGTTGATGAAGAAGCAGCTCTTTCCAGGTCTTCTCCCCTACCTAAGAAGAAGGGATGGTGTAACTTTGCCTTGATATCACATAGCATCTACTACTGAGGTATTGTATTAGTCTAATGGGGTGATCTTACGGGTCTGGTGAGGCTAAAGAATCTCTCTGCCAGCCTGAGGTGAAGCAGTGCCTGCCCTAACTTCTTCAGGCTGGAGGTGGAGATCTGCTTCAAACAGCTCCTTGTCCTCAAAGTCCCATGTGTGTGGCCCGACAGCATCGACAGTAGAGAGCCCCAGTCTCCCTACAGTGGTCTGTTTGTCTGTGAGCACATTACTTCCTTTGCCTGCAGCCGTGGGACACCTGTGAAGTCAGTGGTTTTCATCACCTTTGGCCAGTTCATCTGGCTGCTGTAGACGGTGACATCATGTCAGGTCCCCCGGATGATTTGTCACATCAGCAGGGAAAGGGTTTCACTACTGCTAAACATGGTTTAGACTGGAGGTTTCTAGGTCACATTCCTGTGATATGGAGGGGAAATAAATATGTTGAGGTGCATTCTTGGAGCTGATAAAGTCACAGATATACCAATTAATTAGGCAAGGTCTAGGATGGATCATTAATCCCTCCCCCCCCCCCTTCTTACAATAAAGGCTGCCAGTGAAATCAGTGGCACAAGTGTTGATCATGTTGAGTCTGTTACAGGCTGAGTTTTGGAAGGAGAACAGGCAGGTAGGATACGTGCTCTGGGACCAGTGTCAGCCTCTCCTGGTGGGCCCACAGCAAGCTCTGTGTGTTTCCAGGTCAGTGCTATGTGCCAACAGGACGCTTAAACTGGGTAAGAGGTAGGCCAGGGGTGTGGGGTGAGCATGGCGTGAGTTCTCCCCAGCATGGGCCAGTTCAGACCAATGTCAGAGCCACACCTGTATTCATGCTTTTTGTTTCAGTGCGCTAAGCTGGGGAAGTGCAACGGCAACTCCTTGATTAATCACTTTACAGACTGTTTAGATGCAAATAAACAAAAAAATATTCAGCTTCCTTGAAGGTGGAAGAGAGAGCTGTAAACTGATTTTTGCTAAGGTTAGACTCTTACAGGAGAAGATTTCAACCCCAAATAAAACCATTACCTTGAATTTCTACCAGGATTTCTTTTTTCCTTGCCCAATCCTTCACTTTTCTCCTGCTGTAGCCGTAGGAAATGCCCAGTTTCCCCATTTTGGATCCTGCAGCATCACAGTTTGCTTCTGGTTATTCACAGAAGCAGCAAGACCCTGAGGCTGGGCTCGTATGTGGGGAAGCTGGACAGAGGCTACAGGCAAAGCCGATGGATCCTTTGGTGTTGGGGCCATCTTGCTAATGTAAATGTGAAGCCAAAACCAGAATCTGCACCCTTTTGTTCCAGGATGCATGACCAAGGACATGGCCTCAGCTAATCCCTGCTGACCCCCAGAGAGAGGAACCAGACTCATAACAGAATCACAGAATCATTAAGATTGGAGAAGACCTCCCAGATCATCAAGTCCAACCATCTACCCAACATCATGACCACAAGCAGCACAGGATGGTGTCCCTATGCTGGACCTTTCCTTTAGTGGTGAGCCAGGAGCCCTCTCCATCTCAACATCCTGCAGTTAGTAAGTTGGGTTTTTTTTCCAAGTGCTTTTCGCATCAGTAGCTTCAGGGTTCAAAATTCTTCCTGCTTCTGCAGAGGGTTTGCCCCTGACAGGGATCTTTCTACTGTCACGGGCCTTTTACATGGGCATTGGGGACTGCTACAAGTGTAGCTGGGTTAGGACATTTTGGGAGGTGACTCAGCACTCAGCTTGGGTGAGCTCAGCCCCTCCTGACCCTCCCTCTTGCCCTGAACATCCCACCTCACTAAAAGCTTCCTCATCCAGGGTGACGCATTTAGAGTAGCCAGACGCTGCTGCCATCTAAGGGGAATGAATCTGTGTTATACATGGCTGAGTGAGAAAAAACCAGAACATTCAGGGAGTGGCTTTTCCTTTTTATTCTCAGTTGCAGGAGATTATTTCTGGACATCCAGTGGTCTGCATGGGAAGCAACACAGCCACAGCTCACAGCTGGTTAAATCCTGCCCGGCACAGCAGCACCGGGCTCATCTGCTGCACTTTGAGGGCTTTGTGGAGGTGCTTCCCAGTGCTTGACGGCTGACAAACTGCACCAATCCAAAGGTGAGTCATTGTCCCACAGAAATTAATTCTTCCAAGTCTTTCTCTTGAAGTGACTTGCACATCAGAAGCTGAACGTGGGCTGGGAACGCCACTGGGTTCCCAGAACCGCGCAGCCCTCCGGTCGTGTTTTTGTCATGGCAGAAGATCTGTGAAAGAAATGGTTTGTTCTGGCATCAGCTCACGGCTAAAATATTCCACCTTGGGGAGTCAAGATAACCTCTTGGCATCTGTCAGCCCGTTCCCTGCTGCATCCTGACGATGCTGCTGGGTTGGTTCATTTTAATGCCATAGGAGGAAAATCTTATTTTGGGTATTGCCCTGTATTGTCAGTCATTTTGTGAATGCCTGTGCATTCCTTTGTTTCATTCGGCTGCCTGAAGTGGTGCTTCAAACTGGCTCACCCTGAATGGTCAGTTTGCTCAAGGCCAAGCTCAGCTCTTGGGATAAAGAAATGAGAAACAAATGAGCAGAGTCTCTCTGCTAGGAGCTGTTTCTGACCTGGTGATCGAGACATGACACGTGTCAAAGAGCATGAGGGCATTTGGCCTGGTGAAACAACAGACCTAAAACTCAGGGCATCAGGCAGGAATGCACACAAGCCATGTCCCATCCTGGTACAGGTCAGAGAAAGGCCATGAAACAGCTTCTGCTTTTCCCCAGCAGGATTTCTCAATTACTCTTTATGCCAACTGGGTGACTCCTCCTGAGGTCCCACGGATTTCTTCTCCACTACAAGCCCTCCCACTGAGGTCTGGGTACCTCTCCTCTGACATCCAGGGCTGTGTAAACAGATCTGCAATTTATTTTTGTTTTTACTCCTTGCTCCTTTTGAAGGACACCAGGGACAGTCCAAGGGTTTGAAAGACAGGGAGCAACAGCAGTACCTGCTAGTGCTGGAGTAAGCAGGTGGAGACTTGGCTTCCCTCTGCTTTTCATAGAATCATAGAATGCCTTGGGTTGGAAGTGACCCCTAAAGGTCACCTTGTCCAACCCCCCTGCACTTAGCAGGGACATCCTCAACTAAATCAAGTTGCTCAGAGCCTCATCAAGCCTGACCTTGAATGTCTCCAGGGATGGGGCCTCCATCACCTCTCTGGGCAACTTCTTCCAGTGTTCCACTACCCTCATAGTAAAGAACTTCTTCCTAATGTCCAATCTAAATCTATCCTTCTCTAGTTTCAAACCATTGCCCCTTGCCCTATCACCACATGTCCTTGTAAGCAGACCCTCCCCAGCTTTCCTATATATACTGGAGGCCACTATAAGGTCTCCCTCGAGCCTTCTCCAGGTTGAACAGCCCAAGATCCTTCAGCCTGTCCTGGTAGGAGAGATGCTCCAGCCCTCTGATCACTTTCATGGCCCTCTGGACCTACTCCAACAGATCCATGTCCTTCTTGTGTTGAGGCCTCCAGAGCTAGACACAGTGCCCCAGGTGAGGTCCCACCAGAACAGAGCAGCAGAATCACCTCTCTTGATCTGCTGACCACGCTTCTTTTGATGTAGCCCAGGAGAGACATTGAGCCATTGACCAGTACCCTCTGGATGTGACCATCCAGCCAACTCCTTGTCCACTGAACAGTCCTCTCATCAAATCCACATCTCTCCAGTTTAGGGAGAAGGATGTTGTGGGAGATGGTATCAGAGGCCTTTCATAAGTCCCCAGAGATGACATCCATTATAAAACTTTTCCATTCTAAACACCATTTGCTTCTTGGTGCTGCAAGATTAAGAAGTTAAACCCAGTGGATTTCCAAACTATTGCAACAACACAGAGATTAAACCGTGGCCTGATCCGTGGCTTTGGTTTGCCATTGGAGTAGCCCAGCTGTCCACCTGTGTTTGGAAAGCAGTGCACTAACGTGTCACAGCTCCACCTCCCTGCCCATCCTGCTGATGTAGGGGAGGAGGCCTTGAGCCCAACTCTTGAAGCAATGGGAATGTCATTGCTTCTGCCTGGCCAGCTCTATTTTTTTGCCCTTGTCATGGAGTTTGGCATCAGAGTTTTTCTTAATCTCAAGAGCTTCCTTTGCATGGCTCACCAGTGGGTTTCCAGTGCATCTTTGCCAATGCCACATTCCTCTTGCACCCCGTGAACATCCCAGAGCAGCTTCTGGAATTGACTCTTCTCATTACAGTTTATTCTTAGGTCTTCCTTATGCTGAAAAGGAGATGGAAAATTATTGCCAATGCATTTGTTCTCTTGGCTAGGTGTGGAATGGGTTTATTCCTCTCTTCTTGAGTCTTCAGTTTTGCTTTGCTCTTTTTCCTTTGCCCTTTCAGCAGTGGGCGCTGCAATGCTTGTGCAGGGCTTGTGCTCACAAAGAGCATCTCTGTGCCAGGAGAGGCTGAGAGCCCTGGGGCTGTGCAGC
>JANVCC010000045.1:388582-409766 GCA_025345505.1 Todiramphus chloris collaris
TGTGGTGCTGAGGGCCAGGGGTCAGTGGTGCCCTGGCAGTGCTGGGGAAATGTTGGACTCCATGAGCTTAAAGGTCTTTTCCAAACAAAACGATTCTCTGATTCTATGATCCTGGGGAAGAAGCTTGGTCCCTGTGCTGGAACGGGGATCTCACTCAGGGCAATACCTCACCTTGGGCAGTTGAACTCACAGCAAAAAGCTTATCCAGCTGCCCAGTGCTGCAAAGAGCCATCCTTGCACCCGGGTGGTCTCCCCGGGACCCTGCACCAGCCCAAAGCCACAGCCTTGCCTTAGCACCATGGCTTGGTAGGGGCAAAGGTTTCTGGGCTGTCTCATGAGGACAGACAGATGGATTAGATGGAGTGTTCTGATGGCAACTGGAGCAACATAGGTATTAAGAGGGGTTATAAATGTTTGAGCGGATAGTCAGGCCATGTGGCATGATGATTAATGCTTGGCAGGTTCACTCAGGGTCTTCAGGGATGCCAAAAGAGCCAGAGATCCCCCAGGCCCGTGGTGCACCCACCATGCACTGTCTGGCTGCTCCGTGTCCTGGAAATGGGGGAAAACCTGGAAAAACTGCTCTCAAGATGCTGAGTAGGAGGTGAAAGCCAACCCCAGCTCTGGGGGCTATAGCCCTGGATGAAGCTTTGACTCGGGGTGACCAAGGGATGACCCTGGCATGCAACGCCGTGACTGCACCGCTTTGCCCCTGACAAGTCAGTGCCCAGGAGGTGACCCATGGGGTGGCAGAGGACAACCTGGCTGAGAGATCTCAGAGCTCCTCACCAAGCCCGGGTCAGGGGAGGGGCTGGGTACACGACCGCAGCCACCCCATGGGACACATCATCAGGAGCCAAGCACACCTTTCATCTTCTTTCTTCTCTCCCCAGGGCGAGTTTGACACATTGGTTTGTGCCACCTTAGTTTTCCTTCATTAGAAACCCAACCCAAGTCATCACTGCCCAGAAAGTCTTTTCTTCCCCTTGGCCACAAGATCATCTCAGCAGCTCTAAGTGGATGGTGCCTACCACCCCCAGTGAGGAACACCCCCTTTCAGCACTGGTGCTCATAGCAAGAGCAGTTACCAAACTGCTTTGTACCTGCTGGACAGCCCCAGATCCACCCAATTACAGCAGGATGAGGAATCAGAGAGGAAAGTCCTGGGGTCCTTGCTGATTTGTAGACATTAACCCATTCCCATATGGGCAGAAAGGTGCCTTTCTGTTTTGTCTAAATGTATTTGCCAAAGATGTGCGTTATTTTTAGCTCCAGCAGAGTGGTTCTAGCAACCAGCAGAGCTTTCAGGAACTGCGTGTTTCCTCCCTGCTTCCTCCCTCATGATTTGGACCCTACAAACCCTGCTCCTCCTAAATTCCCCCGTTGCTGGAAGCAGGGCTTGGATCAGTCTTCAAAGACTTAAGTCTTGTGTATGTTTATTTACACATGTGCACTAATTGGAAATATGAGAGTGTGTGATTATTAAAAGTGGATTAACTGCTCTGAATTAATTCCACACACAGACGATCTTACTGGGGGTGGGGCTGATTCCACATTGCCTGAAGAAGTCCGGAGTAAAACCTCTTTGTAAGCAATGAGGAACCCCAGCTTCAGGCTGGAGCAGGGGCTGCTGTTCCCCTGGACACGTCCCACTGACAAACCCTTGAGCTTTGGCCGAGGGGAAATGTGTTCTGCCATCTGGATCCGGGGATCACTCCCCATCTTCCCTTGTGCTGGGAAGGTTGAGTGGGATAACCCAAAAGAACTTGCAGACAGGGCTGTGGGCTCTGTAGGTGCAGATGTGCCTGCTGCTCGTGTCCCTTCGTAGCTCAGGATGCCAAGGGACCTGATCTACGGGGGACGAGGGGGCTTGACACGGGCACATCCACGCACCACGGCCGCGTAGATTTGGGACACATCTCAGCACTCCTCCGAACTCAGAGCAGAAGAAAAGGAGCAGAAAACTGAACCAATAACATACAAGTACAACCAGATTTACCTGTGTGGTATCTACCCGACCATCTCAGGTTTCAGACAGTAATAACCTGCTTTTTCAGCTTACCCCGCCCAGAACTTGTCCAGGGTGGCTGCCAAAAGCGGCAACATCCGCTCGTTCCTCCTGTGCCTCGTGAGTGGCACCCCCATCACATCCCCACCGGTGCTTTAAGGCATCAGCTCCTCCAGTCCTGTTTTGAAATGAAAACTTCTACAACAAGGAAATGGAAGCAGTAATTGTCTTACCGAGGCCGACGCCGCAGACCACGGCGGCAGCGATGAGCGAGCCGGCGGAGGACCCGTAGACCTTGCACGCGGACTTGAGGAGCTCGGGAGCCAGTTCCAGGAGGGACTGCACCACACCAACCTGGTACAGGACGAGGAAGCCGCTGCCCGAGAAGGAGAGCGAGAAACGGGTGCTCGAACCCTGGAGATCTTCCTCAGCCATCTTGAGATCCAACTGGCGTAGCCGGCTCGATGTCTCAGGTTGTCCTTTTCCACCAGGTGAACCTCAGGCTCTCTTTTTTTCTTCCTCCGAGCTCATCTCTGGCTGCAGAGGAGCCCAGAAGATGGATTTTCTACCTCCTTTTATGACAGCTCCCCGAGGCGTTTAGATTCATGAGCTATTTTAATTGCTGCCCGGGCTAAAAACAGAAATTTTCCCCTGATCAAAACAGCTCTTGTAATCCGCAAGCACAGCCAGCTCAGATGCCTGGGGTGGAATCAAGGCTCCCCTTTTATACCGAGTGATCTGGAGCTTCCCAGGAGCCCCCCTGGAGACGGTCCCCGCTCTACTGTGCCCGTCACGCTCGGAAAGATCCATGCAAAATTTCCTCTCTGCTTTGTGCTTTCTTCATCAAGGGTGTTCTCCCAAATAGGATTCTCCGTCAATCCCGGCTTAGGCTCAGCTCAGCACCGAGTGAGCAAAGACTTCTCTAAGACACTTACTTAAAGCCAGAGGGTGTTACACAAGGGGTGGGTGCGGGGCATTACACCAGCTTAGGTTTGGAAATATTCCTCATATTTGCTCCCTGGTGGGAGGGTTTTGTCCTTTCTCGGCTCCTTGACATCCTTCAAGGGGGAAAAACAAGGAGCTGGGTTTGCTTTTCTCTTCCCCCCCCCCCTCCTCCTCTTCCAGCGCTGTGCTCAGACCCTGGGAGGATGCTCAGACCCCGGGAGGATGCTCAGACCCCAGGAGGATGCTCAGATCCTGGGAGGATGCTCAGACCCCGGGAGGATGCTCAGACCCCGGGAGGATGCTCAGATCCTGGGAGGATGCCCGCAGCAGCAGCGCGTTCCCCAAAGCCGGGCTTTACTAAACCAAAATCAAACTGCCTGCGAGCTGGCTGGGAGTTAAACAAACAGGGAGAAATCCAGGCAGTTGCTGGTGCCTCCTCAGCCTTGATAACCTAATGCTGCTGCCAACGGGCAGAATAAAAATTGCTGGTTCAAACAGATGTGTTTATTAAACGTTGCTAAATACTGGGCTGCTCCTGTTGTCCAGACACCTGCAGCGTGCACGCTACATAAGGAATAGCACATCTGTTCCATTCAGGGATGCATAGGCATCCATACCATGGGCACGTGCGTGGTACCAGATGGGCTGAAGTGAGAGCTTTCGTCCCCATCTCGGTGCACCAGCCTGGCCAGGGCAGCACAAGGAAACAGAGCACGGTCCCAGCATCCTGATACAATCTCTGCAATGCTGTTTCACCCCCAAATTTCCAATGTTTTTCCTTGGTCTCTCCAGCCATTGCTGGGTGTCCGTGGTAAGACCTGTGTCCTGGGGGCAGAGATCTCCACCGCGACGTGCAAAATCTCCTTGGGTTGAAGTTTCACTGGTTGCTGCCCATCAACAGGGGAATGTTGCCTGGAACCACCCCCGCCCAGATACTTCTCACTTGGCTTGGCCAATGCCTTGCTGGCTGCTGCCTGGACAACAGGACAAGCTCAAAGATATATAGAAACATTTTCTGGACCATCCTGGAGGTGAACAGTCGTTTGAATTTGGGCATCTGCCCGTGACCACTTCCTGTTGTAGATGCACAACCTTACTGGATTTGGTCTTCTCGTTTCTTGTCCTGCCAGTGCTTGATGTTGCCCTCGTTGGGTGAGCCTCCCGTGCATTCCTATCGGCCTTCTGCTGATATCTGAGCTTGGATCTGCACAATTCCTTCATTTAAAGGACTTTCTTCCAGTGCTGGCAAACATCTGCAGGTAGAAGAAGAGCAAAAAGTATCACCTCTCACTATGCCTGATCCAAACACGCGGGTGCCTCGGAAGTGCCAAACGTTTGGACGCTGGAAGAAATTGTTTCTGTGTTCTCTGTGCATTAACTGTGACAATAAAGTGCATCACTCCATGGAATGCTGTAGGATGCTCCTGCTTCACTCAGCACAACCCCAGCTGCCAAGCTTCAGGAAAGGCGTAAACGATCCCGTGGGACCTGTGGGAACACGCTCCGCTGTTCAGTGCACGGCACGAGGACCTTTTCCTCGCAGGAGTTTGGACCTGCTACAAAATGTGGTGCTCCAGGAGCACCTTGTGAGTGCAAACTCCAACCGAGCTGAGCTGGGAGAAGTTCTTCCCCCAGGCTCTTGTTCGGGTGTCTTGTAATAGCTTGTAAAAGCTGCTTCCTTGCAGCTGCCACCAAGTGATGTGTTCAATGGGATTTTCCATTCCCAGAGCTGGATGATGGAGGATGGTGCAGTGGCCATGAAAAAGCCGTTGCCCCTTCAAGAAGACAAGGGAGTAGCTTCATGGGGAGGTGCACGGTGAATGCAAGAAGGTCCCTAAGAAGGAGAAAGCCCAGCAGAGAGCACAGCCCCACTCGGGTTGGCAGCTTAGACCTGCAAGGACTGCACAGCATGTTCAGATACCCCAGGCTTCCCTTGGGATTCTGAAAGCCAGAGTTTTGGGGACACACCTCAGGACTCTGCCAGCTGAGGGGATGTGCAGCCACATCCCAGCATTTCCCACCGTCTGTCCTGCAGTGAGTTATGGGGGTGGGGGAGGATGTCTCAAAGTAAGGGGGGGGGGGGATGCAAAATGTGACCTTCATCCTCAGCAGCTGCAAGCACCGAGGCCCCAGGACAGCATCCCAGGAGACAGCATCTTCCCTGGCCCAGTGCCACCCTCCCGTGAGATGAAACCTTGTCATCACCCTCGTAGTGACAGCGACTTTTGCATTAATTGGTTCGTTAAGTGCTGGGCTGATTTTCTAAGCCTTCCTGCCCCACCTGGCACTCCGCAAAGAAGGATTAATGAGCGCTAACGACTTTGGAGAGGCAAGACGCCAGAAGCAGCCTGAGATACTTTCAGGAGAAGACCCTCGCATTGAGCCCTGGGTGGGCAGGGGGATGAGGCTGCTTTTTTTGCCTGGGCAGGATCAGTGCCCAGATGGCCAGTGTCTGTGATCCCAGGGATTTTCATGCGAGGTGATTGTCTGAGCTGTTGGAAGCCATGGCAGGGCGTTTAGGGAAGGATGAAGGTAATACCGAGAGCTGGAAAATGATCAAAACCCAGAGGCTAATAACTTGCCCTTCTTTAATGCCTTCTTAATATCTCCAGTGGCCACAGGCAATCAGAGGCTCGATTTTATAACCAGGAGATTAAACCAAGCTGGCGGAGTCTCTCACAAGAAGGGACCTGGGCTGTGAGAGCCACCAGCCCCAGGGTGCTGTGCTAACTCCTCATCTCACCACACTGGGCTGGAGCAGCTCCCCTGGCTTGGCTTGGGTTATCTGGGACCAGGAACCCATTGCACGAGGGGCTCGGCAGGTTTTTCTCCTTGTTTCCCCAGCAGGAGAAGGCAATGCAGAGATGAATTGTTTTTCTCAGTGCCATCTTGCCTGGCAGGCGCGTGCCACGTGCCGAGGGAAGGTGATGTCCTCTGGGAAGTCAGCGAGGAATCAAAACCCTTTTCTTCTCCATGCAAATCCCAACCCACACCTGGCACCACAGGAGCTCAGCTGCAAAACGCACGGAGGCACCGTGTAATCCTCACGCTGGGTCATCCCCACGTCCCCAACAGCAGCTCACTCACTGTGCCCCACTCCCAGCCCCAGCACCGTCCCCCCGGGCTCCGGGCAGGGAACGGGAACGGGAACGTTGCGATGGGTGCAAACAGGCAAGAGCAGCTTTGGTTTCTCCCGCAGTAAAAGTCTCCCAGCTTGGCCCCCGGCCAAAAGGAAACACGGGGCTGTCACTGTGCTTGTTGTTGGCATTGCTGGGCAGGGCCCGGGAGTGGGACTCGATGTTTTTCACAGTCCTAATTACCCTGGGTAAACTAGACAGAGCCCTGGAAAGGCATGGTGGGGACAGGCCAAGGGCTGCTGGGTTGAAACTGCAAGAGGGAGATTGAGAGTGGAGAGAAGGAAGGAATTGTTGGTGCTGAGGGTGGGGAGAGCCTGTGCCAGGCTGCCCCGAGAGGTGGTGGCTGCCCCATCCCTGGCACCATTGCAGGGGAGGTTGCCCGGGGCTCTGAGCACCCTGCTCTAGGTGCAGATGTTCCTGCTCCCTGCAGGGGGTGGGACCTGGTGACCTTTACAGGTCCCTTCCCACCCAACCATTCCATGATTCTATTCTATGATTCTAGCCCTGCTCCTTGGGGCTTTTTGACAGCTGCTGGTTCATCTTGTGCAGTGTTGTCCAATGTTTCCTTCCAGGGAGATGTTGCTCTGGGTAGGGGAGGGTTGCTTCCCTCCAGGAGGGCTCCACTTCCCCGTTTGTTTTACTCAGGGTTTGTCAAGGACTGAAGAGTTCAGATCCTCCATCAGAGGAGGTGCTGGGCAGATAGGGGCTGTCACCGGTGGCCCACAGGGGACTGGCACCCCATGCATGGCACTGACCCCAACCCGCAGATTTGTTTGCCACCACCATCACCTTCAACCCACTCGATCATGCCCCAGCCTCTTGCACACTGCAAACACCAAAATGTTGTCCCCTTCCCCCCAGGTTGGGTCCAGCCCTGGCAGGGTTGATGCTTGTGCTGGTGCCAGCACGTTGAGCTCTGGCAATCCCCCAGGCCCAAGCTGCCTTAATCCATGACACTACTTAGGGGTCCTGGCAAAGATTAAGTTGGGCACATTCCCAGCGATTAGGGTTTAATCTCTTTGACATTTCACATCTTCTTAGACCTCATGGGTGAGACCCCAGCGGCTGTAAATCCCTTCGGTCCTTGAGGCAGCAAGGGCAGCTCCTGTGGGAGCTCAGGAACAAGCTTTACCCAGCTCTTGGTGACAGATCAAGCTGCTCTGGCTAATAAATCTCCTTCTGCTGGAAAGAGAATGGCTATAAATAGTACAAAAAGAGCAGGACCACACCACAGAGCTGCTGTAAGCCTCCCTTGGTGCCACTTTGTGTCTGGCTTGGAAGGAGCAGCCGCCGAGAGCCGTAGCAAAGCAAAAGTGATTCCATGTGTAGCAGCCACTCGCATCACCAGTCCCACACTGGTTGTCATTTAGGGACCGATTTATTTTTAATTGAGGGTTTTTTTTTCCCCTGAACTGGACGCTTGACTAACAGCAGAAGCTAGAAAAATGACATTGTGCATTCAGATACGTATAGAAAAACAGGTAAAAAAAAAAAAGACATACACAAACAATCCACGAGGATCAAGACGTGCTCTTGGTGAGAGCAAAAATGCAACCGCTGGGTGAAATTTGGGTGTTGTTTGGTTTCCAGGTCCGTGCCCCCCCCAGCCTGGTGGGGTTGAAGCATTTCATGCCGCTGTGGCTGTCACTGGGCTTTTCCTCAGAAGGTTTTTAAATCCACAGCTCAGAAAATCACCCCATGTTCAGGTCACCAACGGGGACTGTCCCCCCATCAGTACATCCTCCCAGGTACCGCCGGCTCTCCGGAGCAGCCAGGGTCAGTCCGGGCTGTCGCACTTGTCTGTGCTGAACCTTTCTCTGTTCTGCTAAGAAAGAAGGAAACATGGGTGAGGTCCCTTCCCAGACAGAGCTGGTGCTATTGGCCTTCTAGGTGGGTTTTGGAGGAAGTTCTCCCCGAGGAAAGCTGCGGCTGCAAGCAGGGTGCAGCAACGTCCTGCACTATAGGGCATCTGCTGGCTGCAGAGACTGCGGGCAAGGGGCAAAGCGAGACCTGGTCCTTGATTGCACAGGAGCCGTGCTCACGCTGGGGGAAGGCAAAAGCAGCCCAAAGAGCACAGGGCAAGATCCAGCATCCAGTCACCCCCTCCAGAATAAGTCAGCATGACTGCTACCCACCCAGGCTTGTCAGTCACCTTGATTTCTGCTCCAGACCCCTCACCAGCTTTGTCTGAAGAAGGGCAACGGAGCTGGGGAAGGGGCTGGAGCACAAGGGTGCTGAGGAGCGGCTGAGGGCCCTGGGCTTGTTCAGCCTGGAGCAGAGGAGGCTGAGGGGAGACCTTCTGGCTCTGACAGCTCCTGACAGGAGGGGGAGCCAGGGGGGGGTTGGGCTCTGCTCCCAAGGGACAAGGGACAGCACAAGAGGAACCGGCCTCAAGTTGCCCCAGGGGAGGTTTAGGTTGGAGCTGAGGAACAATTTCTTCCCCCGGCCCCCTCCAGGGTTGTCCAGGGCTGTCCCAGGCTGCCCAGGGCAGGGGTGGAATCCCCATGATCCCTGGAGGGGTTTCCAAGCTGTGGAGCTGTGGTGCTGAGGGCCAGGGGTCAGTGGTGCCCTGGCAGTGCTGGGGGAAGGGTTGAACACGATGAGCTCAAAGGTCTCTTCCAACAAAAATGATTGTATGATTGTAAAATTACACCACTTGCTCTGGCTTGCTGCTGCAAGCTCAGCCCCAGACACGTTCCTCCTTCCTACCTGGAGAATTTTGCTGTAGGGTGCAAACGAATCCTCCAGGTAGCGGGTGCCGAAGCCCATGATCCTGTTCACTGCCTGGTTGCAGATGCCCGCGACCTTGGCGGTGAGGTGCACTGTGAAGGCAAACTGGATCTCTTGGAGGTTGAAGTCAGGTCTGCTGGCCGTCATTTCCTTGCCGACATAGGCATCGGCCAGGTCCTTGAAGGAGCTGTAGGACATGTCTCTGAAGAACGTCCGCAGCCGGGCGTCTTCCTTCACCTGGTGAAGAAGCAAGCGAGCACGCGTTAGGAGCAAACACCTCGTGTGTCATCCTGGCGTTGCTGCCTTCACGCTGGGATTGCAGCTGGGGGAGGATGGACAAACAGCCACGATCACACCCCGTCGGGGAATTAGAAGGTGGCATTTCCTTGGTCTTACTGAGCATTTCCCTGCACCGGGGAGGTCGATGGTGTTGCTGGATCTGACAGCAGTGCAGAGCTTGGCCCAAATTCCCCCAGCCCCACCCAGCCGACCATGGCTCTCCTCTTACCTGCCTGTCCAGCTCATCTCCTGCACTCTGGAGCAGGGTGACAATTCTCCTGATGGCTTCATCTGCAGAGAGAGATCCTACATTATCTCCAGCCCTTTCTCCAAGCCTCACACCCGGATGGTCTGTTTAGTCCCCAGGAAAAATTCCCTGGGCCATGTTTATCCAACTCCCTCCCTCCCAACTCCACTTCACCCTATTGCCCAGTTCCTCGTGACCCTCAGCGAGAACATCCTCCTGCCTTCGAATTCCTCTCTCTCCAAAGCAAGCCCTGGTGCTGAAAATCTCCCTTGATGTCTTCACACGACTGTTTGCCCCACGTAAGCCCCTGGGTCAGGATTGAAGCAAGAGCCACACTCACCAACCCCATCGGCGCCGATCGGCTGTGGTGGCTCCTCACCCCCACGTGCTCTGCTGCCCTGGCTCTCACTGCCCTGCACGATCAGCCCGATCTCTTCTGAGACTTGTGCATAGTAACCATCGGGCTGCCCCACCTCTGCTGGAAGAAGAACACGTGTTCAGAAACAAGGATTCTCCCCTTTTTTGGTGGTTATTCATTGAAAGGGAAGAGCAGCCGCAGTGGTGAGTGGATTCACGTGGTGCCCGTGCCCACCCTGGGTTAGTGCCCAGTGCTGGGGAACGACGGGGCTGCTCCATCCGAACCAAAACCGAGCAGCTGCGACTTGCCCCAGATCTGCCAAAGCTCTGCAGAAATTCTCCCTTCAGCTTCTTGCCAAGGGAAGGGCTGGGGTGGGGACGGGGTGTCCCCCGGGCTCTGCCTGCTGTGCCAGCTTCCCGCACCCTTCCCCACAGCAGACTGAAAGCAGCTTTATGTTGGTCCTCTAGTGGTTTGAGATTTAATCTCAGGTCTCCAAGTTTAAGCTAAACCAACCTATCTGTTGTTAGCCAGAGGGGGGAAACTTGTGCCTGGGTTGGTGCTTGGGGTAACTCGCTGCACTCATGAGTTGGAGCAACGATGGGTGCTCAAACCATGGGTGGACTGACCCTTTCCTGGGGCAGCAGGTTGAGATCAGAGGGCCCAGTCCCCGAGGATGCAACAGGAGGGTGATGCTTAGGGTTAGGAACCAGCACTAAGCACTTTTGCTTTCCCAAAAGAAGCCCAGTGGAGGTCCTGTTGGCAGTAGGGTGGAGTTAGGGTGAGGGTTAGGGGTCATGGGGGTCCCACCTGGCATGGCCGGTGCCTGGACGTGCCACAGGGGAAGGCAGCTGGGTTGCTTGGCCCTCACCCCAGCTGCCACCTCTCCCCGCTCTTCCTCCGTGTGCTTCTTCAAGGAGAAAACCCTCTTGAGGTTGGACCTCCTCTTCAGGCTTCTGCCCAGCAATGGGGACACGGTCGAGTCACCCCCGGGTCTTTTAGCCCCTTCAGGTTTGGAGCTGTGAGGAGCTTTAGCATCTTTCTCCTTTCCTTTTTGCCCCGTGTTCTCCTTCTGTTCCTCAGGGCTCTTCTTGAAGAGGAAATTTAAGAAGCTTTTGAACCAGGTATGTTGGCTTTTGCCCTGGGAAGAGCTTTTTGTGCTTTTCCTCTTGGGCTCCAGCTTTTCTTTAGGGACTTCCGTGGGAGCTTTGCTCTCATCAACCACAGCCTCATCCAGGTCTGATGCTTTGGGTCGCTCCTCCTGGTCCTTCTCGAGGCTGAGTTTGGCACACGAATACTTGCAGCAGTCACTTTTCGACCGTTGCAGCCCATCTGCTTTCCTCCCTCGCCTTCTGGCTCCCTCCTGCAGCGTCTTCTTGGCCTCCAGCGAGTTTTCGCAGCAGCTCAGTGAGCGCCTGACGTAGATCTCCAGCACTTTCTTGGCCCCTTGCCTGTCCAGTGAGAGGATCTTGCCCGACGGATGCCTCCCTTCATCCCCCTGAGGCTTCTCTGCCACCAGAACCCGCATGTTGCTGCGGAGAAAAACAACATTTTTCAGCCTGATTTTTGCTCTCCCCGGGGATGCTGCGTGACCAGGGTGGGGATGATGGAAATCACACCCATTTTGGCACCAAGGAGTGCTCTGGGTGTCCAAGGCTGTTTATGTTCCCAGTAAATGATCAACCCCTTGTAGAGTTGTTATCTGAGCGCTCGGCAGGCAGACTGCGCGTGCCAGGGTTCACGATGGGCTGTCGACACCACTGATAAAGGAAGCGAAACTGTGGCCAGGGACAGAGCTGGGAGAAGGAACCACATCTCAGGAGAGCCTGGTTAGCATCCAGAGGGTTTAATCCAGCGAGGGTCTGATCCAGGTACCGTGGTACCGTATCTGCCCATTGCAACGTGCTCCCCGACTACACGCCCGGAACACCGTCCGCCCGATGAATCGCACAACCCAGATATTTTAGGATCTCCCCTGAAAGTATTGGCTGCTAAATACCCCCACCCCAACATTCCCCAACAAGGCTGGGTGCTTCCAAGGCCAGGGCAACAGGGGTTCTTGCAAATATCCTCAGTGGCTGCCAATATTGGCCAAGCACCTCGTGATGCCACAGAACCTCTGGGAGCTCCCACCAGCGCTGGGATGCGAACGGAGCTCAGAGCATCTGGTGCCTGACTTTCCCCTCGCCCTTCTTCTCTGCATTTGCAATCAAAATTAAACAGAAGATGCTGCTATTGGAGAACGAGGGAGCTGTGCCTTGTGCTGGCTCTACTTCCAAAGCCAGCTGTAGCCTTCAGAGAACCAGATCCAAATATTCTCCGCCACCAAACAGCACGCGGGAAGCCAACACCAAAATCCAGCAGGCTCTCTGTACAAACCCCTCTGGAGCAAGGAAACAGCCTCGGCTCGGTCTAGATGAGCAGCTTCACACCCTCCCACCCCAACCAGGTCTATTTTTGGATCAAGGAGGCAAATTTCCTCCGTCTAAGCCACCCCTAAAGCCACCCGACCACCCGATAACAAATCATCCAACTAGATTTGCTCATGGCAAAGCAACAACCCCCATCTGACTGATTCCAGTGCATTGGCCACATCATTTCTTTACTTGCTTTTTCGGTATTTACCTTTCCATCAGTATCTCTGCCCTTCTGGACATATGTCAAGACAAGCTCCTCGGCCACGGGCACTAAGGGTTGTCGAGCTCTCCTGGGAGGTGCCTTTTTTATAACCCAGAGCAGTGGCTGGCTGAGTAAGCTCTATTTTTAGCAGCCATTCAGGTAGGAGAGCAGCCAATGCTTCCGCCTGGGATCCCCACTATCACCTCCCTCCTCGGCGGAAAACAGCGGGCGTGAGTTTCACCGGAGGAGAAAACAATTTCCTCATGACAAACAGCAGCAAAACAGCACGGAAAAAAAATCACCTGTCAGCCGGTGTAAGCACTGGCCCTTGAAACCAGCTCTCTGAGGCAGCTGGTTGGCATTTGGGTTTGTCTCGGTCTGGTTTTTGATGGGTGGGATGCCATGTGTGGGCTTTCCTGGGTTGTTTTTCTAAGAAGTCGTAACTTTTGCTTAGCAGGGAGTAGATTCCCCAGTTACATCCTGGGAACTTCCAGGAAAGGGGATGTTGGGGGTTGTTGTGGGACAGCAGATGTGCTGGGGCACAGCGCTGTCAGGTTGTGGCCTGGGCAACATCTCTGAAACCCACCCTGGGGTCCTTCAGAGAGACTGTGCACCCATCCTAAAACACGAATCAGGACCAGCTTTATGATCTGAGCCCTTTGCGCCCACATGGCTGCCACTCAGCCTCCTCCAGGGGCAGAGCATCTCCCAGGGCTGAACCTGCAAGACAGACCAGCACTTCCCAATATAGAATCAGAGAATCACAGAGTGGTTTGGGTGGGAAGGGACCTGTAAAGGTCACCAGGTCCCACCCCCCTGCAGGGAGCAGGAACATCTGCACCTAGAGCAGGGTGCTCAGAGCCCCGGGCAACCTCCCCTGCAATGGTGCCAGGGATGGGGCAGCCACCACCTCTCGGGGCAGCCTGGCACAGGCTCTCCCCACCCTCAGCACCAACAATTCCTTCCTTCTCTCCACTCTCAATCTCCCTCTTGCAGTTTCAACCCAGCAGCCCTTGGCCTGTCCCAACAGGCCCTGCTCAAAGCTCTGTCCCCATCTTTCTGCCAGGCCCCTTGCAGCCCTGCAAGGCCCCCAGAAGGTCTCCCCTTGGGGAGCCTTCTCCTCTGCAGGCTGAACCCCCCCAGCTCTCCCAGCCTGGCTCCCAGCAGAGGGGTTCCAGCCCTCCCAGCATCGCTGGGGCTTCCTCCAGACCTACCCTGAGCCAAACAAATCTGCCTACACCTTTCTTACACCAAAGATCCATTTGGCCCCAGATGTCTCTGGGTGCCCGTGGGTCCTGCAGGCTGCTCCCCACCATCCTCATCGCTGCCTTGCCACCCCCTGGCAATGTCTGGCACTGCACCGGGTGCGATGGTGCCAGGTACCAGGGCATTTGCCCAGGGGCAGCTGCCAGCCTCAGGCTTTGGGAAAGCCCCCAGTGAAGTTTCCACCAGAGCAGTGCTGCATTTTCTCCAGGTTCCAGCTGGGGTGATGTGCTGCCCGGGTACCTCCCAGGTAAAAATGATCTTGTCCTGATAACGGGCTCAGTTTACAATTGAAACAGCCCAGGGTCATTTTCTGTTTGCTTCTACAAACTGTGTCATAATTTCCTATAAAGGGGAGAGATCCAGTCCATCTCCCTCCATTTCTCCTGAGCCTGCGCCAATAAATCAGAGTCTAGTATTGATTAGCAATTACTTGGCCTTGTTTTTCAGCATCTGCTTCTGATAAATAATTAAACCATCACGAGGAACTCCACGCTGCTAACTGGCATGTGAGCACATCCTTTCATAAACAGGTCAATTAATGTGGGTGACGAGGAGTTTCACAATCAATTTTGGTTTCTGGTTGTTTGGTTTTTCTTTTTTTTCTCTGCAGCATCCATAAAATGGAAAGCCACGTTCACTGTGGTGATGGGGCACAGTTTGGCCATTTCCACTTTGGAGATGTTGCTGCTGGAGGTCATCCAAGGCTGACTCTAAACACCACCCCAGCTCATGGAGGACTTCTCCTGATCAGAATCATAGAATCAAATTGTAGAATAGCTTTGACTGGAAGAGACCTTCAAGATCGTCAAGTCCAACCTCATTCCTAGCCCTATCAAAAACCCCTAAACCATTAAAATGGGATTCAGTGTGGAGTTATGGCCCGTTGCAGGCTTTTCTTCTCTGTTGTAGCATTTCTGGACAGCGCCAAGGATGGGATACCCAGAGTGACTCCAGGAAAAATCTTGACACGAACTGTGATTCTGGATCTAGACCTTTATCCAAATTCAGATGCCTTCTGGGATCTGGGGCACGCTCAAACCTGATGGGAGAGAGACACAAGAAAAAGATGTTTGCAGAAGACCTGAGACAAACTAAAAGCCCATTGGCAGAGCTGGGGGAAGAGAACTGGACCCAAATTTGTTCACTTTTCTCATCGATACTGGGAGAGAATGAGGAAGCTGAGCGGTCACGGGGAGGGAGCACACAACGCTGAGGCTGGTATCTTCAGGCCAGCGATGCTGCAGGGAAAAGCAGAACTAAAAAGCAGGGGATAAGTGGCTTATTTACAGGAACCTGCTCCAGAAGTTAGAAAAAAACGAGCGTGAGGTATTCCTCACACTGAGCTTTGAGGTGCAGAGAGTTCCAGCAGGTTCAGAAGGCAAGAGTCAAATCACCCAGATTCTTTGGGTGAAGGAAGACAGACAGGCCACAAGCTGGGATTGGGCATCGTAGAACCATGGAATGGTAAGGGTTGGAAGAGACCTCTGGAGATCATGGAGTCCAACCCCCTGCCAGAGCAGGGGCACCCAGGGCAGCCCACACAGGAACAGAGCCAGGAGGGGCTGGAAAGTCTCCAGAGGAGACTCCACAGCCTCTCTGGGCAGCCTGGGCCAGGCTCTGGCACTCTCACAGGGAAGAAGTTTTTCCTCATGTTGAGGTGGAACTTCCTGTGTTCCAGTTTATGACCATTGCCCCTCGTCCTATCCCAGGGCAGCACTGATCTGCAGCTTCAGATCTGAACCGTGACACGGACGTTGAGGGCGATGCCTGCTCCCTGCACCAGCCATGGTTGGCACAGACAGCACAGCCCACACATGACCTAGGTGGAAACCTCTCACCCCAGCTGTGCCTCTGACCCAAGAGGGTGGTGGGCACCAGCCCCCAAAGCAAATCGTCTCTTCCTCCAGCCCTGGGACTCACCTGCGTGCCACCGCCCCTGGACTTCAGCCGTGGTGAAAGTCCCTGGCCGCTGCTCGCTGCCCCTTCCCACACCCCCACGCCAAACACCCCGGCGCACGCGGAGGTTCCTCGTCTGTTTACCCAAAGGGATGGGTCCCCGTTCCAGGAAAGCAGCAGATTTACAGCCATCCTCCCCCCCCCCCAGGCTCTGTTCAACAAGGAAAAGAGTCACGGCGCTCGTGGGAGGACACGAGACCTTCCTGAGAGCACGGGAAGAGCTCAGCATCGCAGCCCACCCTTGCAGAGGTGCCCTTTGGTTTTCACCTCCCGAGGTCCCTCCAGAGCCGCAGTGACGCAGCACAAGGTTGAGTGCTTTTGGCAGCTTCCCAACCAGGAGAGGAAATCCCCATCCAAGTCCAGCGGGACCTTTAGTCATCACAGGAAAAGCAGATGAAGAGAGGTCAGCTCACACGCTCCGTGTCAGCACGACACAAGCACCGGGGTCACCAACTGTCACCTGCTCCGACAAAACAAACCGTGCAGGCTGGAGAAGTGATGGGATGCTCAGGGACCATCAGGGCTGTTTCCATAGCCAGAAATCAGGGGAGATGTCTTCAGGAAAAATGCACCCATAGGTGTGTATCTCAAGAGCAATAGGAGCCAGAATGGGACAGGTCCAAGATCTGCTTTCCCACCAGAGCTGTTCTTCGTGGTTGGGCAGGACTTACACTGATTCTCTGCTGGATTTCACCCAAGAAAGATCTGGCCTTTGTAGAAGGCAGGAAGGAAAGAAGGGAGGAAGAGGTCTGGGTGCTTCACTGCACATGGTGCATCCCTAGGCTACAGCCTGGCTGGGATTTTTTGGGAACAAGATTATTGGGTAACCAAAAATGGTTAACCAAAAGCTGGGTAACCTCCAAACCCCTCTTTCTAGCAGAGATTTTAGCCTCCCTTCCCAGCTTGGACCTCCCAAAGGCTGTGATGCTTGTGTTCGCTTACCTCACTGGAGCTTCTTCTTTTCTTCTCCTCCATCACTTCACTTGTCAAGCACTTGTGTTTTTTCTGGAAGTGAAACTTCTCAGCCAGCATTTCTGGAGATGTTGTACTGTTGATGTTCTGCCAATCAGCCACCACGTGTCCCACCACCATCTCTTGCTGGCTACAACCCACCAGCATCTCTGGGCTCCAGTTAATAGGTGTAAAGTAGTTTTGGAGGAGCAACAGCAGTTACAGTGAAAGGGGCTGTAGTTCCAGGTTGGCAGCAACGAGTTGTGGTGGAAACCTCAGTCAGCAACACTTGCCAAAGTTTTTCACAAGACTGAGAGTTCCCAGACCCATTCACAGCACCTCTACCCCAAAAGTGGTTCCGATGCAGCTCAGACACAGCAGCTTGAGCTCGGGAAAGGGTCCAGAGCAAAGCCAAGGTTGGAATGAACTCACCTGTTCCTATCAGCCATGAAACACGATAAGAGACGTTAGGAGATGATGTTATGAGATATTCATTGTTTAGCTTAAAGACGTTTTCAATAGAGTGAATTACTTTGAGTCACGATGTCGTGTGCGTTAGTTTGCACTTTGCTGTTTGCTGAGATTTGCTGAGCATGAGTAGCTGGATTTGCTGAAGCCTCAGGCCACGAGCTCTGGCCTTTCACCTGGATCTGCTGAGCTTGTCCATGCCTTGTACCTTCTCAAGCAAGACAAGGCCTCCAGAGCAAGTAGAAATCAGAAGATAAGGAGGGTACCAACCTCAACAGCAGCTGCAGCTACTGAAGATAATGGTCCAGGGCCCATCAGGGAACTCAAGAAGGAATCAGGAAGATCTCAGAATCATTTAGGTCGGAAAAGACCTTTAAGATTACCGAGTCCAACTGTTTTGTCACGTGCGACCCAAGAGGGGAATTAAGTCAAAATACTCTGGGCAGGGAAGCATCAAAATCTATCAAAACCCAAAGACTCTCACCCATTAAAGGGGCAACTTGTGTGGAAAAGTGTCACTTCCATGCAAGAAACCAGAATTTCTGGACCAAAGGGCGCACCAAGATCACACGAAGGGCCTGGTCTAAGGGTAGAATTGCCCAGGGATTCCTTTGTTCTGGAGTCACCCAGCTTGAGCTGACCCTGCTGCTCTACCCTGCCATTAAATTATTTATTTTGATGAGATTCAACTCCCGAGACTCTGCTTCGGGAAGCCCAGGGTTTGGACTGGAGTGACTAACACCAGACACCCCGACTCTGCTTCTTCACCATGACACACGGTGCTGCTGCTTCACAACCCCAATCTGTGCTCATCCCTGTAGCTGCCAAACACCGTGTGCTCGCCCTGTCTTCACCCAGCTTCAGCTGTCACAGGGGCTGCCAAGCTTGGGGACAAGATCTGGGTGCCCCTAGGTGCTGGTTTTAACTGAGGAAGGCTTCAGACCTTCAACCAGCAAGAAATGGGATTTTTCAGCCTTGCGCCGTCACACGATTTTATTTCCTCGATGAAAAGCAACCTGAAAATATTAGTGGAGATTTTTTGGATTTAAAAAAATACATGGGACACATTGTTCCTTTTCCAGCCCTTAACCATGCCTGGGTGTTGTTGCAGGTTTTCCTGCTTGGGACTCAAAGCAAATAACCACACATGGTGATGAGGAGGAGGAGGAGTGTGGTCACCTTCGTTACTGGCTTTGTTCCTTTTCACATGTAGTCAGCTAACCACGAAAGGCATTCCAAGGAGGGGAAGGAGTTAAGATGAGATCCAGCTTAGGGCATCTGTGCAGCCTGGAGCTCCAGGCGAATATTTCACTTCACTCCCACCCGTGATCACAGGAGCAAGCCCAGAGGGGCCAAGGAGGTTACAGCAGCTCTGCGGTGTAAACCCATTCCAAAAATCAGGGCACTGGCTCCACCTCAGAGCAGCGCGTTCACCCTTAGGGCCACAGCTCCCTGCAAAAGCCCCTCGGGAGATGCTCAAACCCAGAGCACGTGCTCTGGTGTCCTCTGCCCAGCACCTCTCCCTGGAAGAGCAGAGCAGGCTTTCCCAGCAAGGTTGAACCTTCAATACAAGCAGCAAAATTTAGAGAGTGAAAACATCTCAATCCCTCCCCAAGGGCAGAAGAGAAGCAAGCAGAGCAGCCCACACATTCACCTGCGCTTTCGGGGCTGGGGGACAGTTTCTGGGAGTGTTTTGTTAATGAAGCCCCAGAGATGTCACAGCTTTGGCTCAAGGCAGGTTCTGAAATCCAGGACCAGCTCTGTGGCCTTCAGTCCAGGAGATGCAAGAGGCACCGGCACTCCCCAGGGGACACCAAGCCTGTCTGCAGTGCACTGCAAGTGCCACCTTCAAAGATGTCCTATGGTGAAGCCTCCAGTGGGTCTTCTTTCAAGTCTTCATGCTCCTCGCTCTCCAGCTGCTCCAGTTTGCTGGATTTCTCATGGATGATCTCTCCAGGAGTCTTCAAAAACCTGCAATACATTTTTTTAGGGGTTCGTCCAAACCAGGCTGTGAATACTGGAGCCCTTGCCCCCACCACCAGTGGGTACCTGCCACCCCTGGGCATTGCTGAGGATCCCAGCTCCTGCTCTGCACCCAGGATGCACCAAGCCTGGGAAGACAAAGCTCAGCACTCGTCAGCTCAGAGCTGGCATTTTAAGTCCAAACTGCTCCCAGAAAAGATGTCAGGACTGAAAACAGAAGGCTCCTGACCTATTTCCACCCCTTCCTCTATCTGGAGGTGGACTGCAGACCTGGTGTCACTGGGGAACAGGAGGGACCTGTCCACCTTGGGTGGGCTCAGGGACATTTCACAGAATCACAGAATATTAGGGTATGGAAAGGACCTCAAACGATCATCTAGTCCAACCCCCCTGCCAGAGCAGGATCACCTAGACCAGGTCACACAGGAATGCACCAGCTGGTCTCCATGCAAGACAGGACAGCAGATGGATGCTGGCCAGGGCAGGTTTCTGACCCACAGCCCTGGAAAGTACTCAGATGGGACCTAAAGCTCAGCTCCCAGCTGGCACAGGCCAAAAAACCCACCAAAAAAAACCCACAGACCCAAACCCACCAAGATGTTGCATTTGCCTGGGAAGATCCTGCTGGATGAAGCGGTTGCCAACATCTGGAGCCCACCACCTCCTTGTGCCCCACCTGCACTGTCCCAGGCAACTCGTTTCTCTGCTCTTCTTTATCTCACCTGAACAACAGCTTCTGCCCTGGCTCCTTTTTAATGATGTTGAGTTTGTAGTAATGTCTGAGCGCTCGTGACATCTTCTCATACGTCATGTTCATCCTGTTCTGGAAGGAGAGTAGAATTGAGAGAGTTTGAATAAAACCCAGCACCTGTTTGGGTCTGTCTGCAGCAGGACCATACGTGGGGCATTCAGGGTGGTTCTTGGACATTGCAGAGTGGGTCTCTTATCCCAGGTTTGCTCCTGGGGCCACAGCCACCATGGCTTGCTTTCTAGGGGACGAGCAAGCCTCCCTCTTTCATCACCAGGAGGTTGGCATCTCCCAGAAGCCCTGTGCTCACTCTACCTCACCCCTCCCAGTCCCTGTGCCATCAGTTCTGGGGAACAGGTCATGGAGGTGACATGCAGAAGCCCAGGAATGACAAATTTACTGTCAACTACCATTTACCTTGTGGTTCCCCCAGAGCTGGGCAAGTCCATTTGGGTTGACGACCCGGAAGACCTTGGCTTCCTTGTCTTCCCACTTGATGTAAGGCTCGTAGCGGGTGTCGGAGAGGAGCTGGTACACGTAATCCCACAGCAGCCTGCAGTCTGACCGTCGGCGGGGAATAAACAGTCACAGAGCTCCCAGTAAGAGTCAATCACCAACAGGATTGCACGCGCCAGCAGAGATAATAAACGCAAGACAAGCCCAGAGCTCATGCATAGCACTTTCATTACCGAATCTCAACGCACAAGCAGAAATGACAGTCTTTCCAGTGGGGAAACTGAGGCAGGGGAGCATGCACAGTTCATGGAATAAACGGAAAGGAGACACATGAGCAGACAGGACAAAGCACAACCTCATTTCCCCAAGGAACCAGGCTATAAATTCACATTCACCTGCAATTTTCCCATCTACTGGGGCTGAGAGGGCTGGAGGAAAAGAGCAGTTGGTGTTGGCCCCACAGGCACCCTCCAGGCTGTGAGGGGAGAGGTTCAGGGGCTCTATGCGGCTGCGGGACACAGGCTGCTCTGCACAACCCAGGCAGGAGAAAATTGGAACAACTGGGGCAGCCTCAGCACTATGGTCCGTGCCTGGGAAAATAAAGAGAAAAAAAACCAAAACACCGACCAAAAAATAACAAACCAACCAACACAACCCCTGTGGGGCATTGTAGCAGGTCCCAGGAGACCTTGTGAAGCCCTTAAAAAGGTTGGATGTCAGTCAGAGACCAACCCAGGCAGAGGAAAACCTGGGACTTTCCTAAGTCAGGAGCAACAACAGGTCCCAAGGAGAGCCAAAAAACACCAGACAGGGTGGGGAACAGATACAGAAGAAACCTGGACTAGGAGAATGCCCCAGAGCACCAAGCACTCCCTTACAATTGTTGCAGGGACTTGAGACCTTCTCTACTATCTCACAGAAGAGCTCAGAAAAGCACTTCCAAAGCCACCACACTACAAAGCAAGCCAGCCAGCCAGCCAGCCAGCCAGCCCCCAACCCAACCCAACCCATCCCATCCCATCCCATCCCATCCCAT
>JANVCC010000045.1:414289-461632 GCA_025345505.1 Todiramphus chloris collaris
CCGGGGAGTGAGAGATCAGCACCGGGGAGTGAGGAGAGATCAGCACCGGGGTGGGGGGGAGAACAGCACCGGGGAGTGGGAGATCAGCACCGGGGTGGGGGGGAGATCAGCACCGGGGAGGGGGAGATCAGCACCGGGGAGTGGGGGGGCGAGATCCGCACCGGAGAGGGCGGGGGGAGAGGACGCGCGCGCTCGCTCCGGGGACACGCGCACCCCGGGGACACGCGAACCCCCGGCGGCGCGCGCCCCGGGACGCCCCGCCCCTCGCTCCGTTCCGATTGGCCAAGAGTCTCCGGAGGCGGGGCCAATCGTGGCAGGCGCAGGGCGGGGCTTAGCGGCCGGGCCCCGCCCCCCGCCCGCCTGAGGGAGCGGCCTCGGCGGGGACGCGGTGAGTGGGGGAGCGGGGCCTAGCGGCGGGGAGCGGGGCCGGGGCCTCCCGCCGGCCCTTCGTGGGGCCCGGGATGGCCCGTGGGGCTTGGGGTGGGCGGGGGGACCCCTTTCTGCGAGCGCTGCGGGGGGACGGACGGACTTTCGGGGCCTTCCCGGCCGTCTGTTCTCAGAGGCGGGCTGCCGGGCCCCGGGGAGCCCGTTGCTGGGTGTGCTCTGGGGGGAGGGTCGCACGGGGTTCGGGCGAGGCCTTGGCTGTCCCGTACCCCTCCCCCGCCCCTCCCCGGGCACTGCGGGGCCGAGGGAGTGTCTGTGGGGTCACAGTGGCCGCCATTGTTCTAGAAGGGCCTCGGAGGGGCCGGGGGTTGGGGGGGGGGGTCTGCCTTTCTCCTGGGGACGCCTGGGGCCTTCTGTGTGTGTCCTGAGGGGAACCGGGGGTGCCTCCTCCTGCCCCTCGTTTACTTGGAGAGGGGCCTTTGGGGGCTCTCTCCTTCGCTCTGTGTTGGGCAGGGCCTGGGACTGTTACCCCTGGGGTTAACGCTGCATCTCGGACACGTTACCCCTTCTCCCTGTGCTGTGTGGGAGGCTTTGCGGCCTGGACTATGCCCAGTGCCCTTTGGTGAGGTTGCTACTCGTGACCATCACCCCCGGCGCAGGAAACCTCCTCCTCTCAGGGTGCTGGTTGGTCACACAGCCCTCCTACGCATGTTCTGGGGTTGTAGGCTGGTGGAGGATTATTCTTAAGCGTGTTTTTAGGTTTGAGTCTACCTTTCTTCCCTCCTTGCTGGCCCCACTGAGCTTTGAAAGGGGGCAGGTTTTTCCCTAGGTGAGAGTTCAGCCTGCCTCTGCTTGTAGGCACCTTTTTGTACCATGACTTTCCTGGTCTCTGGTGGTTCTCTCACTCTCTCTGTACAGCCTTCTCCGTGGCCTTAGGCTTTTCAGGGAATAATGCTAACAATGCTGAGAACACACCTCTGTAGTGAGAGTGTTTTCAGTTCCTTTGCCAGGGTTGCTGCAAACCCAAATCCCATTGTAGCAGTAAGTTATGGCGTTCAGGCAGAAAATTCACCTGCCTTAGCCTCACCACAGAGTTATAATCCTTTCTGCTGGCATTAGCAGCAGGCACAAACTGTTAACTGAAAGGAAGTTGTGTCTGGGAATTAATGGAAAGGCTCAGCTCTGCCTTTTGAGGTGTGTCCTTGTTTACACCCATGCCTGGGCTGTGACCCTGCACTGCTGACAGTCACTTGGATGGAAGGGTTATAAATATCTCTGCTCTCCGTTCACAGAAGTGTTTTCAGTCATGTAAGCATCAAAACAGGGAATTATTAGGCTCGAAACCTGTGGGTTAATCTGTAGGGAAAGCTACGTGTAAGAGTTTTTAATTATTATTCTTCAGATTGGATGTGCACCTGCCTTTATTACAGTGGAGCAATTTTACGTGGGGAGTCACCTTTTATTAACATAAGTTGACTGACCCTGTTTGCAGCCTCTTGGTACTTACGTGACTTAAAAAAATAAATGTTCTTCTTACCAAGCAGCCTGTGCAACAATTGCTTACACTGGCACAATGTTCTTTATTTTCTGTGACAGCACCCACATTAGAGGGTCTTCTGTGGTCTGATCTGCTGGCTGAAATGGAGCAGTTTACATAGACTCATCCCAAGTGAAACCTCTGCAGAGAGGAGTCTGTCCACACTGGTTTCAGCTTCTCTTAAAGCAATTAAGGACAAGTTGAAGTAAGTTACATTGACATGGAAGTAGGTGTGTGCCAAGTTGGTTAAATTGGTGTTTGTTTCAAGACAGGCTTAACTGTAACCCATGAAGTGCTTTTTGAGCTTTTCCAGTGCTGCTTTTGCTGCTAGAGTTGAAGGAGATGAATTTTCTGTTTGTTTTGGGCTTTAAAAGTGTGATCTTTTTGATGGGAGTACATCAGAATTTTTTTGGGGTGGGGGGGAGCTTTCTGGTTTGTAGTTATTCTGTATAAAGTTGAGTGAGGAGGGGGATGATCTTTAAGGTCCCTTCCAACCTAAGCCAGTATGTGATTCTGTGACCTCAGTGGACCCAGTCAAGCTGCAGGTGTCTCCGTGGAAGAAGTTGTAGTCGAAAGGCCCAAGCTGGTTATTTGTCCACTTCTCCACAGTGGTGAGAAACGTGTTGTAGCAAAGCCACTTGGGCTGTTTGCAGATTGCAGGTACCTACAGGCAGAGAAAGTGGTTGGATTTGTTGGGGTTGTGTTGTTTTGGTTTGGGGTTGGTTCTTTTTTTTCTGGAAAGGTTTTGTGACAGTTCTTTGAGTAGAAGGTAAAATGGGAATTCCAAAGCCTCAAAAGCAGGAAGCCTTGTTAATGGTTCTAATGGTGCAAAGAGAGATGTGTCAACTGAGATCCACCTGACTGTGGCCAGTGTAAAATTGCTCAGTTATCCTTTATTTTGCTGTGCTCCAGAGGAGGCCTTACCTGAGCTATCCACAGCAGTAATCTTTGCTTCTTTCCCCAAAGTATCTTTTTAACCGTCAGAGCTGAGAAAGCCTCTTCCTTTCGTTGATTTGCTCATCAATCTGATCTTACCTCGGGCTTTTTGAGGTGCTGTCATATCTTGGCAAGTTCACTCTTCCCTTTTCAGAACCGAGAGGTTTCATAACCACCCGCCTGGCGTCTTCTGGGCAGGATATTGTAACATTTTTTGGGGTGGTGATTCAGTCTGTCGTTACTGGTCAGGCGAAGCCAGAATCACATTCTGGTTTTATTAGTTGATGCTTTCAGCACAAAGTTTGGGGCATGCTGGGATGTGTTTGTCACTCAACCTCATCTTGAACTTATTCCGTGTGCCTGTGACAGGCGGCCGAGCGTTGAGCTCAGCGGCGTAGCCACGGGAAGCAGAACAGGATTTAAAGCTAACCCCTATGAACTCCGTTTTAAATACCTGGGAACCCAGAAGCAGAAATTTCAAGTGTAAGAGAAAAGTAAATAATATTTCACCCTTTGTCATGGATTTGCTGCGAGACTTCAGTGCTCGTAGCAGTTACTACCTCCTTTGTCCCTTCTGCCAAAAGCTCTGATCACAGAGGGCTACAGGAGGAGCAGTAGGTGGCAGGGGTTTTATTAATCAGCACGTCACAAAGGTGCAGCCCTGTTGTGAAAGTCACCACACAATGACAGGGCAGCTGAGCAGCCAAAGAACGTGTGAGGGGAGACTCATGGAGCTCCTGGAAATAGCACGTACCTCTGTGGTCTCTCAGTTACGTGTTGTTGCCAAAGCTGGCATCAGAAACTCTTCCTAGACAGAAAAAATCCTGTTTAATAAGTGCTAAGTGAGTCTTCCTAAAACTGTAGCTTGGGAAAGGGCTCTGGGATTGCTGTGTTCTGTGTAGAGAACCCCAAGGAGCATGTGGATAATGAGCCCTTTCTTGACAGGAAAAATGCTGAACTGGTGCCTGCTGATAAAGGGCACTTTGGCTGTCTGGAGGATGGCCTGATTTTTAAATGAATTGCTTAATAGAAAGTAAATTTAGCTGGAGGATCAGTTCATTACTGGCTGATTTAACCCGTATCCAGCCAAGCAGAATAATAAATACTTTCTCCATGGGGAAATGTAAAGGCATGGGGAGCCCACCATCAATTTTAATTCCCCTTTATTCGTAAAGCACATAACCAGTGCTAAGGCTGAGGTCAGAAATTACCAATTGGGTAAAATGAACATCTTCTGTAGAGGCAAGGTGCAGATTAGCAGTGTGAATAGCAAAACTGCTGCTCTCTGAGATGAGAATTGAATCCTAGAATGGCTTGGGTGGGAAGGGGCCTGTAAAGGTCACCAGGTCCCACCCCCCTGCAGGGAGCAGGAACATCTGCACCTAGAGCAGGGTGCTCAGAGCCCCAGGCAACCTCCCCTGCAATGGTGCCAGGGATGGGGCAGCCACCACCTCTCGGGGCAGCCTGGCACAGGCTCTCCCCACCCTCAGCACCAACAATTCCTTCCTTCTCTCCACTCTCAATCTCCCTCTTGCAGTTTCAACCCAGCAGCCCTTGGCCTGTCCCAACAGGCCCTGCTCAAAGCTCTGTCCCCATCTTTCTGCCAGGCCCCTTGAAGCACTGAAAGGCCACAGATTGCTGGTGGCTGATGTTTGCTGCAGAGCCTGATGTCCTGGTTTTTCTACCAGGTTCTGCAGAGAGGCTGGGGCAGCTCACAGCTGGGATGGAACCCTGGATTTGCCTGTGCATGGTGGGAGGAGAGGCCAAGGAGCTGTGGTTTTGTAGGTCGAAGGATATCCAGCTTGCCGGGGGGGGGGGGCGTTTAACAGGAGGACAGAGATGAGGAAATATGTTCTGTAATCCCAGGTCTAGAGAAACAGTGGGGAGATTTCTTTTCTAATCAAGAGCATGTTAGCCTGTAGCCATGGAACTGATGACTGGAGTTTGTTTGCAGCAGGCTGGTAACCAAACTCAGCTGGGCTGTAATGTAGGACAACCCCAAAGGCAGAGTCAGGTGGGCTTCTGGTGGGTGTGTTTCTGGAGCCTGTTACAGGGATTTAAGTAGATACAGGTGCTGTAAGTAACTGAAGTCCTGGCACTTGCCTTCCCTCTTGTCTCCTTTCATCAGCTTTCCTGGCCATTTTTCCTCCTGTCTCTTGTTCCAGCTCTAATGTGGAGCCGCAGCGTGTCCTCTGACCCGAGCAGAGTCTGTGTGCCACTTGTCAGAGCACAGAAGAGGCCTAGGGCTTTTGAAGGGCAGAAGTTTTGTGAGCACAGGCCTGAAACTGAGAAGTAAAATCAATGGCTGTTAGTCTTAGAAGTGGCTTTGAACATTGTCTGTAGTCGCTGGAGTTCAATATTTAGTAATTTTGTCTGCTCTGGCTGGGATTGTTTATTCCCTGGGCTTTTTCCCTTCAGAACAACCTCAGATGTGTTACGTGCAGCTATGGAAAATGGTGTTAATCCACTGATTGCTCCCGAGGGTGGGAATGTCCAGTCATGGCCTTGGCCTTGCTACTGAACACACACATGCAGCAATACCCTGGTGAACTCTGAATTGGAACAGGTTGCATGTATCCCACTGTCACAACATCTAGAGAACCGGTCAGGAATTAAAAGCTGCCCGGGGTCTGGTGCTGCAGTAGCTGCAAGAAGCAAATAAAGGAGTGAAGGAAACGGGCTGAAGATAGAGAATGGAGAGCACGTGTCCCTGCCCTGCCTGTTGGGATGGAGCAGTTTAGTCCGTGGAATTGGAGTTTTCAGAAGGAAGCAGAGCTTGGCCACCATAAAAATAGCAGAACTGGGCCTTGTGCCTGCTGCTCGTCACAATGGAGCAGCGCGAGAACGTGCGAGCCTGGTGGCAGCTTGCTCTTGTCACTGTGTGTAGTAACCAGGGATTGATGCTAATGCTTCTTGGATGCTTCTTTGGCCACGTAGCTTTGAAAAACCAGATCAGGCAGGGGAAAAATGGCCAGGCCATATTTAATAAAAGAAGGGTTCCCTCAATAAATGTCATTCTGGGTCGAGAAAGTGTAGCTGGGTGTCTTGGAGCCCAGTCCTGTGGCTGACTCTGCTGGGACAACAGCTGGTGATGTTTCCTGCAATGGATCTGGGAGTCCACATGATGCTGTAGGTGTTCTCTTAACAGTCTTGAGTAAGCAGATGCCTCAACTTTAGTCATTTTTCTCAGTTTAATAATCACTGACATCATTTCCCCGAATGGTGTCTGGTTTACGACTTGAATCATGGCAGTTCCGTCTCGGGGTGTTCTGATGACTTGGAAGAACGGGAGTGAAAGGCCCACAGAGGAGATGAGTAGAGAAAAGGCAGAAAGAAACTGTTTCCAGCTGCTGTGTGGAGTTTCTAGAAGGACTGGAAATCAGCTGGGTGGGTTTTACAAGCCTCTCAGTTCATTTGAGGTTAACATCATCTGCCGGTTGATCGTAACTGGAGCAAATAACAGAGGAAAACAGGAGACAGAAGCTTTAATCCACGTGAAAGCTGGCTAATTTCTGCTTCCTGTGAGTGAGTGGATTGAAAACCGTGGCCTTACATAATCTCTAGCCACAGAAAAGGTTACATCCGCCTGGAATGTTATCTGCGGGAGCAGTTGGTTATGAATGAGTTCCCTAATCCATTGACAGAAAGGTTCTGGCAGGCGCTCGCAAACCTCCTTCTGGTCCGCTGCTTTTTGAGAAGGCTGCTCTTGGGCAGGTGTTGGTGACTGATACAGACTCGGGAGGGGCAAGTTTGCAATGCAGATGTGGGGTTTAGAAGAAGACTTTACTGTGAGTCTGGAGGTTTCCCACACGTTTACCTTGCTTCTTCCAGGACTAGAAAAGAAATATGGATTCTTTACGTTTCAGGAAGTGCCTATTTAGTTTCCATAGATTGATCAGATCAGATTGTACTTTCTCTCCTATATATGAGCAGAATGGTTTTTCCTCTACAGGCTTTTTTTTTCTACAGGAACTACTTTGTTCTTTTTCCTTTCTGACAGACCAAGTTGCAAAGGGGAAAAATCACCGGATGATTCAGTGATCTTCAGTTGGATGATTTGGGTGGATCACAGAATCACTCGGGTTGGAAAAGCCCCTTGGGATCATCATGTCCAACCATTAGCCCTACTCTACAAGTTCACTCCTAGACCATGTCCCCCAACATCACATCTCAGCAATGCTGAAACACATCCAGGGATGGCAACTCACCCCCCCTCCCTGGGCAGCCCATTCCAAGTTCTCACCCCCCCTCCCTGGGCAGCCCATTCCAAGTTCTCACCCCCCTCCCTGGGCAGCCCATTCCATTCTCTCACCACTCTTGCCATGAAGAATTTTTTCCTAGTGTCCAGTCTAACCCTCCCTTGTTTCAGCTTCAGGCCATTCCCTCTGGTTCTGTCCCTAATCCCCTGAGAGAAGAGCCCAGCACCAGTGCATTTGTGAAATGGTTCAGCTTTCCTGTAAAGCCCCTCAAAAGCTCAGGGTTTTGCTCACATCCACAGTTTCTGAGAGATCCATTCTTAGGGTGTGTGAATTAGCTGGTGTTTGAGTCATTTTGGACTAGATGGGTTTTAGCTTTTTCCCTTTAATGCTGCTTATCTCTGGATTAAGCTGAACAGCCCAGCAATTTAAACCCTTCTTTCTGAGCGTGGTCGAAGATGATCGATGGCGATGCTGCGCTAATGGAGGAAAATATTGATCCGGGTGCATTTCTTGGGGCTGTGCGAGCAGCAGGTGGAAGAGGAGCTTTCTCAATATCACCTCCCAGAAGAACCCTCCCTGTTTCAGCTCCTGAGCATTGTCTGCCCCCCTCCCTGCAGCACCCTGTCCATTTTCAGATGTGCTGCTGGGGTTGCAGTCAGCCCTGCTGCTCTGGCCGCTGTTGAGCGGTACTGAAGGTGCTGTGACTCAGCTCTGCATCCCTGGTGCTCCCCTCGCAGGGCTGTGTGAGATGCTCTCTCAGAAAGGCCTAAATGAATGGATTTGGTAACGAGGGGAGGCATTTCCGTGCTGTTTGGCTGTCAGGCTTGAGAAGCAGCCATAAACAGCTGGTTTTGAACGCGCTGCGTAAGACACTGAAGTGAAACCGGTCTAATTGTGTTACCTGGCGTTGGCTGGGCAAGGGGGAAACTGGATTGCTGTTTACTGGTAATTATAAAGCTGTGGAGAGCTTAGTGCAGTAGGGCTATGCTATATTTAAATGGTACCCTGTCTGTCAGGTGTCCTTATTACAAAATGTTCTTTGCCAAGCTCATGCCGTGAGCCTCTGCTTTCAAAAGCTGGTTTTGAAACTCTCAGTTGTGTTTGGTTTTGGTTGGGTTTTAAAAAGAAAAGGGGGAGACCTTATTGTGGCCTTCCAGTCTCTGAAGGGAGCTATAGGAAAGCTGGGGAGGAGCTTTTTAGGCTGTGGGGCAGTGACAGGACTGGAGGGGATGGATTAAAACTAGAGACAGGTCGGTTCAGGTTGGACATGAGGAAGAATTTCTTCCCCAGGAGGGTGGTGAGACCCTGGCACAGGTTGCCCAGAGAGGTGGTGGGAGCCCCATCCTTGGAAGTGTTTAAGCCCAGGCTGGCTGGGGCTGTGAGCACCCTGCTCTAGTGGGAGGTGTCCCTGCCCATGGCAGGGGGGTTGGAATTGGATGAGCTTTAAGGTCCCTTCCAACCCTGACCATTCTGTGAGTCTGTGACTATATTGGTCTTCACTTTGTGCTCTGAAGTTATTTCAAGACCATTATAAACATGTTGTGGACAAGTACGGGAAATGCTTTTTCGCTTGTGGAGGGAATTACTGCATTTCTGAAAGGTGAAACTGCTATTAATGCAGAAAATAGACCCTTCTCCCCTGTGCGTTGCAGACACTCAGTGCTTTCTTTAATTAGGAGACTGTCATAGCCAACCTAAAAATAACAATTCAAACCAAAACCTCACATGAACTCGGGCCAGCTGGATTGACAGCCGTGAGATTGAAAGGCTTTACTTCTCCCCCAGAGCCCTGACAATGAACATAGCAGCACCCCAGTGCTGGGTCTCGAGTGGGCCTGGAGGTGTTGAGTGTGCTGAGACCTCTGCCTGTGTCAGATTTGCTCCAGGTTTACTTAGTGAGGGTACTTTATTCTAAGTGCTGTGTGTAGTTGCCCGCCTGCCATATTGAACTGGTTCCATGCACCAGTACAGATGAGGGATTGGCCTGCTGGGAAACAGCTCTGCAGAAAAGAACCTGGCAGTGCTGGTGGGCAGCAGGTTAGCTGAGAGTCAGCAATATGCTCTCGTGGCCAGGAAGGCCAATGGTGTCCTGGGATGCATAGCAGCAGGTCAAGGGAAGTTCTCTCTCACCCTTTCCTCTGCCTTAGTGAGGCCTTCTCTGGAGTCTTGTGTCCGGCTCTGGGCTCCCCAGTTCAAGAGAGACAGGGAACTACTGGAGAGTCCAGTGGAAGCTGAGAAGGTGCTGAGGGGCTGGAGCATCTCTGTGCCAGGAGAGGCTGAGAGCCCTGGGGCTGTGCAGCTGGAGAGGAGCAGCCTGAGAGGGGAGCTGAGCAATGCTGAGCAAGAGCTAAAGGGCCCCGGGGGGCAAGAGGATGGGGCCAGACTCTGCTCAGTGGTGCCCAGGGACAGGACAAGGGGCAGCAGGCACCAACTGGAACCCAGGAGGGTCCATCTGAGCAGGAGGAGAAAGTTGTTTGGTGTGAGGGTGTGGGAGCCTGTGCCAGGCTGCCCAGAGAGGCTGTGGAGTCTCCTTGTCTGGAGAGATTCCCACCCCGGCTGGACCCTGCACTGCTGGGCCCCTGCTCTGGGTGCCCCTGCTGGATGGAGCAGGGGGGGACACCAGAGCATCTCCAGAGGGCCCTGCCAACCTCCCCATGCTGGAATTCTGTGCAACTCATTTCATGCAGCCCACATTCCAAGCTCAAAGATGTCACAGTTTTGGTCACGTCTGATCAGGATTGAGTTGAAATCCTGGCGTTGGAGAGAGCTGCTTTGTACATTAATAGACCCTTTAATTAGCAGGCTCCCCAGTAAGACCTATCTTCTTGTTAAGGATTTATTAAAATCATGCATAAGCTCTGCGACTCGAATATGCTAATTTATTTGTGAATCACTTGGATTATTCAGCAAAGGAGTTGAATAGACCTTCCAAGGGCAGCCTTTGAAAGCTGTTTCCTTGAAATAAATTAATTTTTTTTTAAATCCTAGCCTTTCTTTGGCTTGTCTTTGAGATAAACACTCATGAAACCAGCTGCAGTTTTGGCTGGAATATCCATAGATTGTTTGTTGTCAAACTGCAAACAAGCTGGAGTGGACTGTTCTGGAATACATTTCAGTTTTAGAGCTTTCCTCTTTCGAGAGCGACCTTGTTCAGTGCCCAAACGTGCCCCTTTCCTCTGCCCAAACACCTTGTTCCTTGTGTTGAAATAAACATCACCTCCTTTTCCAATTATTTAGTGGTATTTTCTCTTTTCTAAACTTCCCCAAAATACAGCTACGGTTCCTGGCTAATTTTGCTGAAACATGAAACACTTGCCAAATATTTTTGTGAAAGGATCATTAAGCACATAAAGAATGTCATGGAATATTCTTAGAAAGTGTTAGAACTTCGCCTGGAATATTGATCCAGACTCACGTAACCAAAGCAAGAGGGGCTCTTGCCAAAGTACCGTCGTCAGCTGAGGTTCTTCTCAAAGCTTGAGCAAGATGTTTTTTGGTTCTTGAGAATAAGGTGTCGAGTTCTCTGCTGACTCAACTGTCAGCTTGGCTTTACCTTGCTCAAGTTTTAGCCCCTGCTCTTACCTCCCTAAAAATAAACCCCGGTGTGTTTTCCTGAAGGGCTGTAGTTGTGCTAAATAAAACTCTGCTGTTTATTTTGGTTTGGGATGCCTTGAGTGCTCCTCGCAGAGCTACCAATGCAGCTGGCAGGCCTTGGGTTTGGTTTGCTTTTTGTTACTGCCTGTATCGAGATCCAGATGTGGATTAAACAGCTGGATTAGGAGAACTCGGTTGTTTCTGCAGTGGACACTGAGAATCTTCTTTTTGCTTACATCCCTGCTCGTGGGAAGTATCTCAGCCCTGCTGCTGCAGCCTCGGTGGCTTTATCTGACTGGGTCCCAGCACCTTGTGCCGCTGCCCAGCGTGGCGAGATAGGGCAGTGCTTCGTGGGGGTGGCAGATAATCGCCCTGCCAGGGGCCTCGTGCTGCAGTCGGGTGAAGGTCTCCTGTGCTGGGTTATATCACTGGAGTTGTACTGAGCCTGGCGCTGCTTTTCCACCCTGGTCACGAGCTGCTGCTGCTGGACCTTTAACCAGTGACACCCTGGGATGCGGGTGGAAGGGCTGACTGGCGATGCTGGGCCCTCTTCCTGTCCCTGCCCTGTTGTACAGTGCTCCTTCAGGTCCTGAAACCCAGACCAGAGCTTATTCAGGTACCTCTCTGAGCACCGAGCTCCTCCTGACAGGAGTTTTTTCCAAGGCTGGAATATTTCCTTTCCAATCTAACTGCATTTCATTAAGGAGCTGGCAGCTACCCTGCTTTGGAGGGCGGGTTTTTCGGTTTGATTGTTCTTTGGTGCTCTGTTATTCTGAGGTCTCTTTGGTGAACAGCTACTGTAACTGCTTGGACTTTCAAAAATCTGCCATCTATTGTTATTTTTTTTTCCAGCCGCCCCTATGTCATTGGTTAAAAATGAGTGGCAGTTGGAGTTGTAGCAGATGAGCTGGGAATGAGTGAGCAGTTACTTGTTGGGATCCCTTCCAGGGAAGGAAGGAAGGAAGGTGGAGTTTGAAGCTGCTCGCAGCCTTTCTAAAATAAGAGTCAAAGCTTTTTGCTGCGGGTGAAACAGCGACTGACTGTAGGATGCTAAAAGCTCACTAAGTGAGGAATTTTGTTGCAGTCAGAATATTCTCTCCACTGATGCTCTGCAGTAAATTCATCCGCTAGCACTGAATTCAAATAAACAGTGGTTACTACACTGATGCTCATCTCAGGAGGGCCCACAGTGGAGGGTTGCTGTGCCAGCAGCACAGGGGGTAGCTCATTTAGCTTTCGGGGTGCTGCAGGCTGGCTGCTGGTGTTGGGACCCTGCCTCTCAGGCCAGAACCTCACGTGGTGGGGGCAGCAGCTCCGAGCGCTGGGCTCCAGACACTGCCTGCAGCTTCTGGCTCTGCTTCGGCCGCTGGGGTGAAGGAGACAGAAGGTTTATGGTGTGTTCAGCCCCTCAAGTGGGTTAATTTGTACCCTGCTGTCTCCTCCTTGATGATTTTGGGGGGTGGATGCTCCGCTGCGTGCTTTGGGGATTGCTCTCCAACGTTGTGTGGCTTGATGGGAACCCACCTCACCTTGCGTGGGACAGAGCCTGAGTGATCAGAGGCTGTTGCTCTTCCTTTGCATCCCCCCAGCCTCTTCAACAGGCACTTCCCTGCACAGAGAACTGGGTATCAAAGAATTCAAAGCTCATTCCCAAACCAAAAGCACTAACAAGTGCTTGCAAATGCGTTGTATCTACCGGACCCACAAGAGTTAGTAAATTAGGGACAACTTGTTTTTATGATGTTTGGCTTGGTTTTAAGCAAGGCATTCACCTGCTCAGGTCCTTTGTACTCACTGGTCAGACTTTCAGCCTCGTCAGCTCACACACGTGCTTATCACTGGCATGAGGCAGGATGAAAAGAGTTTCTTTGGGTTCTGTTTGCGTTTCTTGATGGTATGTGATCTATTTAATTCTGTCACACTGTGAAATTGTGTTTGGAGCAGTCTCTGAGCAATCCAGACAGAGCTTTGGGGGAAGCATTAAGAACAAAAGAGTAGGTTAATTTTTTTTTTTGCCCCTCTCTCCTTTTTTTTTTTGCCCCTCTCCCTTTTTTTTTTTGCCTCTCCTCAATATTTGAACTGATAGAGGGTAACATTTCCAGGTGACATAAACCTGTAACACCTCTGCCATGCCGTGCGTGGGCACCTGAGCACTGAGCTGAGGTTGTGCTTTTTCTTGGGGCTGGTTAGCAAGGTATGGACAGCTCAAAATCACTCCTTTTATCCCCAGTTACTCTTACATTTGTTTGGGCCCAAGTCTGAGGTCTTCTGGATTTAGGAATCTGTATGCCCACGGCTATGTACATACTCAGAAATTCTGTTAATCCCTTCCTGGCTGTGTGGCAAATAAGTGGCAGGAGGGTATTTCACTGCTTGGCATCGAGGGTTCAGTAAAGCTGTGCCTTTTCTACCACATCGTTCCTCCCAAACCAGTCTGCCCCAGAGATGGACTGGGGGAGGCTTTTGCTGGAAACAGGAAACTTAAAATGAAGCTGCTTGTTACAAGGCAGATTTTTCTATTCCAACTTTTGACGATGGGGGGGAGAGGGACTTTTAAACTGAAATATTTACATGAATCAGACATCTGGGCTCTGGGGGAGTGACCAGTGCTGCACAAACAGTTTAAACTGGGAAGCTCTGCCCTGACTTAGTGCTTCCCTCTGTTAGAGAAGGATTTCGGGCTGTTGGTGCTGGTAGCACTGGACATATGAGCCGTCAGTAAGTAAGGGGTTGTGGGGGTTTTTGGGGAGGGGGGGAGCTTGGCAGGGGGTTTACTCCAGAGTTATAGTAATTTATTGGGGGTGATTATTTCTGTTGAGAAGTTCTGGTGGCTGTGGATCTGTTGGACTTGGAGTTAGAGCTTTCTCAGAACTCCTCTTGTGCATTTTTGGCATAGAGAAGTTGGACTTTTTGTGGTGTGGTTAAAGGACTTGGTGTGAATTTGAAACCAAGTTAGATTTACCTGCCCAAGGAGAAAAACTGAGGAAGAAAAGAGCATTTAAAAAATCTCATGAGTTAAGGTAGGTCTCGCTTTTATGTTTTGTTAAAAGGAACAAGCCTTCCTTACAAGCCTGGAAGCTTTGTAAGTGGTTTTGCAGAAAATGGTGGAATACAGAGCAAAACTATTGTCTGCTGCTCTTGCTCCTGTTGAAGACTCTTTATATAAGTTTTTGTAGCTTAATCTGACACAGTAAAGTGTAACTCGTAGGTTGTGTTGTCCCCAGAGGTGGTGGCTGCCCCATCCCTGGCACCATTGCAGGGGAGGTTGCCCGGGGCTCTGAGCACCCTGCTCTAGGTGCAGATGTTCCTGCTCCCTGCAGGGGGTGGGACCAGATGAGCTTCACAGCTCCCTTCCCACCCAAACCATTCCCTGACTATGATAGGTGTCACTTGGCTTAAAACTTTAGCTCAGTATCCAGAGAAGATGACCCTGCTTGTATCTTCCAACAAGGTTTTTCCCCGTACCCTGGTCAGATCTGTATACTTCTGGAAAGGAGGTGGATATTCTACATTGGCATGGGCAGCTTTGTTGAAATCAGGGCTGAACTGAATCAGCACTAGACCAGCTGCCATTCCTTTAGTGCTAAGAAGCTCTTAATGGGGATCAAATACAAGAAGTATAATTTTTCTGATGACTGCCTTAAAACTGACAGTGTGAATGGTGGAAATAGCCTCTTTAGCACTAGTACCTTTGAGCCTCATGGGGTGGAAACAGCCCTAGCAAAGCATTAACCCGTTGCCTCCTTTAGACATTGTTCCCTTCTGAGACACCCAGCATGGGACGTTATTGGATGCACTTCATCTATTCCAGCTTCTTATTTCAAGTTAATAAACCTCAGTGAGTTGCTTGTGTGCCTCATGAGTCTTGGTGGTTCTGGGATGGCCGAAGAACTGCTGGTGTCACTGTGGGCAGTGCCATGAGTGTCAGCATGTAAAGCAGGTGCTGGTGGTTCCAGGAGGACCTGGAGAGCCGTGGGCCTTAACCCGAGGGGTGGATGTGCAATGTTAAACCATCCAAACCATGCTGCAGACCAGAGTTTTGAATTGCACTTGTAGGAACAGTGGATTTTTTGTTAAAACTCAAGTAAACGAGTAAGTCTGTCAACAGTGTGAACAATGAGGCACTATGCACAGAATAGGAGAAAACAATCCAGTGTTTCATCAGCCCTCTTGCTGTCTCTGGCCAGAATTTGCAGGCTCTCCTGCATTGCATCAGTCCTGCTGGACATTATTTTCCAGCTATGTTTCAAAGCCAGGCGGAAAAATGAGTCCTTTGGAGACTGATGGAGTTGTTTCACAAATGGCAAAAGGCTGTTGTAATGTGCCTGGGCTAGATGACTCCAGCTACCTGGGTTTTGCTGAATGAGGTTTTCATCGTGCCTTTTATTGCCTGACTGTTCTCTGGCTGTAGCAGCGAGTGAGGCCAGGATTGTTATTCGGGATGAGAAAATCACGTTCAAAGCTCCAGGTGGATTTTTCTGCAGTTTTATGTTGTTCTCCTGTGGTACAGGCACATCTCCAGTCGCTAGTGAGTGGCCAACCTCAGACCTGACGAGTCTCCAGTTGCCTTGAGCATCCCTTGTTTTATTCTGCTCTGCCTGGGGCTCAGACCTTTGTGCAGCGGGCAGCCCGGTGACAGCAGCTTCCCTGCTTACGTGAGATTTCATGTGTGGCCCCCTCCCCTTTTTGGAAGAGGATAAAAACTGATCCCCTAGACAAGTCTGATGCTGAAAAGAGAAACAGTAAGTGAGGAACCACACTTGTACCTGGCAACTGGAAAAAATCCTTGAAAACACCACCCAAAATCCCACCTGCTCATGAATGAGAGACCTTCTGAATCTCAGTGTTTAAAGAATGAGGTGGAGAGCAGAGAGTGGGGTTTAAAAGCAGGATGGGTCATTGCTCAAAGTGCCTTTCTCCTGTAAACTGCAGGGTCCTGACAGCATGGGCCCATCACATGCTTTTGTCTTTGAGTAGATAAAGAATTGATAGGCTTGTGTTTACACCAAGTGACTTGTAAAAGGAACAGCAGCTTCTTGCAGTTTTAAACTCGAGATGAATTTTATACAGTCTTCACTGAGTGTGTTTTAATAGCTGGGTTTTATACTTGTTCTGGTCCAGTTGCCTGGTGGTGCTGTGTTTCCCCCTTACTGGGGATGCAGAAGGGAGCAATCTGGAGCTTGAGACTAGAGCAGGCACAGTCTGGCATTTGCTTTTTTCCTGTGCCCTTCTCTGCTGTTTCCTTCCCATAATTTATCCATTTGACGTGTTTAAAATCTTTAGGGATTCCCCAGTTACAGGTGTGGGAATGAACAGAAGTTGGGTTTGACTTCATTCCCATTTGTGCAACTCTAAACCCACTGGTCTCAGTGGATTCCCTTCCTATTTACAAAATGAGACCTCAGATCCCTCCTCAGTCTTTAATAGAGCAGAAAGTTTGAGTTGTGGCCTTTCTTTCTAACGGTTGGGTTACTCTGGTTCTGAACTGGAATGCTTCCCTCTGACTGGAATTTGCATCGCTGCTGAACTGAGCTGACACCAAGTATGATTTGTTTGGTTTGGTTGTTTGGGGTTTTTTTTTTTCCTTCCTCCTTTCCAGGAAAGTGTGCACCTGATGATCGATAGTTCAGTTTGATAGCTGCTTATTTCTTAACCCAATTCCAAAACTGTTTAGGGTGCCCGAGAAGAGACCGACTGAGAAGCTGCACACAAGTGGGGAGTCCGAGGGGAGAAGAGCTGGGTTTGCCCTTCTAAGACAGTGAGGCTGCATCTGGGACAAACCCACTGCGTGCAGCACAGTGAAGCCTTGGCCAGCAGATCTCTCCTGGCTTGGGTATCTCTCTGGTGCAGACGTACCCTGGACTGATTTGCTAATCCTCATGGGCAGAAAATGCTGCTTGTTATTTGTCTTAAGCCCATGAGATTTCTCTTCTCCTCCCCTGAGGTTGGAATTCAATCATTGCTCGTTTGTTTTTCTGCTTTTTGCGTCCAGAGAAACTTTTTGGCGGGTGGCAAAGGTATCTTTTAAGAAATTAAAGCAAGGCTTAAACCTTTTTGAAAGGCGGTTATATTAAAGCTACCTCGTGTGCTAAAGTAGCAGACTGCAGAATTAGGTCAGGCACACCCTGCCTCTGCCTGTTTCCTGCTTGCTCATATTTCTGAGAAGAATCGTGCACGGGAATGGTTCTGCAGATTTCCAGGAGCGCTGTCACCCTGCGAGTGAGTTGGTTGGAGTTTTCTTTAAGTCATCGTGGTTACGCTGTGGTTGAGGAAGAGTGGAAGGTTGGGAGCCATCTGATTCACTCAGTCAGCGGGCTGGTTATTCTTTGCCAGTTGCAAACCCAATGGTGAAGTGAGGTTACTCACTTCTGCTATTTTTACTGTCTTACGAGGTCCTTCTTGTCGTGCCAGATGACAACAAAGTGGTGCATGAGCTGTCAGGAGTTACAGTAAAGGGCTTTGCTCTTCAAGGGATTTGGACAGCTCAGCTTTTCATAATTGGTCTTTGAAGTTTCTGTGGAGTTCTGCAAACTTGATACCTAAAATATTTTAGAATGGCTCTTTAAAAAACAAAAAAAAATCCCAAGGATAAGGGACAAATAATACAATAAAAAGTTGGAAACCAACAGGTCTGTGCTGATGCTTTTGTTATCTTTTGCTTAAGCCCCCATCTAACTGGGTTTTCTCTGCTGGACACATTGCTATATTTGAGTTTATTTTCTTTGCACGCATCGCCTTTGGACTGTTTAGGTTGGTCTGTACAAGCCGAGCCATTCAGCTCCTTCCAGTAGCTGCTGAGAAGTGTGTGCCTTGGGAAGTGGGTTTGGATGTGCCTCAGATTCGTTAGGGTGGAGAAGGATGGCGTGCTGATGATGTGAAGATGGTCCCAGCCTTTTAGCATGCCAGTACACTTCCTTCTTTCTTTGAAAGATCAGCCTCTTTATCTCTGCGAATGGTTTGTACCCAGGAGGAGTTGCTAAATAAAGCTATTTCCCATTTCTGGGGTTTTTTAATATAAATATCACTTCCATATCCCTACACCACCAGTACAGGTGAAGGGTTGACCTGCTGGGAAGCAGCCCTGCAGAGAAGGACCTGGGAGTGCTAGTGGACAGCAGACTAACCGTAAGCAAGCAACATGCTCTTGTAGCCAGGAAGGCCAGTGGTGTCTTGGGGTGCATTCAGAAGATCATGGCCAGCTGTCCACAAGCCAGGAGTCCTTGGCTCCTCTTCACACTGGTTCCCTACCTGGTCCTTCAGGACCTGCACATACAAACAAGTTCCTGGGAAGTGAGCTAAGGAGTTGGGATGCCCGGTCGCTGCTTGGGATCAGTTCTGTGGTACTGAAACACACCTCAAAAGAGGGTAGTAACCTGCTAGTATTTGTCCTGCTAACCTCAGGGTAACTCCTGGTGTGTGGTCGGGGAGCTGGAGTAGTGAACGTGCTGAAGGTCAGCGTAACCCCGGTTAGTTAGTGGACCTGATGCTCTGGCTGCTCCTGAAAATGATGTCCCTTCTTCAGTGTCCTGGTTTTCTCTCATAAAAGACTTCTCTGCAGTGCTTCCCAGGGCTGTTGGGAGCAACCAGCAGTTACTGCTTATAAAAACCTTTGAAGGTGAGCAGCGCTAATTATTATTTATAGGTGTTCATTCTCATCACGTGTGCTTCACCTTGATCCTGGGCATGAAAGGAAACCAGGACGTTTGTAAGCTGGCCAGGCATGAGTGTGGCCTTCTGAAGTCTTTATGTACCAGTTGTGTGTGCAACTGCAACGTATTTGTCACGTTAAATGACTAGTTTGGGTATTTATTGTACCAGCCAGATGTGCTAAAGGAATCCTTACTCACACAGCTCCGTTCTGCTGACACACACTGTGTAGGATTTGGGCACGCCAGGAGGGGACAGAAGGCAGGAAAAAGCCATGGGCCTGGCCCGGGTTGGGTTAGCATCAGGGCTGAACGTTGGGCTTCCCGTAGATTGAACAAGGAAATCAGATCTGAGGCTTCCAAGAGCCACCAGGATTGGAAAGAGCACCTCTTTCCGAATCTGCCCTTTCACTGGCACTAAACTTAGCATAACAGAAAAGAATCATTGAATCATTTAGGTTGAAAAAGACCTTTAAGAGCATCAAGTCCAACCATTAATGCTACTCTACCCAGTCCACCACTAAGCCGTATCCCCAGGCACCACATCTTACAGCTTTTAATCCCCTCTGGGGATGGTCACTCAGCCACCTCCCTGGGCAGCCTGTTCGAACGCCTGACAACCCTTTCAGTGTCCAGTCTGAACCTCCCTTGGTGCAGCTTGAGGCTGTGAGGAGAAAGGTGTCAAACAGCTAAGGCTTTCCCCCCCTCCCCTAAAAATCCTGCTTGGATGATTAAGCAGAAAAAAGAGGGGAAATGGTCAGGGGAAAGCCATGTATTGTCATCCTGCGCATCTGATGATAGCTCTGCCACTGGTTTCTGAGTTACTGGAGTAGAGGGCTCTGCCAAGTGGCACACGGGGGCTCTTGAGCAGTGCTTGCTTTTAATAAAAAGCTTAAGGTGATGAACAAAGATGCTTGGACTTAATGATCTTAGAGGGTTTTTCCAACCTTTATGATTCGAAAGATTGCAGCATGCATCCAACCCCCTTTGTAGAGAAAAGTCAGCCTGCAGGCATTGCGTGCTGGCTGCCATCCCTTCAGTAGGGCTTAAAAGCAGACTGCTTGTGAAGGTACAGAATGCATCCCTTGATAGCACTGGGTGTAAACCACTTGTTGGTCTGACTCCTTCCCTAAATTCTCTCTGCTCGGTGTTCAGTAATCAAGAGGTGTTCAGACCGTGCAAGGGGAGCTGATTGTCAGAGCCACAGCAGTGGAGTTCTCTTGAAAGAAAGAGGCCTAAGAAGTGAATTTTCTGCTTGTCAGGTCTTCATGGAGCTGGTGTCAGCTCACTCAGCAAAGCCCGTCCCCGAGTGAGTACGTTTGCGTCTCGGCTTTAGCAGGGAGCTTGTTTCGAGATGAAAAAGTTGGGGGAGGAAAAAGAGTTCCTGTGCCACGATCCGGTACGTTGTTCGTGTTCCGACAACAGCGAGCCAGTCTCAAGAGCGAGTCCTCTTCAGGGCTTTCCCGAGATGATGACTTAGCCACTCCACAAGAGCAACTTTTGTTTTCCCAAATAAATGAAACGGCAGTTGTAAAACTGCTGTTCTGGCTTTCTGGGCAGTTATCAATTTAAAAGCATTTTGGTCGAGAAGCACGGCTTAATCAAGATGTTTGGAATTCAGTGAGCGTGGTTGAAATCGCGACGTTAGTTGTAGGAATAGTTTAACATCTGCAGCCCAGAAAGCTCCGTTTCCTCACAGTCATTACAATGGGCTGGGTGAAATAGGGGAATACTTGAATTTTTGGTGCTATGTGGGGAATTGTCAATTCTGGGACTGATTTAAGAGACTTTTGGCTTTGAGAGGAGGGTAGGGATGCGCTGCGTGCTGGCGGGGTGGCTGGAACGAAGCTGACCCTCGTAGGCTCCTCACGTCGCTGCTCCTACCAGCCAGAGCCTCTAAAAAAGGCAACGATCCGGTGTGGGTCTTCCCGTGGTTTTGCTGTTGCCAGAACTCTTCATTCTGCTGAAGATCACACGAGGTTCAACAACAGAACTAAAAACACACAGCTGTAATAATGCTGGCAACTTAGTGTCAGGTTTATGGAACAAGAGGAAGGACTTGGTGCTCCTTTTGTAATTGAAGAACTAAATGCTTGTGCGGTAACGATGGGCTCGAAACCCGCCCCTGAACTGCTCATTGAGGGCCTTCATCCTCAGCAGATCCTGACCAGAGAAATTGCCAACTCATCCTGGGAATTTTGGTGGTTTATTAGCGCTGTAATTTATCAGATTGGTATCTCACCATGGCCGTGTTCTGCTGTGCTTTCTGGATAGCACCCACCAGCCCTGGGCTCTTAATTCGGGCAAGAAAAGGACACAGGACAATTGTTCTGCAGGGGGGAAATGGGGAAAATTCATTAATGAGGCAGTTGGTGTTTTAGGTTTGAGAGGGAAAAGGAAACACTTCAAGCCAAGAAAGGAGAGCTTTCTCAGCCAAGGCAACAGCAGGACAAAATAAGGGCCAAAGAGAGAATGAGGGACTGAGGCAGCAAAAGAGATCTGGTAGGAGACAAAAAGGGGTGAAGTGGATCTTAAAGACAGGGAAAGAAAAAGTTCATTTAAAGCGTCCAAATGGCCAAACCAGGAGATGTCTGTGCACGTGCTGAAAGAACTGCCCAAGTTTTGAATGGTACCAGTTAAAAGATCGTGTGTGTGCTGGGCTGAGCCAGGAGAAAGCAGATGGAAGGCTGCTGCGGTCCTGGCTGTTCTGTGTGGTGGGGGTGTTGGTTGTAGGACTGGGGAAGGGGCTGGGGCACAAGGGTGCTGAGGAGCGGCTGAGGGCCCTGGGCTTGTTCAGCCTGGAGCAGAGGAGGCTGAGGGGAGACCTTCTGGCTCTGACAGCTCCTGACAGGATGGGGAGCCAGGGGCGGTCAGGCTCTGCTCCCAAGGGACAGGACAAGAAGAACCATCCTTGAGTTGCCCCAGGGAAGGTTTATCTTGGATCTGAGTGAGGAACCCCCTCCAGGGCTGTCCCAGGCTGCCCAGGGCAGGGGTGGAGTCCCCGTGATCCCTGGAGGGGTTTCCAAGCCGTGGAGCTGTGGTGCTGAGGGCCAGGGGTCAGTGGTGCCCTGGCAGTGCTGGAGGAACAGTTGCACTTGATCAGAAAGACCTTTTCCAACCAAAATGATTCTCTGAAGTGCTGGGGTGAGCACTTTATGATGGGAGGGTGATAAATCAGGAAGGAGGAAGACCAAAAACCAGCAATGTCTGGGAGCAAGGCACCTCATCTTGAAACCTCAGAAGGGTTAAGAGGCAATTCCCAAGCTGTCAAGTGGGAAAATGTTGTACTTCAGGCTGTAGCTGTGTTAGAGCTTGTTTTGCCAGTGCTGGGAATCAAGAGATACATAAACACTTTTGAAGGGCTCTAATGGCCTGGAGGTCAGGGAATTGCTGGGATGGTATTTGCTGGAACTCACATGTGCTCTGAAGACATCAGTGGCTTTAGACTTACTTTTAAAAAAGTAAAGGTTTATAGATTAAATAGACCTCTGGCTACTTTAAGGCCTTTTCCCCCTCTTCTTAGGTAAGTGGAGAGGCATAACTGGCATCAGAAGCCTCCCTGAAACAAAGCGAAGCATCTGAAGAAATGCCTTTTGAGCCTGAGGGACTTTGCTTGTGGATTTGAGCTTCAGCTTGGGAGTTTCTTCCCAAACTAACAACCTGGTATTTTACCTCGTAGCTCTTCCCTTAGGAAACGCAACCAGCTCCTTACATCACGGAGGCCCAGCATGAACGTTAACTGTGCTGGTGGGACAGACTGGTCAAGAAATCCGGAGTCCAGTTGCTCTGTGGAAAATGTAACAGTAGCAGTCCATGAGTCAGATGACAGTAACGTGGCACTAGGAGGTCACGGCCCCGCTGCAATTCCCAGGACTGAGGGTAAGGATAACGCCTTTACCTCGTGGGCATCTTGAAGGGAGATGATTTTCTGTTTTGAGAGGTGTTAGGTTCTGGAAAGATTCCCGTGTCCCAAGGCAGGTTGCCCCGGGGAGTGCAGAATGTACGTGCCCTGCCTTTGCTAAGCTGGCCTAAAGGACAAAGGTCCCCAGCAGAGTTCAGTGTCTCGCTGTCCTGGCAGGATTGCCACATTGCCGGCCAACTTGCAGCTCCTCCTGAGGTCATCCTCAAGCAGATTAACTGAAAGTAGCTGGACAGTCCTGCCAGGCTGTGTGTCCACCCAGACACGAAGCTTTGCTGACTCAAACCACCTCACGAGTGCTGTGGGCTTCTGCTCCAGCTTTCCTGTCAGTAGGTGTCAGTGCTAGCAATCTGTGCCTGTATTTCTGGCCTCGGTTCATTCCGGTGCCCCTGCTCTTTACACACTGAATTTGTCTTGCTTTACCATAGAACCATAGAATGTTAGGGGTTGGAAGGGACCTAGAAAGATCATCAAGTCCAACCCCCCTGCCAGAGCAGGATCCCCTGGATCAAGTCACACAGGAAGGTGTCTGAACGCCTCCAGAGCAGGAGACTCCACAACCCCCCTGGGCAGCCCATTCCAGGCTCTGTCACACTCACCGTGAAAAAGTTTTCCCTTCCTCCTGTGTTCCATGGAGTATTAAGCATCTGGGAAATACATATTTTTTTTTAATCCCAAATCCACCTGCTGGCTCTGTGTGGAAATACAGCCTAGACACCCTCCCCCTGGCAGCTGTGCATATTGCCACTCTGTGTCACTCAGGCTTTCTCCAGCCAGCAGGAAGCATCACCACGGAGCAGTGCTTTTCACCCGATGATCCCTTCCCCTTCACACCATTCCTTTCTCCTGCAGGTTTGGATTCGGAATGCCGGCACGCCTCCTGTCCAGCGACTCCCCAGCTCAGTAGCATGTTGCCTGCTCCCGAAGACGCTCCCAACTGCCATTTCCAAGATGGAAACAAGAGACAGCCGGAATATTTCAGTCCCCAGGAACGCCACGGATGCTGCGCTTTGTCTTCCGGCAGCGGTTCCCAAACGGCTGCTCCCGAGAAAGTGACGCTCGTGGTAGATGGCACTCGCTTTGCTGTCAACCCCCAGATTTTCACTGCTCACCCTGATACGATGCTGGGAAGGTGGGTGATTTCCACTGTTTTCAGGATACCTCAAGGTGGTGGAATGTTTGTGACAATGGATCTCACCTGAGATCTCATCTGTGCACTCCAGAGTTTGACCTTGTTCAGAACTTGGCTGTGAATGAGGCCTTGAGATGAGGCCAGATGCAGTGAGAGTTGGTAGTTCTCGAGATAACATTCTTCCTTTGGTCCACTTCCTTCAAACAACGTGCACTTTTAGCTAGACAGGGTCTGCTTTTGCCTTCTCTCCAAGTGTTTGCCTTCTTTGCAAGTAGCACATCTGTTCACAGCTGATAAATTCCCTTCCAGAATGGGGAAACTGATAATGCTCCACCCTCCTCCTGCTATTATCTTCTGATACTCCCCTGTAAGAGAAGTTACTCAGCTCCCTGTAACAGCTCAAAGGTTGGAAGCTGTTGAAGCAGCAAGAAGCACTCATTTTCTGTATCGCCAGCACTTTCACCCATCTCTGATGGCAGGGAGACAGGTTCTGTTGTGTTCCTGACCCTTGTGCAGCTCGTTGTGTAAAACAAGGATCAAAAGGCACGTGGTGGTTACCTCACGTAGCCTCAGTGAAAAGGGCTTTATCACTGGGGGGTTTTCTGGCCCAGGGTTGAGCTGATCTGTTCCTTTGAGCCATGGCTGGTTCTGTACAATGCAGTAGCTATAGCAACAGAGCCCAGCCGTAGGAGAGCTGAGCTGAGACAGCTCTTGTGCTTATTTACTATGTAAGAGATTGGAATATAGGTTTCAAGTTACTGTATATGTGTGTGTCTGCTGGTTTTGTTTAACCTCAGTGCACCTATTGGTCTCTAGAACTAATTAATTTCAATATTCTTGTGCACTTACATAGAATTTTTTTTTCTTCTCTTCAGAATGTTTGGACCGGGGAGAGAATATAATTTCACCAGGCCAAATGAAAAGGGAGAATATGAAATTGCAGAAGGAATCAGCTCGGCTGTGTTCCGCACTGTGCTGGTAAGGATGTGTTTGCAGATGGGGAGGGGGGGAACCAAACCAGAAACAAAACCAAACCCCAGTCCGTTTGTCACATGTGCAAAACGGAGCCATCTCCCAGGCAGCCACGCAGCTCCCGGGACTTACTCTTTTATTCCTGTTTTACATTGTGATTTAAAAATATATAATAGAATAGACTCTGATATGAGTCATCTTTTCAGATACCTGCTCACGTTGCCTTTTACCTTTCTCATATTGTGCTGTCCTGACCTCATGGTTGAGTATAAATGCTCATTGTTTATGAAATGTTATGAAACACGGGGTCGTGGAAAAAGTTTTACCTGGAGCTCACCATTTCTCAGACCCAGGAGGATCTGCAGAGACACGTAGATTCTCGGGCAAGCAGGGCTGGCTTTACAGTTCACAGAGCTATGGATGGCCTCTGTAACTCTCAGTGCTGGTTAACCAAACAAAGAACTCATTAAAAATGATCCAAGTCCAAGCTGTTTTTAATTTTTCTCTCCCAAAACTGTCCTCTTATTCTCAGGATTACTACAAAACCGGAATCATTAATTGCCCTGATGGGATTTCCATCCCAGACCTTCGAGACACCTGTGATTACCTCTGCATCAACTTTGATTTCAACACAATCAAATGTCAAGATTTAAGTAAGTATGGAGAGAAAGCAGCTCTTAAGAGATCGTCTGCTGGGTGTTGAGCACTCCGATCCTGACTCTGTGCAGCTCTTAACCCTGTGCTTTAGTTTGAGCATGAAGGTGTGGGCTCCACTAGGCCTCGTGTACGTGTTGTGTTTGAACAGCTCCCCTTTTTTTTGTTGCATCAAACCAAAGAGAAGTGATGGAATCTTGCAGAATGCAGGCACCGTGCTCTAAAAAGCAAAATAAACTTGTAAAATTTCAAGTCTCTTTTTGTAGCAGAGGCTGAGAAGAGCTGCTTTCTGGTACAGACAAGCACAATGAAGGCTGAAGGCAGGGGGTTAACTACAGTGTACCAGAGAATCGTGAATAATTTAAGCTGATGGATGATGGTCAGAGCAGGAACCAAAGAAACCAAAGTTCCAAAGTGGTAGAGTTCCTAGTCGTGAAAGGGATCTGACTGAGAGCAGCTTTTCTGGTGGGTATGCTGAGAGAAAAAGTACTTTAAAAGACAGGCAGAGCTGTGCAAGGCACTGTACTGGAGTGGGCTTTATGGTGTCGTAGCACAGGCCTTGGGTGGAGTTTCCTACCCTGTCCTCTGAGCAATTGCAGAGAAGACAGAAAATGTGCTTTCAAGGACAGAGGTTGTTGCTGGAAATTCAAGTTAAGTTTCATAATGAATTAATTATTCAGTCTGATACTGTTTCCCTGTATTGATTGACCCTTGGTGTGTTTTTTAATGGCAGTGTAATGGTTCTATGGTGCAATTCGCATCCCGTTTGAAGTGCAGTCTCCTACATCTGATTTTGGCAATTCTGGAGCTGGAGGCTCTTGATGCATCTGAACATATGTTAAGGAATTTCTCTAAAAGAGAACATGGGCTGTGCTCTTGGATGTGCCTGGAAAATGTAGGCAAATTTTCATACTGTGTAATAAAAAAGCTCATCTGATGATTTCTGTCTCTTTTAGGTGCTCTGTTACATGAGCTCTCCAATGATGGTGCTCACAAGCAGTTTGACAGCTACCTGGAGGAGCTAATCCTGCCCATAATGGTGGATAGTGCGAGGAAAGGAGAACGTGAATGCCACATTGTGGTGCTGACCGATGAAGACACCGTGGACTGGGATGAAGATCATCCACCTCCAATGGGAGAGGAGTACTCACAAAGTAAGGGCTCTACCCTGGGGTTCTGCGTTCAGCACACACCCAGATATCTGACTGTAAGGAAAGGCCACCTCTGGAGTCTTGTGTCCAGTTCTGGGCTCCCTAGTTCAAGAGAGACAGGGAACTACCAGAGAGAGTCCAGTGGAGGTTGCAAAGATGCTGAGGGGCTGGAGCATCTCTGTGCCAGGAGAGGCTGAGAGCCCTGGGGCTGTGCAGCTGGAGAGGAGCAGCCTGAGAGGGGAGCTGAGCAATGCTGAGCAAGAGCTAAAGGGCCCCAGGGGGCAAGAGGATGGGGCCAGACTCTGCTCAGTGGTGCCCAGGGACAGGACAAGGGGCAGCAATGGGCACCAACTGGAACCCAGGAGGGTCCATCTGAGCAGGAGGAGAAAGTTCTTTGGTGTGAGGGTGTGGGAGCCTGTGCCAGGCTGCCCAGAGAGGCTGTGGAGTCTCCTTGTCTGGAGAGATTCCCACCCCGGCTGGACCCTGCGCTGCTGGGCCCCTGCTCTGGGTGCCCCTGCTGGATGGAGCAGGGGGGGACACCAGGGCATCTCCAGAGGTCCTTTCCAACTCCCACCATGCTGGGATTCCATGTGACCAGCTGCCCAAGCAGCAGTCTGACCCGTGAAGTCCTGTTCTGAAGTTCCATCTGACCTGGCTGCTGCTGGAGGCAGGATGCCTGCCTTGTGAGAGCTTTGGTCTGAGCACCTGCATTAGCAATGACAGCGCTCGCTGCATCTTTTCCTGTTGTGTGCTGCCTCCCCCCTGCCCTTTTCCTGCCTCCCTAGTGAGTGAATATTCTGCTTCACACACCCACCACCACCCAATCCATCCAGACCATAATGTGTATCCCTACCCTCCCACCAAGTACAGCTAATCCCAGTGCTGAGGACAGACACTTGCAGTAGTTCTTGAAAACCGAGCCTGGATTTTAACACCCCCAGAGCTGAGCTTGTCCAAAACTGTGGAGAAGGTCCCTCCTTGTAGATTCTAATTTCCTTTTTTCTTCCTCAAGTCCTTTACAGTTCCAAGCTGTACAGATTCTTCAAGTACATCGAGAACCGTGATGTTGCAAAAGCTGTGTTAAAGGAACGGGGGCTGAAGAACATTCGCATTGGCATTGAAGGTAAAGGGACTTCTGAAATAGGTGGCTCCATAGTTAGTGGAGCCTGGTTCCCTCTGGACTTTGGGTGTTTCCTGGTTTGCTTTGTGTTTTACTAGGCATTTATTTTCATGAAACTGTTAGAAGTTCCTTCACCTCTATCATGTTAACAGTGAAATTGCCCAGGAGGCTTAAAAGTGAAGGGAAAAATGAAAGCTCTGTAGCGTGTACCAGCAAACCTTGTCTCTTTATGGCTGGGGAAATGGGAGGCAAAAGCTTCCACCTGCTGATCCCCAAGGGAATGCTCGGAGCTTAGAGAATGCTGTGCTCTGTCCTGGGAGCCTCTTGCAGTAGCTGTTTGCTCTCAGAATGACTAACTCTGTGCAGCCATTGATCTCGTGACTGCAGACAGTGCTGCACCATCCTTTCAGGGGGCAAGAAAACCAACCAGTAACGGGGACTGCGAGCAGGTGTCTGCCACGTTGCCCCTGCCCCCATAATCCTGCCTGGCTGTTCTTCTGCGAGCTTGTCCTTCTGTGTAAGTCCAAGGTGTGGAGCAGCCTGGTTGTTTGTGTTTTCAGGATATCCCACCTGTAAAGAGAAGGTGAAGAGGAGGCCTGGGGGACGGTCTGAGGTGATCTACAACTACGTCCAGCGGCCGTTCATCCAGATGTCATGGGAAAAGGAAGAGGGCAAAAGCCGGCACGTGGATTTCCAGTGTGTTCGGAGCAAATCTCTAACAAACCTGGTCACTGTGGGTGATGATGTTTCAGAGGACCCTGAGGTTATAATGCATCACCCCCCACAAGTAGATGAACTCGACAGGCTAAATGCACCCTTCTCCCAAATGGCTGTTAATGATCTACCAGATTAGTCCTGGCTCAGGGTGGAGAGTCCTGCTTGATGTTGGAAGGTCTCAACACAGACTCCTGCAAGGTGCTTTACCCTCATTCGTGCTCTCACTACGTTGTCATATTTCAAGCATGTTAATAAAGAGCCACACTTCATAGGCTAATTGTGCAATCAAAGGCAACGTCTCCTCAAACAAAAAGAAATTGTGCTGTTTGTTTCTACTACGGAGGCTTCCAGATTAGTGGGTGCTGAATATTTTACCCTAAACTTCTAAAAGAGGAGCAGAAGTGTTTAAAAACACCTTGTTTGACATGAGAGAGGAAATTCTGGGCCTGTCAAGACAAAGCTTTCCTTTACTGTTAGGCACTTAACTTTGCTTTTATGATAATCGGTTACAAAGGACCGAACATCAAAGCAGGACAGATGATGCTCTTTCATCAGCCAGCAGAAATGTAGCACAGTTCTGACAGCAAAACCCTGAATCTGGAGGAGTCTGTTTACACTGCCACCCAGCTTTGCAGCCAGCGTTTGGTTCTGCTGTGCTAGGGAAGGATGAACTTCTTTAGCAGGAACCATATACCTGAATTTCCCATCTGTACTTCTCCGTGAGATGGAATCGCTGGTTTTAGGGAGGTTGTTTAAGTTCAGTAAAACGAGTAGATCCTGCTGAAGGAAAAAAAAAGCCAAAAAGACATGACTGTAGTTGATGTTTTACCGACAAAGTAATTCTCTTTAGTAGACTAATAGATGTAAGAAGCTTTCTAGAGGTGACTGTGCATGCTCAAGACTTTCATTTGTCTCCTCCACCCCCTGCTAAGACAAAAAAAGCCATTGGAGGAGCTCCCAGTACAGGCAGTGTGCTACCTTGGTCTCATCAACCTTAGTCAGAATTTCTGTAGCCTCTCCAAGGAGCACTCTGCTGATGCAGCTATAAAAGGCCAGCTGCTTTCTTCCCAGTTTGGAACTGACTGGACCTTTTTGCTGTCAGGCAGGTAAGAGATATCAATAGTAAACCAGCCTTAGGAGAGAAAATACATGTACCTGGGAATAACTCTCCTGTGCTGCTCCAAGTGTATTATCCCAGTCTGTGTTTGAGGCTCTGTTGGGTTTGGATTTGGGGGCCAGCAAAGCTGTAAGTACAGACACACTCTGGGCTGGTTCAGCTCAGTTCTATTGGAGCCCAGCTGGCCCTGTTCCTGCCACGCAGAGCTCCCTGCAGCCAGCGTAACCCCCTGGTTCGTGGGCCAGTTACAAAGACAGGCACAGCTGATCAACCTTCAGCTGTTGTTCTAGGGGAAGTCTCAGCCTTGGAAGGCTGGGAAACGTGCATGTTGTGAAGAAGGCTGTCTAGAAATCACAGGTGGAAAAAAAAAAAAAACAGGAGAAATAAGCATTCTTCACACTACAGCAACTAAAGTATCGTATGGAACTGCTGCGCAGAATATTTAAGGCAGCAGGAAGTACTTTATTCTACATGTAGCTCGATGTTTGAATTTGTGCTGTAACACAAACCTGTACCAGTTACACGTGGAGTTACAAACCCCAGGTAGGTGTCAGTCTGCCCCTAGAAGGTTTCATCCTTCGTTGTCAGGGTTGTGCCATCGAGCACATCTTTGTGATTCTGTCTGCAAAGCACACGGTAGACTCAGCACTGAGGGTTGCTGTTACTGCTTGGGTTTTTACTCAGTGTAAGTAAGTAACACTGAGACATCAAGCACAAATTTTCCTGAAGGTTTCTCAGTGTTGTTTCAGTGCAGAGTAACAAACTCTCTGCCAAGGCAGAAACTCGTTGATAAACGAGTTCCTATTTGGATGGATACAGGTTCCATTCTTTGCAGTATTTCTGTTCTTAGCTTCTCTCCTAAGTGCAGCAAATAGATTTCTTCTTTTTTTTTTTTTTTTTTTTTTTTTTTTTTTTTTAAGTGCCTATGGGAAGATTTCCAGAAGTGCTCGGGCCCTCGGGAGAGTCCCCAGGGGTTCTGATGCTGGGGTCTACCCGACTGCTTTGGAAAACACTTCCCTGTGTGTCATTGGCTCTGTTTAGAGAAGTGCCCTTCAGTCTCTGCGCAGAGGTGCTGTGCAGTCGCTTCCCATTATTGCTCTAGATGAATTTCTATTTTTGTAGTAAAGGAAAGAAGACAACGGGATCATCAGCCAGGCCAGACCAAACCCATTACCTGCCCCGATAACGAGCTGTTTCCCCCAAGCCAAGCAAAGGCACTGGTGCAAGTGTCCCCCAGCGCTGCTGGCACTTGGCCCCACACCCTACGGGGTATTTTTTATTTGGTGTGCATTTATTTTTACAGCAGTGTAAGATTTAAGAAAACATGTCCTAGTATTGAGCAGCTGACACGGGATTGGAGTTCACAAGTGTTCTGCTCTCAGGACCTGACACGTGTGTGGTGTTGGTACCCTTGGGACTGTGTCAAGGCATCAGCCGTCGGGATCTGCCAGCCAAGTACCACATGCAGCCCAACCCAACCCCAGCAGCTCGGTGTTAGATGGGCCTACCTGAAGGATTCAGATTAGAAACGGTGATCACGGGCACTTAACTGCCCCTGGCTGTTGCCTGAGGGGTACAGACTGGGTACAGACTGGTTACAGACTGTCACTGGTGCTCTGCAGTCAGCTGGACCTTCAGTGTGGGATGGAGGCATCCAGCTCCCGGGATGGAGGGATCCAGCTCTCGGGATCTCCACGCAGTTTTTACCACTCCAGAAAGCCCGCTGTAGTTTATTGGCTTTCCCAAGTACTTAAAAGATGAGTTCTGGGTTTTTCAGTGGGGTAGGTTCCATTGGAACACTAAATGAAAGTGAAAAAGTACACGTGCTTTTTCTCCTCTCCTGGTCGCCTGCTTCAGGTACAACGTCCAGTTTTGTCTTACTCTAGGTATACTGAAGTGTTACTCGTGGTGTGTGTGAACTACAGCTGTATGGTTTCTTTTCTGTATTAAAGTATAAATTATATGTGGCTTGTTTGGCTCTTTTAAAGATCGGTTTAACTGAGGAGCAGAAGGAGGGGCAGTGCATAGAGTGCTAGGTTTTGTTTCTTTGCTTCATAAAGTAAGTGGGGCTTCTGACCCTGAAGTCTTAGAAGTAATTTCACAGCAGACAGAGCCTGGTTGCTCTGGCAGGGGCCCAGTGCAGCAGCTTCACAGTGTTACTACCACGTGTAGTAGGACAGAGTAGCTCAGAGTTACTACCACGTGTAGTAGGACAGAGTAGCTCAGAGTTTACCAGGTTGAAGTGGGGGCTGGTTTCTTCACAGCTGCTGGGCACCTTTTGGAAAAGCAGTTTCCAGCCCAGGAACTGATTCTAAAATCAGTTTCAAGTCAAAAGAAACCCCCAAGCTGAGAGATTCCAGCACGTAAACATTCAACAGAGTAGCAAAATGGTGTTTACTAAGATGATTTTATTTACACAACACAATGCAAAGGTTGTTCCATAAAAAGTTGGCTCCCCCAGCAACACACACACACTACACCTGCCACGTTTTACAGTGCAATTTAGTAACAGCTTTTAAATATTTACAGAACACTTTTTCAACTTACAGCTTAAGGCAGAGTCAGGGCACAGTGATAAGAGACAGTGCAGTTTTGTGCGAGGCATGATACAGAGATGAACTGGCAGCGTAACTCACGCTCTGATCCAGGGGAGAGTCAGGTTGGAATTACTCCTAGAAGTCCAGCAACTGTTTGCAGCTTAAAAAAAAAAGAGCTAAAAAGATACTTACAACCTCCATATGCAAGCCAGCAGCGAAGAGAGATGTTTGGCTGGTGGGGAGATGGAAGGGGCATGTGAAACCCTGGATCTGGCAGCAGGGAAGCAGGATCCTGCTGAGGAGACACTGTCCCTTTTTTTCCCTAGTGTTGGTGAACAACTGGAACAGGGAGCAGGCCTACAATGCAACTGGGATACCCAGCCTGCTGCTGGGAGGCCAAGAGGACTGTACTCAAAGGCATCCCACCTTCTGAAAGGCAGACAGGAGTGAGGCACCCAACTGCTCCTCATACCTTTGAAAAACTTCACCTTTAACTCAAAATCTGAGGTTTCAGATCAAAAAACCACATGCACTAAAAATGCACCGTACGTGTTACTACACAGGGTTCTTTTCACAACCTAGAATTGTTCAGCTTCTTCATCTTTGGTATTTATAAATAAAAACACCAGTCCCTTTTAGTAAAGGGCTAATAATGCAGCTCCTCTCCACACAGCAGCTTTTCTTTTATTATTATTTCGTTTTTATTTAAGGCAGTAACTAAGCTGTTAAGAATTTTTTTTCATTTAAAAATGGGTTTTGTTTTTTTTTTTTTACTAATATGTCTTAGTTTTCCAATGGTTTATAAGGCAACATTTTCAACTGGTTAGAAGAAACTGCTGGATAAGGAGCTGGAGCAGTTGGAGAAGTTGGTATCAGTCCTTCCTAAGAAGGTGATATCAGTGATGAGGTGATAAAAAGCCTGATCCTGTAACTCATGGCTTCAGTTAGCCCTTGTTCATCAGAGTCAGCCCACCTGACTACAGTGATCCTGGTACTTGGAATTAAGGCTACTTTTGCATCTCAGCTTGTAGGATCCAAGTGGTATCTAAACTGCTTATGGCAATTCATTGAACTCTTAGGACATGTACAACAAGCACGGGGTGAGGGAAGGGACAATAAAGAGTTAGCACCCAGTTCTAGCTATATATTGTACTTTAAATCCCTCAGTCCTTCACGATGGCACTCGATTCAAAAAAGACATCTAGGTAAAAATTCCCTAAAAGCACCTATTAAAAAAGAAAATCCCACTCCAAACCCATTCTCTTTCATTTCCTCATCTAGAAAGCTAGGACTAAATCTAACTGCAAGCCTTCCTTGGACTTTGATTTGCTGCTCGAGCTTGGGTCCTAAACAGCTGGCTGGGTTTTTTGTCTGTGCTCTGTAGTGTTCAGCACCAATAAAAGTTTGCAAGAATCCAAGACAGTTCAAAACAAAACTGAATTTTAGAAACCTCATTATATTTACATAAAAAAAAAAAAAACAAACCCCAAAACAATTCTAATTGCAAATTAAAGACTGGAACTAGGCAGGCCCAAAGGTTAATGCCACCTGCCCCTGGAAGTGCAGAGTCAGCTCCAAAACAGGGACAAAGTGGAGCCCCTGAATAGAAAAAGGAATCGGCAAAAGCTCAACTGAGGCAGAATCCTCCCTCCAGCAACGCAGCCGTGTTCTGAGAGACACCCAGGTGAGGAAAGGCACTTTGGGGCTCTCCTGGAGAGCAACCTGATCAGAACTGAATGTATTTTTAGAAATGACACTAGACAGTGATCATAGGGTGGACGTGGTGGGTTCCACTGCCCCTAAAGCGACCCCCTGAGGCACTGTCTCTTTGGAAGACTACGGGGACAGATGGTTCAGCCATGACAGCAAGAGGATCTCGGCAAGAAAAAGGCAGGGAGGCCTCCATCAGCAAGACTCAAAGGTGAATCCCGTCCTGTTCTGCTCCAAACCAAGAGGAAAAAGGCCACAGAAGCCGATTTTGTCTTTAAACCCAGGACAATGCAGCAGATCTTGAAAGTGGCCAAAAGATGGCAGCAGAAGGCGCAGGGAAACCTCACGGCTGACCCAGCTGTACTCAAGCTGCACACCAAGGATCAGGTTCAATGATTTTCCCTTCCTCTCTGCTCTAATTCCAGATCCACTTGTGTTACCAGCTGTAGTTTTTATTATCTGCATCGTTTATAGATCCATCTTTTCATCCAGGAACTGAGAGGTGTTGGCGCTCGGTAGAGGAAGCGGCCCCGGTTTTCCTAAGGCTGGCTAGTAAAGGAAAAAAAAAGTGTTGCACAACTTTTTAATTTAGAAATGTAAAAAAAAATATATAATAATGAAATAAAATGGCTTGAGGGTCACTGTCTTAGTACCAAAAGTAAAGTGCACTGCAACCGGAGGCCACGGCGACAGAGGCAAGAAATGCTAGTGAAGAGGTTTCCAAGTAGCCTTCTAAAAACCAGCACTACAAACTAAGGTTAAGGCAATAATGAGTTGTGTCCTTTCTACTAGAGTTTCCTGGAGAGTTTTCTATCTCAAGCTTCAATTATTGCTTCGTTTCCTTTGTCCCCAAAGCCACTGGGAAAACAGTGCTGGCAGAATTGGCAGATTGGGAGTTTTTGTCACTTAACGCGGGACCGGCGCGGCAGTCACCTCTGACCACCAAGGCTTCTTCTCACCCCTCGAGGGGCTGCACAAGCTGGCAAAGGATTTATAAAGACAACCAAAACTCTTGCTCCCGAAGCAGCAAAACGTGCTTGCAGCAGAGATGATGCAAATATTTTGTGGAATCTTTTTCCATGGCGCAGAAAGAAAAAAAAATATCCTCGGTAACAAAAACAGGGTCCTGAAGTCTTCTCCAAGAGTTGATAGCCCTCAAGTTTTCTTTTCTTTTTTTTTTTAAAGAAATAAGTTCTTTTATGGGTGTAAACCCAAAGTACAGGAAGATAATTCCATGGCTCAGAAGTTGTCCCAGGTAGAGATCTTTTTACTTTCCTGCTTTCATATAGGATGGGATTGCTCCTCGGGCCGTCAGCCCTTCGAAACGCTTGTAGGTGTAGTTGATAAAAACCCAGTCTTTGTTCTTGTAGTCAGTCTCTGGATGGTTGCTTGTTGCCACTGACAAGACACAGAAAAAAATAAAATTATCCTTTGAAGACTCTCAGGTTTATTTTCATAGCAAAGTACTGGATGTGGAGGAGGAAAAAATGCTTCTAAGGAAAGAAACATCACAAATCTAGGGATTTGGTTTCATTCTTTAGCAGAAAACTGCTGCAAGGTGTGTTTTAAACACAGGGTGCAAATGTGCAACTCCACTTTGACAGAAGAATTCTTTAGATATTTACACCAAAACACGTTGTCCAGTTCTGTCCCACCCTCTCCCTTCCCACTGCACACAGCGATCGATGCGCTAGCGAGAATTACCCAGTGCCAAGGGATCTTGCCTTGCTGGGAGCTGTCCTGCCTCTTACAGATGCCCTTTGTCCGGTGGCTCCCGCATCACCCACCACTCTGCATCCCACCTCCTGACACCCAAACTGCAGCTTGCAAACCACTGCTCCACAAAACTCAACCCACAGTTTGCTCATGATTAAAAAAAAAAAACCCCAACCCTCTAGCATCTACTAAAATCCTTTCTCTGATCAACAGGAAAGTTACACCATTCTACTGGAGAGGAGGAAGAATTGCTCATGTGCAGAATCAAAGCATTTACCTGTTGGTTTCAGGATATCGGACTCTGGAAATTCATCAAAGTTTGAGGTATCATCAATGCTTTTGATTTCTATTGAAATTGCAGCGGGTCTCTCTCTGCCAAGAAGAGCAGTTTCAGCATTAAGATTGCAAAGGCAGAAGAAAGCAGGATTCAGCCACTTTCCCTTTCTTAACAGAATCAAAGGCTGAAGGTACCTAAAGCTCAGCGAGCTTCAGATAAAGAACAAAATACTCTCACCCACACCTAGATACAATAAATGCCAGTCAAGCTGCTCCCTTCTGTCGAACGGGACCACAGAGAAGAGCAGCTTGCTTCTGGGCCAAGCATCTTACCTGATATGCTCCCAATCAACCCCTTCAAAGAATGGGTTACTCTTTATTTCCTCCACACCAGATGCACCAATTCTGTGCTCCCATTCACAGCAAAATCTGGGATGGAAGGAAGAATGCAAATGAAGGAGGAATGAAAATGAAAGCATTCCATCCAGAAATGGAACGGCTTTCCAAACTGACACTGCTACGGGTTCTTGACATACAAATGGAGAGGGTTAAGAACTCCCAGTGAAAAACCAACACGCAGAGTTATGCTCAGGAACATCACGTCCAATGCTACGATTCAGAAGATGGGATATTCTTTCCCAACAGCATAACACTCCCTTTCTATTTCAGGACCAACGTAGAGCAGGGGAACATCTAAAGCCTAAGCAGCTAGACATTGATATTTCTGTCCTGAGCATAGAAAAGTGATTGAAAATACAAATGAAAGAGCAAAAGGCAGCGTGTGCTGGGATACGTCCATACGCTCCAGTACGGATGCTGGTACCATCCTATGAAGCTATCTCTGGCAAAAAGATGAAGCTGCTTCCACCAGAAGCTCACAGACAAAATGAAAGCAGAAATATTCATTTTTTGCCAGATTAGCTCTTCCATGGGAGCCACTTTTTAGCACATTTAGCTCCACTGAATGAACTCTGAGAGACAAATGTATTTAACAAGGGAGTTCAGCAGTTGATGCACGTACAGGACAGAATATGGAGCTGTCACAAGCATCAGGGTTTGGTTTTTTCCATGGGAAGCAAGCTATGAGAGATACATAGGACAGTTTGCATGACAAGACAATTAGAACTGCATTAACAGGCAAACCATATGGCCGGCACCTTAAAATTAGATCCTTTGCTTTATCAGATATTGGAACTTCTGGAGGAAATGTCAGAGTCTCTTTCCAATTCATTACTTTCTTATATGTTTCTTGAGGAGTCTCAGAACAGAACGGCGGGTAACCTGAAAAGAAAGAAAAATGCCATCTTGTAAAAAGCAAAAGTAGTTCCTGAAGTCTCCAGTGCACCAGAACAAACCTCACAAACCACGTAATGAGAGGATGGCTTTGAGAGCCTGACCCCCAGCACAAGAGAGCTGATGTCCTGCACCACAACTCCTGCTCAAACCTCCTGCTGCCGGTTTCTTACCGATCAACATCTCGTACATGATGACCCCGAGCGACCACCAGTCACAAAGCTTGTTGTATCCAGTCTGCATGAAAACTTCAGGGGCAATGTAGTCTGGAGTGCCCACGGTAGAAAAAGCCTGAAACAAATACCATCTGTTATGGATCTTTAGAGAAAACTGCCCAGTATGGAAATGGGAACTTATGCAACACTGGTTATTTTGAGGAATGTGCCAGATTGTCTCTAAGATCCTTTAGCAAAGTTTTTTAAAGCCTGTATTGCAAGATATAGAACCGTAGAATTGTTTTGGTTGGAAGAGACCTTTAAGATCATCGAGTCCAACCCTTCCCCCAGCACTGCCAGGGCACCACTGCCCCCTGTCCCTCAGCACCACAGCTCCACGGCTTGGAAACCCCTCCAGGGATCACGGGGACTCCACCCCTGCCCTGGGCAGCCTGGGACAGCCCTGGACAACCCTTGCAGGGAAAAAATTGCTCCTCAGGTCCAACCCAAACTTCCCCTGGCACAACTTGAGGCTTTTTCATCTTGTCCTGTCACTTGTTCCTTGGGAGAGGTGCCCGACCCCCCCCGGCTCCCCCCTCCTGTCAGGTACTTGTAGAGACAAGATACACATAGAGACAAAATCACCCTGTTCATATGAAGGAGTCTTCAAACTCCATCTGGGAAATGGGGAAAAGCACCACTGTCTATATGCACCCTGGACTGGGTCATTAGCCTGTTGGCATACTGGAAGGGGCAGAAACTGTTCATTTTAGCTGGGAGACATCAGCCATCCATGTGAACAGTTACGGCAGCGCTGCGTCGGGCACGTATGTCACCAGCTGCTCAGCAGATGGGTGAAGGACAAATTGGAGTCATTCCTCTTTTTAAAACCAAAAACCATGAGTCTAATTCATCCTTGCTCAGACCTCTGCAATGGATTAGTGCCTGTCATTTAAACACAGGGGCCATCTGACTGCAGCAGCACAGCAGAGAACATTTCCAGGCAGGTGAAATGGACTCACCAACTGTCTTCTATTCCTCTTCCAAGTCTCTGCTTTCCTTTTGGAATTCATGTTCTGGAAAGCTAAAGGAGATTGGAATATATGAGACTGAATCCTACCGCCTCCATAATCAAAGTTATTCCCCTTGAGAAAATTATGGAACATTCCAAGAGACCAGGTGCTCACTTATTAATTTAACAGATCAGCCACAGAAACCACCGAGCCACATGGAGCCTTCGCTCCAGGTTTATCCCACGTGTGAAGAAAGGCTACAAGCAGAGTCTCTTGCAAAGATGGGTTTGTATGTACAAGTAATGGAAATTCTTTTTATAAAGATGTTTTACAGAAGATGAACGTTCCACCTCAAGATGCCATGCTGATTATTAGACACACACCCCCCTCCAGTGTGGCTTTTTAGCCTCACACTGCAATGAGTTAAGCCAGGCACAGAGAGCCAGGACACAGAGACCCTTCTGAAGGCAAATCACTTACTGAAGTCACTAGGAAGACTATGGTTCAAGTTTCTGTAAAATTCTGTTCTGTGGGCTTTCTTTAGTCCAGTACATAGACCAAAATCTGAGAGCTTCACGTGACCCTAGAAACAGAGAAAAAAAACAACAAAACCCACAAAACCAGTATGAGATATCATCACAGTGGCTCAACTTTTCTACTTCTTCCCCTCCCTTTCTTTTGTACAATAAATCCACACACTTTTCCATTCCTGGTTTTAGCCTAGGATTGGAGATGGCCACAGAATCAAGCTATTAACCCTTTCATCACCACCACGCAGAGAGAGACCAGGAACTATTTAGTTCAGGAACCTTCTGCTCCTGCAAGCTCCTCGCTGCTTCACATGGAAAGCAAACGTCTCCAGAGGGAGCTGTAGGCCCTGGGTTGTGAGTTGACCACAACAGCTAAGAAGAAAAACACCTTAACTTCATCAGCTGGATCTGTCCAAGCGCATAACGTGCGACCACACCAACTAGGTGCAGTTTTTACACTGTATATCTAGATGTTCTACAGCTAAATATTTTAGAGTTCTAAAATACACATCCTTTTTCAAACTCCAGAATTTATCTACATCTAGATGCAGACATCCTGAATTACACCAGTAATTCCAGCAGTGCTTTATTACCTGGCTGGTGGTAACGTGCAGTTATTTACTAGCAAACTTTTTCCAAACAAGCTAAATTTTAAGCAAACGTGTAGTGAGCACCAGGCTAGTGAAACCATCAAGCTTTCTGCAGACTGCCTGCAATGACCCTCTAGAAGCAGTTGGATAACCTGGCCAGCCTTCAGAAACCCCTCCTGATTTCCTCGCATCCACCCCATCTCCATTTGCATCGAACAGCAACATCCTCTGCACTTGAGAGAATCCCCTGCCCAACGGTCGACAGGGGTGAGCGTAACAGAAGTGAGAGCAAAACGAAACTGCAGCTGAAATAACCAAAAATATCTTCCACAACTGTCAGAGCAGAGCTCGTAGGTGAGGTGTGAACACAGCTGAGGGTGGAGGAGAGGTCTGGCTTGGGGTTTTTTCCCCCCCAGCACTGTGGCACGCACACCCTCAAAGCTAGAAGAAACAGCTAACAAGAAAGCATCACCTTCTTTCACAAGCATCACCACCAATTCAGCTCAATCGAGAGAGCAATTCAGGACTGCCCGGGGGTCAGGACATACCTTGCTATCCAGAAGGAGGTTGTCTGGTTTTATGTCTCGATGGATAAAGCCCAGCTGATGAATAGAGTCGATGGCTAGCACGGTCTCGGCGATGTAGAACTGTGTCTCCTCTTCTGTTAGAGTGTCTTTTTTCATCAGCAGCGTCATCATATCACCTAGAAACAACACCCCCCACACAAAGGTAAGCACCAGCAAACACACAAACTCCACTCTCAAGAAGAACTGAGCGATTTAAAACCTCAGAAAACCCAAAGTGATTTCACCTAAAGTAACGCCCTTCCCCAGCACCTCCGTGACAAACTCCTCTGTTCTCCCTTGTGCGTGGGAAGGTTTGTGCTGTAGCTGCATTAAACTTCCCGAGACAGCTGAATAGTGTAAAGTGAACTTGCCATATAGGTGCAACAAGAGGCAGCTAGGGGCTGCCTGCTGCTCTTGACTACACGTCTGAATCACTAAAACAGACACTTCCAGCTACAGAGCTGTTAGAAACCCAGACTGTGTTTGTGCAGTGTCATCTCAGAAAGCATTCCTGGGGTTTCATTGGTCACGTGCATTACAGGCTTTCAGTGTAGCTTTCCTCTTAAGTGAATTAAAGCAGCGTTAGCATTCGAGGGCAAACATCATCATCATCCTCTGAAAAAAGGACCTTAAAAGCCATTTCTGCTGCAAGCCAACTGAAAGCGACAGGCTAGAAAATCAAGAGCTGGTTATGTTATGGATCTACAAGCAGCCAGTGCACAGTAAGGACAAGAACGAGCAGAACATTAAGGCCAAGCCTCAAACGTGCAGCTAGAAGACCCGAGCAGATACCTCGAGCCTGACCCAAAGACCTCAGCACCCTAACTCCTAAAAGCAGGAAGCTTTACACCTCCTTTCCTCACAAAGCCACGTCCAGTCATATGGTAACCACCACATGGTGACCACGCACACTCTGGTCCCAGACTACATTTGTCACTAAGACATTAGAAATCCATGAAGAGGAAAGCAGCCTTTTGACTTCAGGCAGTTACCTCCAGGCAGGAACTCCATGATAAGGTAGAGGTTTAGCTTGTCCTGAAAACTATAGAACATTTTCACCACCCACAAGCTGTCTGCCTCCACGAGAATGTCCCGCTCCGCACGAATGTGGCCAACCTGGAGATGACACGTATGCGTTGGGTTAGTTACATTTATTTCACAGACAATTCAACTATTATATTGAAAAGCATCAAATATTGAAAAGACAGCAGCCAAACTTCAGCACGAGGGCAGGCACACCATCAAAACTTCCCCAGTTACACCGCTGAATAGAGGCGATAAATTTTCAGGCAATAAATATGTTTAAAATCACATCTAAAAGCCACTCTTCTGACAGCAAAAAGGTGAGAAGCTTTCATTAAACTCCTACATGTCCCCAGATTAATTTTATTTTCCCCAATCAGATAAATCCCACCTCCCATTTTACTCCTTGGCATGAAGAAGAAAGACCCTTTTACATTCAAATGTTTCCACTGGAAAGTTTATGGGAACTTTTGCCTTTGGACACTGACACTTGAGTAACTTTTGCACCACAGCATGGGTGGTGGAGCTGCTGTTCAGGCTGGTTACTCACTTGCTCTTTTTCAAGCATATCAGCTTTCCGTAGTATTTTCATCGCATAAACGTGCCCAGTGTCTTTCTTCTGGACAAGGCGCACCTAGGAAGGGCAGAAAAACTGGAGTCAAACACAAAGTTAGCACCACAACTCTTGACAAATTTGGGTGTCAAGCCCTTGGCTTCCATTTCATGGAATCCTATCAGATAATGCAATAAAAAGCACTACACAATGCACCGGCAGGGTAAACAAATTCTGCTAGTCCTAAGAGGCTGGATTTTACAGATCTGACACACTGAGCAACGTCACGCCTCGAGCACATGAGTCCCAAAACACTTTCTCTGCAGAAGGCCACCAGAAGGGACTACTGGAGTGGCCCCCAGCCCTCCCATCTGTAAGGCCAGCCCTGGGAGGTCACACTCAAAGGACACTGCCACAGTTGTATTTGGCTTGCCCGTCGAGGCCTTTCCAACACCACCGCTGTTCCTTGAATCACAGAATCATTTAGGTTGGAAAAGCCCCTTGGGATCATCGTGTCCAACCATTAACCCTGCTCTACAAGTTCATCCCTAGACCATATCCCCCAACACCACATCCAAGCAATGCTGAAACACATCCAGGGATGGCAACTCAACCCCCTCCCTGGGCAGCCCATTCCAATCTCTCACCCCCCTCCCTGGGCAGCCCATTCCAATCTCTCACCCCCCTCCCTGGGCAGCCCATTCCAATCTCTCACCCCTCTTGCCATGAAGAATTTTTCCCTAGTGTCCAGTCTGAACCTCCCTTGTTTCAGCTTCAGGCCATTCCCTCTGGTTCTGTCCCTAATCCCCTGAGAGCAGAGCCCAGCCCCAGCCTCTCTGCAATGTCCTTTCAGGGAGTTGTGGAGAGTGATGAGGTCTCCCCTCAGCCTCCTCCTCCTCAAACTAACCAGGCCCAGCTCCTTCAAACGCTCCTCACACGATCTCTTCTACAGCCCCTTGCCCAGCTTCGTTGCCTCCTCTGCCCCCGCTCCAGCCCCTCGAGATCTCTCTTGTCCTGAGGTGCCCAAACCTGGGCACAGCACTCGAGGTGAGGCCTCCCCAGTGCTGAGCACAGGGGGACAATCACCTCCCTGCTCCTGCTGCTCACGCTGTTTCTGATCCAGGCCAGGATGCCCTTGGCCTTCTTGGCCCCCTGGGCACACTGCTGGCTCATCTTCATTCCCCTGTCTGTTAGAACCCCCAGGTCCCTCTCCACCAGACACCTGCACCTGAAGTGCATCAGGTTTTTCAGCCAGCATTTATCAGGCATAAAGACAGATACACGTGGCTGTTAAGCTAAAAATCAATCTGCAGTCACTCCAACATCTGTCCTTCACTGGCATAAACTCCCCGAGTCTTTAACCAGGGCCACTTAAAAACATCTTTAGTCTCCTGTCTGGACTCACCTCTCCAAACGCTCCTCTGCCTATTACTTTTAAAGACTCAAAGTCTTCCAAACCAAGCCTTGTTCTCTTGAGGCGAAGAAACTCCGTTTCCTTCTGTGCATGCGCTGACCTCCGGATTCTCTTCTAGAGTTTAGGGGAACAAAACAACCCGCGGTGAGAATCCTGCCCGTGGGCTCTGCAAAAATCCCTCTGATCCCAAGCAAAGATCCCGTTTAGAAAAGAAAATCACTTATATTTAACTGTAAAGGTAATTTTCCCATGTTCATTACCTCTTCATCTTTCAAGCCTTCTTCTTCCATCATCTGCTCGAGCTTCTTTTGTCTACAGCAGAGACAAAGTAGGAAAATAAAGGTTGAATCATTAGTGTCTCCTTAATCACACGCACAGCTCCAACACCTCTGTGGGAGGAGGATATAATGCCAGCAGGTGACACATGTAAACGATACATAAGGGAGACTCAAGAGATCAACTTTGAAGAATAATATTACAGCTTCACCATTCCAGCCTCGTCCTCTCTGATTTTGACAATCTAAACCTGCCTCGAGTTTCACATCCTAGTCAAGTGGATGTTTTTGCTGTGTACAAACGTAGATTGAGGAGATCTGGGTTCAATTCTTCTCTCTCTCTCTGACAGCTGGGCAAGTCACTTAAGGCCAGAGCAATCATAAATACTTAAACACCAAAGTCTCATTATTCCAGAGAAAACTGGCTATTTTAACACATCTTTGGATCTGCGCTGGAATTCCTCTGCATCTCAAACTCAGCATCTGCAACATGAGAGAAGTTACCTTCTGTTTTCTAATACCTGAGATAGTTAAAATATTAGGGAAGAGGAGACATGTCTGTACACGTTCTTCCCCTTAAAGAATCAGCAATATTTACAGCCTTAGTAGAAAGTGATTGTCTGGGAGAAACGAAATAGAGGAAACAAGACTTCAAGGATGGAGTGGCTTCACTGGACATTAGAGATGATCCCCCTCTGGGAACGTTTTCCCAACACTGAGCTCATCAATCAACTGGGATTGGGGTTCTTGGGAGTTCTTTTTTTCTCTTCTTCACGTGTGTTTTTATTGATATAACATTACAAATGTACTAAGAAATTCCTTCTCTTTATGCAAGTCATTCTTCGCAAGATCCTCTTCTGGTCTCCGCTGCCGGCAGCTCCAGTGCCAGGAGGTCTCTGCTGCACCACGATAACATTTTGGGGTCAGCTCTTCCACAATCAGACACGTGTAAATCGCTTTGCCCTTATTTGAGTGCCCAGCGAGTCCTCTGCAGTCATCTCCTTTCACACTCCAAGCAGCAATTCCAGGGGCAAAAGGAGACCGCCACCTTACGCGGAATTAAACACCTCGGCACGACCCAGCGATGCTGAAAGGGCCCGGTAAGGGTATTTGGGGGAACATCTGCACTTCAGGGTATGTTTTGTCAACACTGCTGAAGTCCACCTTGTGCAGACACACCTCTCACTAGAAAAACACACGTAACATAAAATCCAGTACGTTTGTTCAGACCAAGTCTTGGTCCTAAAGAGAAAAAACCCTGCCCTTGAGGTTTGGGAGGAGGTAATTGCGCTCGTAATAAAAAGCAAGAGCCTGTGCAAAGAGAAAGGAAGGAATTAAGCCGGGGAGCTTTTCTGTTTGCATGAGACCCTCACTAATTTGAAGCTTCGAAGAAAACAGGTCTGCAAGTGAGTATTTCTTTGGAGTGCAGTTGTTGCAGTCACCAGGCATCCCTCTTGGACCTAGGGCTCTGCAAGGGAGCGAACACCGAGCCGTTCTGATCATTCCGATTACAGACTACACAGCAAGCTGGGAGAACATCACAAGTCCCAGTGCTACAACTTGAGGGTATGGAGTAAATTAGAGGGTTCCAGCCAAAAGAATGGGAAATGAGCACTTCTCAGTTAAATCACTTTGGATTTCAACCGATGTATTTAAAGAGCGCGCAGGGGCAGCCAACTTGCAGGCAAGAAGTCAGCGTTAAGTGACAGTCCCACGGTGTCTTTGAAAAGATTTTCTCCCTTTATCAGCTGACTCGATCACACATTATAACCCAAACTGAAATCAATGCCCTAGAATGAGCTTTAAACGTTACAACCAAGGACATAAACCAGGGAGAGGCAAGAGAACAGGCACAGGCAGCGCGAACATCTCCAAACAATCGCACTCGAGCGATCCCAAGCACATCCCAAGTCGGTTCCTACTCAGCAGCACAATCCAACATATGGGGTTTTTTAAGACCTGGTACCAGTCGCCTCACTTCTGCATTCGCAAGCACTTTTCAGTTCATTTCAGGAGGAACTCAAAAAGCTCCAGCCTAAAGCACCACAGGATTTGGAAGCCCAGCAGCTGCCTCCAGCTGCTCGTGCCAAGCCCCGTCCAGGTGCCCATCTCAGAAGCTTGGGCACGCACTCAGCAAAAATGGTTTCCTTTTGTTTTGGCTCCGGAGAATGAACTGCAGTTAAGAGGCATCTTTGGCACTTACCCAGTTTGGAAAGAAAGCAAGAAAAAGAGATTTACCTCATCTCTCGTTCTTCGTGCTGGGCGATGAGATTGCTGTAGAAGTTTTCTAAAGTCACCTTCGTCATCGTCACCCTCTCCTTGGTGTGGTTGCTCATGGACGAGCAGGGCGTTGGGCCTGTCATTGCCATGGCTGTTAGGAAAGAAAAAAAGGGAGGAAACCTTTACCACCCCAACCTTCAACCGAGAGCTGAGGCTTTAACAACAGACACCAACGGCCCAGCTGTCTCAACTAAAACGAAGCAGGGAAAAAGTCTTACAAAATAAAAGGTACCACTCAAACTTCCTGTTTTGAACAATTTTGATCTGAAAATAAGAGGGAAGGAAACTTAAGAAACACGACGCCTCAAAACCACAATTTCAGGCAGCGTCGCGAGTGTTTCTTTCTCCCCATATATTCTAGTTTAATAAATGTTACGAATTCACAACCATCACACTGCAACGTTGGATCCAGGAGTAGTTCTTCCTTGCAGAAACCCCTCCAGCAGTTACCTGCTGTCTCCTCTGCCACAAAATCCAACAAAATCCTGAGAGACCTCCGATCGCAGAGCAACTTGAGGAAGCCGAGAGAAAAAACCCAAAGGCATTTAGTGCCCTTTAAGGACTCTCACTTTTACTAGACGCTTTCGCACCGAAATTTGGCCAGATCCAGAGGACAACAAGTTGTAGTTGAAAAGAAACCCAACCACGGTAGCGTAAGCCCCCTCCATTTACAGAAATCAATATCTGAGTCTCTCAGATCCCACCGGCAGCGCAGCTTCGGGGCACGTTTGACAACCCACAGGAAAATTCCAAGGTTTCAAGCGTGAAAGCAGCTCCGCAGCGCAGCTCTCCCGGCCGCGGCGCGGCGAGGTAACCAAGTTTCGCAACTGTTACTCGAAATTGCAGACAAATCCAGGTTAGACGCACGCTGCCCGCTGCTACAACGCCCGGGCGCTGGCCACGGTTTACGAGTTACTCCCTTCTACTATTTTTACTATTCGACTTCTCGCAGCTCTTCACCGAGCAGCGTGACTGTGCCTCTGCAAATCGCCTCCTTTCCAGGCAGCAGCTGTTTTGTTCGCTGCGTTTACGGGCTCCTTCACAGAAAAGATACCCGCATGGGAGCCGGTGAGAGCCCTCTGCCCGATGGGCTTTTTGAGCTGGAACTGCAGCTTTATGGAGGAGCAGCTCGGAAGGATGCCCGCTTTACATCCCTACGTGCTAGGAGAGGGTAGGTGTGAAAGCCGTGCCCCTCGTTTTCACTTCCTAGAGAAGAGAATATGAAAATGATCTGACAGAAATAGGTTACAAGGGCGTGTGTCAAAAAACAAAAGAGGGAAGGAAAAAAGAAGGGGATGGGCTGGAAGCAGCGGTGCCACAGCACCTGTTGGCGCTTGGGTGCCCCCGCTATGGGGTCTGGGCGCTCAGAGCCGACCGACACCCAGAACGGCGATGGGATGGTGACGGGGCAGGATGCTCCCGGCACGGGGGATGGGCCAGAACCGGTCTGGGGCTCGGCGGTCCCCGGGGACGGCCGCTCCACGGCCGTTCATGCGGCCCGACCCCGCCGCGCTGGCAAGCGGGGCCCGGCAGCATCACAACGAGCGGACAAAAGGGGCCCGAGGTCCCCAGCCGAAGGGGCCTCCGCCTGCCCGGGCCCGCAGCGCGGCCACGCCCGGGGCTGGGGGCACCGCGCCGCTGGAACGACCCCGGCCCGCAGCGCCCGCGCTCCCAGCCCCGCCGGACACGGGGGGCTCGGGGGGAACCGCGTCTTGATCCCCCCGCCTCCGGAAGCGGCAAAGAGCCCGGGGTGGGGGTAGGTGGGGGGAAGGAGAACGACGAGGGGGATGCAGAGCACCGGGCGGGGGGTCACCATGGCAACGGGAGAGGAGCGGCTTACCGGAGCCCCCCGGCAGGGGCGGCGGCGAAGGGCTGAAGGCGGCGGTGGAGTCCCGGTAGCGCGGAGCCAGGCGAAGCAGCTGCAGACCGGAGCGGGTGGGTGGGTGAGCGTAGGGAAGGGGGGAACGGGACCGGGGCGACCGGAGCCCCCGCACCGCTACCACCGCCCCCCGCACCGACGGCGACCCGGACGGGACAAGCGCCCCAGGCGGCGCTGCGGCAGCGCGCACGCGCCACCGGCCCCCGGCCCCGCCCCCTGCCCGCGAGGCGGGGACTCCGCCCCCGCCCTCTGCCGGGAGCGGGAGCTGCGCCTGCGCGGGGGAGGGAGGGCGGGCTCGTGCCGGCCGAGGGAGGGGGCGGCGCGGGAGCAGAGGCCGGGCCGGGGGAGCCCCGGGCGGGTCTGGGGCCGGGGGGGGAAGGGGCCTCAGAGCTCGGCTGGACCCGCAGGGCACCTAGAGCAGGGTGCTCAGAGCCCCGGGCAACCTCCCCTGCAAT
>JANVCC010000045.1:510809-523502 GCA_025345505.1 Todiramphus chloris collaris
TTAGTGGGGGTAAGTGGAGTTCAGGGAGGCACTGGATCTTAGTGGGGATAAGTGGAGTTCAGGGAGGCACTGGATCTTAGTGGGGAGCTGGGGGGGTGTGAGTGGGACCCCCAGGGCTGCTCTAGGGTCGGGGGGGAGCTGCTGGGAGGAGCTGGGGGGCTGTAAAGGGTGATGGGTTGGTGCCCTGCGGGGACTTGTGGGTGTCTGGGGGGGGAGGAAGGTGCCATGGGTGCTGGAGGATCTGGCTGTGAGCGGCTTTGGGGGTGCTGAGGGGGGGTCTCGGGCGTGCTTTGGGCTCAGACAGGTGCTGGGGGAGTCTCTGAAGGTTACTGGGGGGTGTCCGATGGTGCTGGGTGCTCCGTGCTGGGGTATGGCTTCAGGTGCTCGGGGCTCAGAAGGTGCTGGGTGGGCTGTCCTCAGGTGCTGGTGGGTGTCGGAGGGTGCCGGGGGCTGAGCTGGGGGTGTCGGTGGGTAACGGGGGCAGTCGGTGGGTAACGGGGGGAGCTGAGGGTACCGCACTCGGGGGGGTTCGGGGGGGGCTGTTTAAGGGACACGGGTCCGGGGGCAGCGTCTCCGCGTTCTGGGAACCTCAGCGGGACTGCGGGCCCCGGTGGGTCTCGGGGGGGGGGTCTTGAAGACACTGGGGGGGGGTCCCGGGGCGGCCCCGCGCCGGGCCACGGCGGAAGCAGGAAGCGGCGGGGCGGCCGGGCCCGGCCCCTCGGCCCCCCGCGTCCCGCCTCCATCGCGGGCGGGAGGAGCCCGGAGCCGGGCGGCGGAGCGGGGCAGCCGCCGGGGTGAGGCCGGGGGGGCGGTGGAAGGTGGGGAACGGAACGGGAGGGGACCGGGGGGGGGGGCCGGGGGTTGGGACCCGGAGCACCGAGGCGGGCCGGGCCTCGGCCCCTCACGGTGGGCCCGGGCCTGGGGGTTGGGGGCTTCCCGGGCCTCAGCGAGGCCCTTGCCAGGCGCCCAGCTGCGGGGGTGGGGCTGCTTTCTCCTTCGATTTATTGATTTATTGTTTGGTTTTGCTTTTTTTTTTTTTTTTTCCTAAAAAGAATCCTGTCTGGAGCTCCTTCGCCTCAGAGATAAATGAGGGCGATGCCGAGGCGCAGGCCTCCCTCCGGAGGGTTTCGAGCCCAGAGCTGGGGCCTGACCCCTCCCTGAGCAGGGCCGAGGGAGGCAGCACTTAGCAGTGGTGCTAAAGCAGATGAAGAATGTATTTTTTATTTATATGGCTGTTTCAGGTTCACCAGCCGGGCGAGAGAGCTTTCCCTTTTAAAGACTCCTCTGAAAGCAGAGTTTCTCTCTAAATATTTCTCTTTCTAAAGCCTGGGTGCAAAGACCCTGCCGATCCCCAGGTCTCTGGATGGATCTGGGTGCAAAGACCCTGCCGAGCCCCGGGTCTGGGGATGGAACTGGGTGCAAAGACCCTACCGAGCCCCGGGTCTCTGGATGGATCTGGGTGCAAAGACCCTGCCGAGCCCCGGGTCTGGGGATGGAACTGGGTGCTTGGGTGGAAATCCTTGAGGCCAAGAGCCATGGCTGTTTATATTCACGGAGAGAGCTGCTCTTTCTTCCCAGGGTGGTGGAGTTCATCAAAAAATAGAAGTAACATATGGGCTCCCCAGTTTAAAGGGCCTGTCTCCGAGGGGTTGCTGTTTGCAAGGGATAAGACTCGCTCGGTACGTGTGTGTGACGCCAAAGCGGGTACAGTAGCCTGTTGTTATTATTTTGTCGGTTGTATTGTGGTGATAGGAAGGGAAATAATGGGTTGTTATTTGTTTTTTTTAAGGCCTCATTTGTTCTCGAAACAATGTGGGAGCATAATGCTTTATTTCCGAGCTAAGGATTTGGGTTACTCTTGAGTTTGTCAAGGAGGTGCCCTGGGTTTTTTAATGTCTGTGGCTTGCAGGGATTGTCTGCAGAGGAGTCGAATAGAAATGGATTGTGTTACAGGGTTGTACTACTACAGGGAGGGAGAACTGGGAAGTATCTCAGCACGTTATGGTGGAATGCTTTTTGGAAAGGGGGAAATTGCCGCGTTTGACAGCGTTTCTGTAGAGGGATAATTGTTTTAAGTGGTTCCAGGCAGATCCTGCAAGCAGGCGAAGCTTGCTGACTCTGCTGGAATTCGGCACGGGAGAGCTTCACGAGCGAAAGCTTTGGCACGCAGGAGCCAGGGGAAGCTCGATAACCTTTCAGACCACTTAGCACACCAGTTGCAGCGTCAAGGCAACTGGAGTAATCATAAAAGCTTGGGGGGGGGGGAGGCATTTAATGTCCTGCAGATGTGTTGGCTCTTGCTTGTTACATGAATCAGGGTATTACATAAATGAAGGAGTTAGGAAAGCAATGTATTGTTTTTATAGAGTCAAGTGCATGCCAGGTGCTTAACAGATGAGAAGAAAAAGCCCCTACCTTGGAGAGCTTGTGATCCATAATGAGATATTATTGACCAAACCTGCTTTGGGGCAGCTCTGCAAGCCCACGGGGCCTCTCAGGTGGGAAGATCTGGGACAAATATTTGCATGGAGCGCGAGGAATGTGGGTAGAGTGGGGCCAGGAGCTAATTAAACCTGTCAATGTGGTGCAGCGTGTTCTCGTTGTGTGCTTGGGTTGGGTTTTAATTTGGCGTCTTACTCTTTCGGTGTTTCTAAGGCTGTGAGGAGAAATTTGATGCTAATGTTAATATAACATCTGACATTAACCGCTTGAGTTGGGTGCTTAGGCAGCTGCTGACCAAACATGTAGGGGTTATTTTTTCAGCCAGATAATTCTTCTGATCTGATTCACCATGTGACCACATAAACAAATGTGCAAAAGCAGAACAGGGAGTTGATCCTGGGGGAAGAGGAGCAGTTGCTGAAAGTGATAGTTGTCTAGGAAAAGCGTGTTTTATTTTGGGGTTTTTTTTCCCCTGAAACTAAACCCTAGCATTACAGGAAAAAAAAAAGGTATTAAAAGTGCCATTGCTTGAGATGTGACTTGTAGGAACCCCTGGTTTAGGGGGGGAGCTGTTGGCCAGTTCTTTAACAGCAAATCGGGTTACCTACCAAGTGAATCTTCTTTTCTGCTATATACACAAATACATTTATGGCTGATTGGTCCCGTGGGAGCAAATCTCAGTTCAGGGTAGCACGTTACGTGGTGCTTGTGAGCTCGGTCTCAAGCCAGTTCAGCTGATCTCTGCTGTTAAAATGCAGCCTGTGCTGTGAGGTGTGTGCAGAGAAGACCTGAGTAAGTAGTCAGAGAGTTCTTCCAGCCCAGTGACAGGCTTGGTGGAGGAAGGTGGTGAGTGGGGAGAAGCCCAGCAGTGGATTCACGGGCTGGTTCCCGTTGCTGGGTAGTATTCGAAGCAAAAGGGGAAGAGGGGCCAGATTTCCAGTTTCAGCTGTGAGCCAAGTGTATCGATCGTGCTTGTACGTGGTGGTCCTTGCCCTGTGCTTTCAGAGCTGAACTCTGTCTCCTCAGAAAGTTCCTGTTGTCCCAGCTTGATCCAGGTGAGAGTTTTCCCAGCTCAGAAACGAGAGGCAAAGCACGACCTCACAGATGCTACCTTTCCCCCAGCAGTGTTTTTCAGAGGTGAAATACACCCCAAACAACGGGATTCTCACGTTGGCAGCTCTTCGCTTGTCCAGCAATTTCTTTGTGTCTTTTCTTTAGCCCATCTGCTGCTCTCAGTGCTGTGAGGCTCGGCCCGGGGGGGTGTGGAAGAGGAACACGTTTCTTTTCTCAGCATCTCAGCGTTGATCTCTCATAGGTGTGCTCTTACCAGCGCCCCGTTGGGATTTCACGGTGGGAAATAATTCGCTGTCAGATGCTGTTTTGCCTCCCTCGTGATTCTTGCTGCTGGGTTTGGTGGCGTGGCGTTTCTGCACGTGAACGACCTGCGGGCAGGCTTTCCGAGGAGAAGGCAGGAGCTTTTGTTGCCTGCAGAGCACGCTGCTATCAAGTTACTGTTACTCAATAATCAGTTGGCCTGGACATCAGGTTGCGAAAATGTAAACAAATTGTAAACGTTTGCACTTTGCCCCACACATACTGCTTATTTCTCTGCCCTGTTCCTGCTGCTGACAGGGGATTTAATGAAAACAAATCTACGCTCAAACAAGCGGCTGAAATCGTCGCGCAGGAGAGCTCAGCTTGGGCTGCTGCCTGTGATGATCAGCTTTGCATTGCTGGCTTTTGTAGTCGGCGAGTGATCGCTTTCCGGGAGGGATTCATTTGGGATAGATGAATAAAGAAGGCAGTTTTGGTGATTTCTGGGAAGCTTTGTTCATCTCCATAAGCTGTGAATCTCGGACGGTTCTTCCCTTGTCAGGAAATTTCACGGCTGCTTTCATCCCCGGGAGGGACTGAACCAACAGAGACTGTTTATTAGGACTGCAGCAAAGTCTTACACCTTTGGCTGCCAACAGGTTTGCTCCATAGGAGCCTTTCCTTGTGTAGATATCACGACGTTCCTGTGACCCCTCTGCACTGGGGAGCTGTGTGGCTGGAGTGTTTTCTCTGTTAACAGCCTGGATCTCTCCACAGGGATTTTTCTTCAGAGGCCATGGAGCTCTCGGCCAATGAGCTCAGCATTTATGACAAGCTCTCGGAGACGATCGACCTGGTGAGGCAGACGGGACACCAGTGCGGAATGTCAGAAAAAGCCATTGAGAAATTCATCAAGCAGCTGTTGGAAAGAAACGAACCCCAAAGGGGACCTCCACGGTACCCTGTCCTAGTGGCTCTCTACAAGGTAAGGTGTCTCTTGTTCACACACAGATGGTGAGAGGGGCAGAAGTTCTCCTTTTGCACTTGAGCCTTTTAGTTCCCCTTGCATTTTGTCGATGAGCTTTTCCAGGCTCTTTATGTGGAGCTAAGAAGTGTAGCTTCCTTCCCTTCCCCTTGAGCTGGTTTGAAAACAGAGGAGAGCCATCCGAGATTTGAAACGGCTCATGTGTGTTGAAAGTTTGAACGTGTCAACACCTTCCCCTCCTTAAATTATTAGCCTGAGACTTGGATTGATTCTTCAGGCAAAGATTCCCAGAGTCAGCACCCTCTGTGGAAATGTGAGGAAGGGAGGAGATTCTTAAACTTCAGCGCTGAATAATGAAAAGATCTACATTCTGTTTCTGACCCTGGCACGAGTTTCTGCTTTTCTCTTCTGCTTTTCGTGTAGAAAATAAATCTGTGTTGCCACGATGGTTGATGCTAGAAAATTGTTCTGAGACCCTTAGGCTAAAAGAAGCTGTAAAAAAGTTTTGCAGAGATGGTGAACGGATGCTGTCATGAGGTAGATTCGAGAGGTTTGCTACAGGGATGAAAAACTTCCCACCGGTGTAATATGCAACAATATTTTTGGCATCATCATCACGATGGCTTCTATTGGGGGAAAGAAACCTCAGGCTTTCTTCCTCCCATCCTATAAAAAGCTGTAAAACAAGGCAGGAGAACAGGGAACTGGAAATGTGAACTTTCAGCTTCTGTTCTTGTTGCTGTTGATTCGCTTTGACTTTGGCCGGGGCGGGGAGAAATGTGTCCTGTCATCTCCATGAGGCTTCTGTAGGATGCTGGTATGGAGGAGGGAGGTGGTGCCAACTCTGCCAAAGTGTTTTGAGGCTCAACGGATGTTTGCAAAAAGCCTTGAAAACCTTGTGTAAGAGGCACGGGGGCAGGGCAGGCTTTTATTTGCTCGGGTGGGACGGAGCGGAAGTGTCTGGGGATGATCCTCTTTGCTCTGGCACAAAGATCGAAGAAGAGAGACGTGTGGCTTGGGTTTGAAGGCTGCTTCATTTTGTCCTTGGATAGCTCTGACAATAAAACCGGGGGAGAACTCGGCGTGTGCAGATAACACCAAGGAGCCATGGCAAAGCCGCGCACGTTCCCCTTGCAGCGCACACCCACAACCCTTTGCTGCTGGCCGGAAGGTGTGTCCCTGTCTGAAGGCCCATCAGCTCGCTGCAGCCTAATTAATTATCTGCCTCTTTTCCCTGGCAGGGGCTGCTGACGCTGGGACTGGTCCTGCTGACTGTTTACTTCGTGATCCAGCCCTACAGCCCGCTGCCGCCCGAAGCCCCGCTCTCCAGAGCCCATGCCTGGGGCTCTCTCATCGGTCACATCCGGCTGCTGCCTCTGCCCATCGCCAAGAAGTACATGCTTGAGAGTAAGGGAACGCTTTCTCTGCTGTAACATAAGCCTAGCAAGAAATACCAAGTTAAATACCAGCCCTGTGAATCATTTGAGTGTCTCCCTGGGCACCAGATATCAAATGTGTTACTGCTGTGGCACCATGGTTTTCTCTTTTCCTACCACTGTACTTAAAAATAGCATCCTGAGTCCTACCTTGGGCTCTCTCCCTTCCATTTACTGGGGCTGAAGCATATTTTATCTCAGAGTTCATTATTTTGTTCTTCCACATTCTCTTTTCCTTGCTTTTAACACCCCGAGTTTTTTCCTTCCACAAGAGTTCCCCTTCCTCTGAAGTTCTTTGCAGTTCAGAGAATCGTACTGATTGCTGTGCTGGGTAAATGACACCTTTTTTTTTTCTGAGCAAGCAGGAAAAACTTTGTCAGCCGAATCTTGATACCTCTGAGCAAAGTGTAGAAACCTCAACGTGTGAGCAGGGGTTAAGGAAAAGTAGTTTTTGACAAGTGCGTATCCGTGGGCTCGAGGGTGACGGTGTCTCCAGCGCTGATGTCAGGGTCATGGCTGTGTGAGGAAGCTGGGTAAGTGGCTCCCGAGTCAGAGAACCATAGAATCATTCTGGTTGGAAAAGGCCTTCCAGAATCATGGAGTCCAAGCGTTCCCCCGGCACTGCCAGGGCACCACTGAACCCTGTCCCTCAGCACCACAGCTCCGCGGCTTGGAAACCCCTCCAGGGATCACAGGGACTCCACCCCTGCCCTGGGCAGCCTGGGACAGCCCTGGACAACCCTGGAAGGGGTGGAAGAAATTGTTCCTCAGTGTCCAACCCTGTGGGGCAACCTGAGGCTGGTTCCTCTTGTGCTGTCCCTTGTCCCTTGGGAGCAGAGACCGACCCCCCCTGGCTCCCCCTCCTGTCAGGAGCTGTCAGAGCCAGAAGGTCTCCCCTCAGCCTCCTCTGCTCCAGGCTGAACAAGCCCAGGGCCCTCAGCTGCTCCTCAGCACCCTTGTGCTCCAGCCCCTTCCCCAGCTCCGTTGCCCTTCTCTGGCCACGCTCCAGCCCCTCAGTGTCCTGCTGGCAGTGAGGGGCCCACAGCTGACCCCAGGATTCCAGGGGCAGCCTCCCCAGTGCCCATTCCAGGGGGACAATCCCTGCCCCAGTCCTGCTGGCCACACCAGTGCTGACATAAGCCAGGATGCTGGTGGCCTTCTTGAAAGGTGGTCTAATGAAGTGGTCCTGTCATGGGAGAGGAACGCAATAGATTTTCCTGGACTGGCTTAATAGGAATGGAAAAGTTTGAGCATTTCTCATTCGCACTTCATTATTTCCACTGCCCTAAGCTGGCAAATGGTGGAAGCACGGGCTCTGCCTCTCTGATAAAGTACAAAGACTGTCAGGAGTGATAAAGCCCTGAATCATTTGGAGCAGGGATGTGGCACAATGTTGATCGTTTGTCGGCTCCCTGTAAAAACAAACTCCTGTAGCCTGCCCTCGCTGGTTTTATATTTAGCTTCAGCACCTCATTGTGCTGGAGTCGGCTGCTCTGGCCCCGACCTTCCTGCCCTAGCTAAAAAGGGTGCCCTGAAATGCCAGCGCTGCCCGGCGCTTTTCTCTCCGTCTCTCCCTCTTTTCCGCAGGGATTCCAGCTGGTTCGGGTTCCTGGGGGTGGGATGGGCTATCCCCCATTGTTCATCTCCTTCCTGAACCATTGGGATCTCTCATGGGGAGGGGAAAAAACTGCTCTGATAGCTGCTCGATACTCATAGCCCTGCGTGAGCCTGTACACTCCCCTCTGCCTCTGTGTGGAGAAGGAAACCACTGAGAACTTCTGTTTGTTCAGTGAAGTTTTGCTCAGAACGTTGAGAGTTTCCTCCTTCGGATGCTGCAGGGCATGGGGGAGGTGGGGAGAGCCCAGGAAGGTTCCTCAGGGCAGCAAAAGGTTTCTGTGGGGCAGGTGGGGAGAGCCCAGGAAGGTTCCTCAGGGCAGCAAAAGGTTTCTGTGGGGCAGGTGGGGAGAGCCCAGGCAGGTTCCTCGGGGCAGCAAAAGGTTTCTAGAACAGAGGCTGCCTGAAATCATGTCTTTCTGTGAAGACAAATAGGAGCAGGAGCAAGTCTGGGAAAAGGAGCTGAATGGGGAGGAGATCGGGAAGCATCCGAAGGAGCAGGGGAAGAAGGAAATTTGGATAGAGAGAAGGGTGTAGGGTGTTGCTTAAATGCACATAAAATTCCTGACACCTCTGTGAGTCCAGGAAACCTCCTGAAGTGATGAGCAGTAGGGTGGGCAGTGAGACATCTCCAGGGGAAGGAGGGAGGTCCACAGGGGGTGAGGCTGGTCCCTCTCTGGCTTTCTCCAACAGTATTAGGTTGTGGTGGAAACCACAGCACGTTCCAGTTAACAGATTTGCTGGGGAGACTTTGATCCTGGAAGCAAAATAACCAGACTAGACCCCAGCTATTTGAATGGGAGAGTCCAGCACCCAGGCTGAACCTTGGCTGGGTTCCTGTGGGAATCCTTCGTGTCCTGGCTTCCCAGCAGGCAGCTGCAGCCTCCGGGGCTGTCCCAGCATTAGGCTGTCCCAGTGGTACTGGTGTCAACTTCACATCTTGCTGCTGACTGGTGGTAAAGCCATCTGGAATTGGGACTTGGATGGCCTGGGGCTGAGTGGTCTCCTGAGCTCTTTCAGCCCTGCCTTGTGCACGGTGTCATGTTTTGCCCTTAGTTTTGGCCTTCTCTGCTGAAGGGAAGGGATAAAGCCACATCTTGGCTCCTGTTTGTTGAGGCCAGGAGGTCTTGCAGGCAGGTCTAGCATTCTCCAGTGCCTGCCTGTGAAGGAGAAGGCACTGAGCAAGGAGACTGAGCAGCAGAAAAAACACTAACAAAGGGACTCGATGTACAGACTCCTCTTCCTTTCTCTGTGTAGATCTTGGTAGATGAAAATTTTGAGGGGGCTGAGGCTGGAACTTGGAGCTTTCTGTGCTCAGGCACCAGTTCAAATCCAGTTTGGGCTGTTCTTGTTGGAAGCCACCTGTTAGCAGTTTGGAGGCTGCCTTGGCCCACCGGCCGTGCTGGCAGAGTTCCCCCGGCCACACCGCCCAGTGTGGTGAGGACAAACCCCGGCCCCGGTGAGCCTGGGTGCGTGGGTGGTCTGGTCCCTTCCTCTGGGGCTGAAGGCTCCTGGGCAGGAAGGAATAGCCTGGCTGCATGAGAGTCAGAGAATCCTTCTGGTTGGAAGGGACCTTTGAGATCATCGAGTCCAACCCTTCCCCCAGCACTGCCAGGGCACCACTGACCCCTGTCCCTCAGCACCACAGCTCCATGGCTTGGAAACCCCTCCAGGGATCACGGGGACTCCACCCCTGCCCTGGGCAGCCTGGAACAGCCCTGGACAACCCTGGAGGGGGCTGGGGGAAGAAATTGTTCCTCAGCTCCAACCTAAACCTCCCCTGGGGCAACTCGAGGCCGGTTCCTCTTGTGCTGTCCCTTGGGAGCAGAGCCCGACCCCCCCTGGCTCCCCCTCCTGTCAGGAGCTGTCAGAGCCAGAAGGTCTCCCCTCAGCCTCCTCTGCTCCAGGCTGAACAAGCCCAGGGCCCTCAGCCGCTCCTCAGCACCCTTGTGCTCCAGCCCCTTCCCCAGCTCCGTTGCCCTTCCCTGGCCACGCTCCAGCCCCTCAATGTCCTTCATGTATGTGCTCTGGGTCTGTGATGTCCCTCCAGCGCCTACTCCTACTCCAAGCAGCTTTCCTGTGTCCGGGATTGCAGCTTGGAGCCGGATCCCCTGGCAGATGTGGGTTTGTGTTGCAGAACAAGGGCAGCTCAGATTCCTGGTTTCCTCGGAGAGCTTGAGCCCCGTGTCAGAGCGGTGGTGAGGCTTTGGGAGGAGCGGGGGTGCAGGATGCTCCTCCCCTCTTCCTGCAGCTCAGAGTGACCTGCCTCACCCTCACCTTCCCCCTTGTCCCTTCTACCAAGAGCCATGCTGCAGAGGACAAGGGCTGCCTGGCTCTCGGGGGCTGTGGGTGGACCTTTGAGCAGCCGAGGTGAGGAGCAGTGTCCACAAAAGTCTCTCTTGCGTTAAGTTTATAGGATTGGATCCAAAGTAAATTTCCTTTTTGCTGTCTCTCTGCTCTGTTACTTGCCAGGCTTCTACCCCGGATCAATTCCCACATCACAACCGATGTTCCCACCCTTTGTTTCTTGAAGGCTGCCTCTTAGACCCTTGGGTTTGGCATCCGTGCCTCTCTTTCAGCTGTTTTTGCAGGAACCAAGATCCCTTCAGTTGGGGAGAAGTTCTGCAGCAATCTGGTTTGGATTTGCTCTTCCTGAGCTGGTGTTTACACAGAGCTTGCGAAGGCCCCAGCGCCGGGTGACGCTGCCAGCTCCGGGCCGGGGGTTGGAACGAGCCGGGGAGGACAGGGCTCTGAGCACCCCCAGGAAGGCGGTGGGTTTGCAGACCCCCCTGTAAACCCATAAGGATTTGGGCTGGGCGTGTGGGTCAGCACAAGGCTTTCTACTGCTGCTCCAAGGAGAAAGGAGGGCCTATAGGCCCTGGGTTGGTTTCTCTTCTCTGATGCAGGCCGGGGTGGACGTGGCGTTCCCTCTGTGTGTCAGTTCTCTGGTGCAAAGTGCAGGGAGGAGCACTGCCCTCTCTGCAAGCGTCAGGAAGGAATGGAGTGCTCAAAGTCTGTGGTGGTCAGAGCCAAATGAAAAGAGGTTTTTCTCTTTCTCTAAGTGAAGCTTTAACCCCCCAGCGATGGTCGCTCTGCCTGCTCTTCAGTGGTTCTTCCTGTCACAACTGTGTGACATCCTTACAGCTTTGTTAATATCTAATTAGGAATTTTGGTGTCAGCTACGTTGATTGAGTCTGGAGAGAAGGAAGGAATTGTTGGTGCTGAGGGTGGGGAGAGCCTGTGCCAGGCTGCCCCGAGAGGTGGTGGCTGCCCCATCCCTGGCACCATTGCAGGGGAGGTTGCCCGGGGCTCTGAGCACCCTGCTCTAGGTGCAGATGTTCCTGCTCCCTGCAGGGGGGTGGGACCTGGTGGCATTTACAGGTCCCTTCCCACCCAAACCAGTCTGTCTTTCTGTCATAGCTGTCCCCAGCCAGCCTCGCGGCGATGCCGTGATGAGCAGAACGTTAGGTCGCTCTTACAGTACCTTGTGTGTCTGCCTGCAGAAAGTTCTGTCCTCACAGCTCAAAAACCTCATCAGAGCAGGTCTGTCAGTGGCAAACAGCTCTTGTTCAGCAGCACGTTGTGCTGATAGCAGGGGTTTTATAACAACCTCAAGGCAAATCCCACTTTGTTTCTAATCACGAGACCCAGGTCGCACTCAGCCATCCTGCACGGTTCAAACTCAACTGGATCAACTTTTTGCCTAAACCAGGAAGGAGAAAATCTTGGGGTTTAAAGTGATTGTAGAGAAAAGAACCCTGCTGGAGGAGCTGGTTTTAAGCAACACCACCTAAGTGGCCTGTCTGTCATGTCCCAAGGCCTGCCGGGTGCGAGAGCTGTTTGTGGGGACGGGTGACAGCAGGCTGGGTTACTGGGAGAGGAGAGCAGCCTCTGCCCCTTGGCAGGCCACCTTCAGTCTAGCTGGAGACTTGCCTTGGCACCTGGCCACGTTCTGCCTCCATTCTGATCTTAACCCTTTGCAGGCAGCTTGTGATGGGCTGGCCACAGCAAACCTCTCTGCTTCTCACACTCCTTCAGGGGAAGTTTAGGTTGGAGCTGAGGAACAATTTCTTCAGCCCCCTCCAGGGCTGTCCCAGGCTGCCCAGGGCAGTGGTGGAGTCCCCGTGATCCCTGGAGGGGTTTCCAAGCCGTGGAGCTGTGGTGCTGAGGGACAGGGTTCAGTGGTGCCCTGGCAGTGCTGGGGGAACAGTTGGACTCCATCTGAAAGGCCTTTTCCAACTGAAACTTTCCTATGATTTCTAACTTCCCTCAGTGTGGCTTCTCCTGCTCACAGAGGATCTTACCTGTTCTGTTTGGTTGCTTTCCCCCAAGCAGAGTGCAGCTGCTTTGCTCTTGTGTTCTCTCTTGTACCCGCTCCTGGGGCAGGAGCAGAGGCAGATGCGAGTGTGATGCAGCTCAGGGCTCCCAGCTGCCAGTTTATCTGATCTTGTTTGTATGTGTGTGTGTGTGTGTGTAAACAAGCCTTTTATACCACAACCTGAGAGTGGCCAGCAGAGTTGGCTCGTTCAAAGGGGTAGAAAAAAAAATAGGCTGACTTTGCAGGGCAGGGTGGTGCCAAGCTGTTGTCCTACACGGCTTGACTTTGGCCTCTGCTCAGCCAGTGGACTGTTTATTTGGACTTGTTGACAGTAAACTAGCTCCAAATCATTGTGGTAAGGAGGAGCATGAAAAACTCATCCTTTTGCTTTGATACTTTGATGCCTCCAGAATTTCTTTTTCCCTCATTTGCAGAGTGAGTGAGTTCTCACTTTAGATTTGCTTCCCTGGAAAGTGAGCGTGGTGTGCACGGCCCAGTGCAGAGCCTCTCGGGAGCCTCAGAGCCCTGGTTGTGTTAGTGACACAGACCTGGCCCAGTGCAGAGCCTCTTGGGAGCCTCAGAGC
>JANVCC010000045.1:523512-539826 GCA_025345505.1 Todiramphus chloris collaris
GCCCTGGTTGTGTTCGTGACACAGACCTGGCCCAGTGCAGAGCCTCTCAGAGCCATGGTTGCATTGGTGACACAGACATGTCAAACCTGAAGCCACCATCAGGGAGTGGCAGTGACCGGGAGGGATTTGTTTCAAAGCCCTGCTGTTCTTCCAAGCCACCCTGCTCACACAGATGCTGCCGGACCAGTGCAAGCTGTATTCTAGGGTATGGAACCAGAAGGGCAGACTGGGATGGACTTTAGAGGTTTTCCTGACACCTTGGTCCCTGCCTTGAGTTTTCCAGATTGGTAGGTGCAGATTTCTCCTGGAAATTCTGTTCTTTTGCCCCAGGGGAGCACGAATTCCTCTTGGGCTAGGCTGAGCAGATGTGATTTCACAATGTCTCGTTGGATCAGAGTAATTTTTAGGCTTTGGAGGTTGACCAATCACCCTGCAGTTGTCTGACCAGCCCTTACCCATCACTAAAATGAATGAGTTGTTCTTCGAGCTGTTGACTTCTCACCCAGAACAAAAATAAGGATTTCTTGGTGGGTTCATTTGTAGCTGTTGTTGTGTTACTAGATGTTCTTCAAAACACTGTGAAGCAAGCAGGGAAGTTCTTCCTTCTCCTGGTGTAAATATATTCAGTGTGTTCTGTGGAAAAAGCAGAATATGAGAAAGGGCTGAGGATCTTGTCCTGAACAGGCAGGATCTTCGTTGTATGTGAAACCCCACCGTGATGCATGCCTTAATCAGGACTGCCACCCTGTCATTAATTAGCATTCCTTATGACTCCTGGCTGACTTACTCAAGAACTCATCAGTTTAGCCTGACTTTGACAGGACATTATAAATGAGCAAATTAATTTTTAGCCCAGTGAAGAAAATGGCAGCAAGATGGAGCTTGGGAGACGTGGCTTTTGCAGCAAAGTGCTCCCGGTGTCTCCTCTGACCTGTGTCGCTACAGAGCTCCTGAATTCCACATCTGTAAGGGAAGAATCGTGAGATTTACCTGTGTCATAGCCCGTGATCGTGAACTGATGTTTAAATTGCTTTCAGGTTTTTAAAATACTGTTTCATCCTTCTGTAAAAACTGGGAAAGGGGCCGTGGTGCTGAGCATCTTGTGTATCCTGCCACGGTGGCACAGCACAAGCTGCTCACTGGAGTAGCGTGGCCAGGGAAGGGCAACGGAGCTGGGGAAGGGGCTGGGGCACAAGGGTGCTGAGGAGCGGCTGAGGGCCCTGGGCTTGTTCAGCCTGGAGCAGAGGAGGCTGAGGGGAGACCTTCTGGCTCTGACAGCTCCTGACAGGAGGGGGAGCCAGGGGGGGTCAGGCTCTGCTCACAAGGGACAGCACAAGAGGAACCGGCCTCGAGTTGCCCCAGGGGAGGTTTAGGTTGGAGCTGAGGAACAATTTCTTCCCCCAGCCCCCTCCAGGGTTGTCCAGGGCTGTCCCAGGCTGCCCAGGGCAGGGGTGGAGTCCCCATGATCCCTGGAGGGGTTTCCAAGCCATGGAGCTGTGGTGCTGAGGGCCAGGGGTCAGTGGTGCCCTGGCAGTGCTGGGGGAAGGGTTGGACTCAATGATCTGAAAGGTCTCTACCAACCAAAGCGATTCTGTGATTGTTTAGTATCAGTCCATAAGTGTGTAGTGGTCCCAACACAGGAAGTGGCTGTTCCTGTCTCAGGAGCAAGAACAACCTGGCCTACGTATTCTTTGGCTGTCAAAGCAGCAACAGTAAGTTCTGAGCTGTAACTTCACCTTGAGGTCAAGGACTAGCCCTTGGAAATCCCTGTTCATAAAACAACAGAAAGCAGCACAGGAAACCACAGCCTGTGGAAGTTAGGTATTCCCAACTGGAGGGAGACCTGCAGCCCTTCCATGGTGATGGTAACTGGAGGAGCTGAGGATCTCATGGGCCCTTCTTCACTGGGAAGTTTATGGGTGGGATTGAACGTTTCCTAGAAAGCTCTGCCCTGTGTCAGCCAGAAGAATGAGCTTGTGGTTGGGCTTTTGTTGTGAAAATGAAAGGAGAAGGGAGGTATCCCCTGGGCTGTCAGCTAGAGGGTCCCTCTGGCCAAGGGGAAAGTGTGGTCAGAGGGAGCAGAAGTGGGGCTGAGGTCTCAATCCCTTCCTTTGGTGGTGTTCTTCAGATCCAACTTGAAGAATCCTCTGACTTTTCCAGATGTGCAGCTGTGGGGAGACACTGCAAGAGTGGAGGTCGGCATCTTCTCATTGAGGGATCTGGCACGTAGGAGCGAGGTTGTGGCTGCCAGTGCAGCATCAGAAAGGAGTCACTGGGTTGGGCTTGGGTGAGGCCACCCCCATCCTGAGCTCACCTTTGTATTGGCCAATGTGGAGCTGGTCAGGCTTTTTGGGAGCCCTGAGGTTAACCTGCTGACCTACCCTGATTATGGGTATTTTGGTAGCTTTTGGTGGTAGCTCGAGTCCTGGGAGGGCCAGCCCAAGAGTGTTGTGGGTGTTGTGGAACAGCCAGGCTTGCGCAATGGACCTAGAAGAGAGGATGGAGAAATGTCCCGTGACTATTCAGTGCATGGGCCAGTCTTTCTTGAGAACCCTGAGTTCATCCCAGGCTTGCTGGAGTTGCTTGACTACTCCTTGCACTGGTCCCTAGGGAGCTATGTGGTGGGACTGGGGAAGAGGTCACCCTTAGAAAGTGGAATCAGGGATTTGGAACCGACCTTTTCAGCTCGTGGAGCTGCTTCGTGTTTTCACTGGCCCTCAGGGGAGCTTTCTTCTAGTTACTGTGTGTGACGGTGGGAAAAACCAGTAAGGACAGAAGACCTGAGGGAACTGTGAACTCCTTGGGGAGTTCCTCATCCCGTGGACCAGACATTCCTGTGCAGATTGAGCTGGAGATTTCTCCAGCTTCCCAGCTGTGAGTGACAGGGAGCAAACTATCTTGGAGGGAGTCAAGAAGCTGGCTGAGCACCCACAGTTCTACACACAGGAGGTTTTACCTTGGGTCAGGAGCAGCCCTTGGCTCTGTGTGCCTTGCAGGAGCAAAAGGTCCCCCTGCTACAGGGCTTCCCTTTGAACCCGCTGCAGCGGCAGGCTGATATTTCATCCTCCCTGGTCCCTAAAGAGAGGTCCCTAGAGGTCCCTAAAGGCTGTTGCTGAGATCCTGCTCTGGGATGGATGCGGGCAGGTCGCCAGGAGTTTTACTGCCTCTCTGCAACGGGCAGAAGCAGGGCCAGGTCTTCTCAGTCACCTCTCCGCTTCCAGTCGGGCTGTCCACACCCAGCATCTCTGGGGCTGTGCGCACACACCCCTCTGCAGTTCTGGGGACAGCCAAAAAACTTGGGAGATCCTCTGTGCAAACGGCCAAGGAGGGCGGGGTGCTGCGTTTCAAACTGGTTGTAAGTTGAAAATTATTTTTCTGCATAGTGGAAAGTACAGTCATAAACTGCTCCTGGCATTAATCAGAGCCACGGGTTAGGGAGAGGTGTTATCTCTCCGTCTGTGCTGCGTCAGCAGCTGGAAGTCCCCAGCCCTGGCTTTGCTGGGAGCTGTCCTGAGACAGGGGAGGAGGCAGCTCTTGTTCTGGAGAGCTAATAAAGTGTGAAAGCAAATATTATAGGTGGCTAAGACCGGTGGGGAGCTGAGATTCTGCTTCACAACCTAAATGCTGCTCCTCAAATCAAGGTGAGAAAGCCCAAGCGTGGAGGAGAAGAGGTCACTTGGGACTGACCTGTGCTTCTGGGGTGCACGAAGAGGAGTGGGCAGCAGGTCGAGGGAGGTTCTTCGCCCCCTCTACTCTGCCCTAGTGAGATCACATCTGGGGTATTGTGACCAGTTCTGGGCTCCCCAGTTCAAGAGGGACAGGGAAATACTAGAGAGTCCAGTGGAAGCTGAGAAGGTGCTGAGGGGCTGGAGCATCTCTGTGCCAGGAGAGGCTGAGAGCCCTGGGGCTGTGCAGCTGGAGAGGAGCAGCCTGAGAGGGGAGCTGAGCAATGCTGAGCAAGAGCTAAAGGGCCCCGGGGGGCAAGAGGATGGGGCCAGACTCTGCTCAGTGGTGCCCAGGGACAGGACAAGGGGCAGCAATGGGCACCAACTGGAACCCAGGAGGGTCCATCTGAGCAGGAGGAGAAAGTTGTTTGGGGTGAGGGTGTGGGAGCCTGTGCCAGGCTGCCCAGAGAGGCTGTGGAGTCTCCTTCTCTGGAGAGATTCCCACCCCGGCTGGACCCTGCGCTGCTGGGCCCCTGCTCTGGGTGCCCCTGCTGGATGGAGCAGGGGGATGGCACCAGATGACCCCCAGGGGTGCCTCCCCATTCGAGGATTCTCTCACAGATGGTTGTACGTGTCCCTGCCGGGGCCATCCCCCCCGGCCAGCGCGTTCCCGTTGGAGAGCAGCACGTGTCGGGACCGAGGGCTCCTCTTTCTTTTGCCGTCTGGGAGCAGAGCCGCGCGTCTGCGCAGCCGGCGAGCTCCACTCCGACCAAAATAATCCCCGGGGTGTCTGGGCAGGGTGATAATGTAAAAGGAATGCAGGGAGGGGAAGCCAAAGAGGGAGTGAGCAGCATCTTCGGTGAATCTCCTGCTCTGGTCCCCAGTGTCCCCCTCTCTGTGCATGGCCCTTTCTCCCTCCTCCCTGCGAAGAGCAGGCACTTCTGGCTGCCCGTACTTGTCATGCCAGTCACACACATACTGGTGCACAGACTAACACGCTCAACAATAAATCGAAAAGATTAATTACCAAAAAAAAAAAGGGAAAAAAAAGAAAGAAAAAAAAAAATCCCTCAAACCCACTTGCGGCATTTGAAACGCGTCTCCACTGTGCCCCGCTTGGGTCATTCATGGGGAAAAGAAATCGCCTCCTGAATCGAGCAATTGAGAATGCAAATATCCCAGCCTGGCTCAAAAGGGGACTCCAGCTCTCTCCTGTCAGGCTGATTAACATCCCCTGTACGTGGGACACTGCCCCGAGAGAAAACTCTGGGGACGGCTGCTGCTTAAAGCTCTGGGATGAGGCTTCTGAGCTTTGCCCAGGGAGAAACGACAGGATTGCCACCCCGGGTAGGGTGAGAGACCGTAAGGGATGGTTTCTTGCTCTGCTCGTCACAACTGCCCTGCCTCTGCTGAGATCTCTCAGCCTTTTGTTTCCTGCCGCTGACCAGCTGTTTTTTGTGAGTTGAGGCTTTTTGTTGTTGTTGTAAAATTGAAGCTTTCTACAGGCAGTGGAACAAAGATTTTCTTTTTTTCCCTCTTGTGAGCGGGGAGGGAAAGTCCGTTGGAGCAGTTTCTCATGGGAGTGGGACTTCTGCTTGCAATAAGGATTTTACACTTTGCTTTGCCTTTTTACCCCTTTCCCTGAAAGCACTGCAGACACGTCTTCCAGAAACACTAGGAATTCTATCCCGCTCTCTTCCAGTCCCTTTCCCAGCAGTAGGGTGGGAAATGCAGCAGTTGGGAGTCGATTGCAAATACTCAGAAAGAAAAAACGCAAACTGAATCCCCCTCTGCTCCTTGTTGTTATGTCCCAACGAACGTCAGTCCTCTCTAACCTCCCTCCTTGTCTGCTGCAGATGTTGGAGGGGAAAATAAAGCAAGAGCTTCTCTACTAAGTGCTGCTCATCAATTATTACACACGTGCAGGAGCATGAGCCTGGCTGGAAACCGCGATAGCAATAACAGCCAGGCTTGCTTCCCCCCCCCCCCCCTACCCCCCCCCGAAAAGCTGCTGGGCATCCTTTTCTCCCAACTTTGTTTTTCAGACAGAATCGCTCAGGTTGGAAAAGCCCCTTGGGATCATCGTGTCCAACCATTAGCCCTGCTCTACAAGTTCACCCCTAGACCATGTCCCCCAGCACCACATCCAAGCGATGTTTAAACACATCCAGGCTTCACTGTCTCTTCATTCTCCCCATTCCCATCCACTCCTTTTCCTGAGTGGGTGGCGTGGAGCAAGGGCCAGGAGACGTGACCAGTTTTGACGTGTGCTGGCACTGGCCGGGGTGGGTGGGCCTGTCGTGAGGACAGATCTCTGGACCTTTCACCATGAGGTGTGTCCCAGGCCTTGGGTTTTGTCCCAACCCACCCTGACAGATCAGGTGCTTGCTGGGTTTGCTGCCAGTGCCCGGATTAAACATCTCCTGGTCGGTATAAGGCTGTGGAGCTGGGGCTGTGCAATTAAAGCCACCTCCTTTCAGTGTGGTGGCTGCTCCTGCAGATCCTTGAGCAGAGAAATCCGTGGGGCGTTCAGCATTGGCAGCTTTTGACCCATTCATTCCATGCTGCAACCTCACTTCTGTTCATGCCATTTCCATTTTGTGCTGGGAGGGCCGTGAAGTCAGAGGAGGGAGGCAGGACACAGGCATCACCTCATGGTTTCGCTTGAAAGTGGACTTTTTGAAGATGTAAACAGACACAGCAATCGTTGAAGGCCAGTTCAGGATTGTGGTGTAACTATGATTTCTGGAATTTAAAACGGCCAGGGCTGTGCTTCAGGACTTCCTCATGCTGGGACTTTTCTCCTCGTTTCATCTTCAAGTCAATGCATGGGGTGAATGAAAACAGCAGCAGCACATCTTGGTGAAATCCCATGTTTCCCAGCACCTCCTGTGCATCAGAAACTGGGCAAACTTTACCTGGGACAGAGTATTTCAGGTAGAGGGGAGGGAAGTGATTGCAGAGGTGTCTTAGCAGGGTTTGTGGCAGATCTTCTGTTGGTTTTTGTTCTCTGGTAACACGTTTGAATTGGGCTTTTGCTCGTGGACTTGGTCACTGCAGTCACGTGGCGTGGGAAGGGTGATTGCCACCCTTCTGTTGATAGCAAATGGGTAACTGAGTCTGCATGCCTCATCTGTACAGAGAAGTGGAATTTCCATAAAGCTTTCCCATTTCTCACGACCCTGAGCTGTACATCCACAATCTCCAGCCTGTGCTGGGACCATTCCGTGACCGGTTTCCCTGCCCAGTGAAGTTTGCTCTTTCCCAGTAACTTCCAGCCATCAACAGGTATAAGAAATCTCAGCGTTTCATATCAGGGATAACGAGCTTATCATCGAGTCTGTCTCCTTTCCATTCCATTTTTGGTCTTTATTGAACTCGTTTCTCTTGTTTCTTCCCAAGAATGCCAGGACTGGTGGGCAGCAGGTTGCAGGCAGAACACTTCGACCCTTCCAGCAAACTGCACAGTCTGTTCTGCTGTGAAAAGCCTTCAGATAGTGACAGACTTTGGAGAACTAGCAGAAAAGCTCCAGAGGTCTCAGCCTTTTCTAATCAAGGTAAGGCCTGGATGGGAAGGCTGGATGAATAGTCCAAACTCTCAACTAGCACCAGCCAAAGACTCCTCCCTATGTTTTCAAGTAGGACAGATCTCAGAAGACATTTATCCCCTGTTTAAAGATCTCAGGGGGTGAGGAGCTCACTGCACCCTTAGCGAGTTGTTCCTCTTGACTGATCATCATTATGGCTGGAAGCTTGGCAGTCTAGAGGGATGTTCCTTTAGGATGTTCTTTGGAGTGATGGACATGGGAGCGGGGAGGAACCCTCGGTGCTCAGCTTTCTGTCTTCGTTTTGTGCTGTTAAAGACAGGGCAGCACCTCTCCTATGAAGAACTGAAGCATTTTCAGTCCCAGGACCCAGACCTGGCAGAGGTTATAATAGAAGAAAATTCAGCTGAATTGTGGAGCTGCCCCTTTTTCTTTCCCTGGTGAGTCAAAGACAAAAGACATGCTGGATGTTTGCATCCCTTCTGCAGGGCTGCCCAGACTCTGTGCAGGTGTGAACTACCAGGAGCTTCCAGGATGACTTTAACTGGAGGGAAAGGGAACAGGAGGGAGTTAGAGGCTTCTGTCTGCTTGCTGGCACTGCTTGGATCCAGGGAGGAGACTCCTCCACTCAAAATGGAGTGTTGTGGTTGGGGCTCCACGTATTAGCTCCCCTTACAAGACAAAAGTATCCCAGTGGCTGCTCAGTCCTGTTCTTCAGGCCACGTGTTAATTATCTATCTGGGCTGTGGTCTGATCACCCGAGGCAACTGGTTTCCATTTCTGCTCACTTGTCTGCTCAGTGGAAATCCTTCACCCTTAGTGCTGCCTGAGGAGAGGTACCAAGACATCTGCAAAACACTGGGAAGCAGCAGAAAGCCAAAGGATCCTGCACTTTGTGTTTCTCTGGTCTCATGCAGGAAAAATGGCCACCCCTAATCCTGACCCCCTGTTCATGAGAAGCTTTTTGCTGAAGTGTCTCCTGTGGCTACGAGACACAGGAACAATTCAGAGTTCTCTGAGGTTGCAGAGCAACCCAGTGTGTTAGCTGAGTCTTTGCATGTGGAGGAGGGTGAGGAGTGAGGTGGGAAGGTGTCACCTGGGGTGGAGCAGGGTCCTTGGCACCTTTGTGTCAGCAAAAGAGCAGTGTCCAAGCACACTTGGAGAAGGGCACAGTGGAGTCTGTGCTTTGGTTTATTCCTAGATGGGGATTCTGCCCCTCTGCTCTGTTCTGATGGCACCTCACCTGGAGTAGTGTCCAGCTCGGGAGTGCTCAGCACAGCAGAGACAGGGACCTGGTGGAGCGGGGCCAGAGGAGCCCCAGCGATGCTGGGAGGGCTGGAACCCCTCTGCTGGGAGCCAGGCTGGGAGAGCTGGGGGGGTTCAGCCTGCAGAGGAGAAGGCTCCCCAAGGGGAGACCTTCTGGGGGCCTGGCAGAAAGATGGGGACAGAGCTTTGAGCAGGGCCTGTTGGGACAGGCCAAGGGCTGCTGGGTTGAAACTGCAAGAGGGAGATTGAGAGTGGAGAGAAGAAGGAATTGTTGGTGCTGAGGGTGGGGAGAGCCTGTGCCAGGCTGCCCCGAGAGGTGGTGGCTGCCCCATCCCTGGCACCATTGCAGGGGAGGTTGCCCGGGGCTCTGAGCACCCTGCTCTAGGTGCAGATGTTCCTGCTCCCTGCAGGGGGGTGGGACCAGGTGAGCTTTGAAGGTGCCTTCCCACCCAAACCATTCCCTGATTCCACAATCTTCCTGCTACACTTGACTGTAGCACTGGTAGGTGGATGATCAGGGTACAGACTATTAATCATGTTAAACCACTAGACAGAGATGTAAAAATAACAAACCCCACCCTGCCTTTTCCAGTCACATTCCCTGGCCTAGAGGATGGGCTTGGACTCCCCCCACCTCGCCATGTGGTTTCAGTTATGGTTTCTTACCATGCCACCTCTCTGCATCTTTCGTAATGAATGGGTCTGATCAATGACTCAGATGATTTTAAGGGAAGAGGGGAGGAAAAATAAGCTTAGACATCTGTGGGGATCAGTTTGTTCTCTGTTTACATGGTGCTGCTGCAGGTACAAAGACAAAGATATGAAGGAGCAGAGGTTTAGAAGCGGAGAGGTCGAAATTTGCTCCTAGGGGCTTGTCTGTCAGCTCAAGCATGAATATTTGTGAAGAATTTTGGTCTTGGAAGTAGCCTTTGAACTACAAACATTACCACTGTGTGATATTTCTTTAATATGGGGCGGTTTGTTTTGTTTAGGAACAAATCTGTGAACAAAACTCGGATTCTGCAGGAATTTTTCCCCACTTCCTCTTTGCTGTCCTTCCCCAAGACGCTGTCCCTGGAGAGCTGCTTCCTCATCCGCCACCCAGATCTGGGGAATAAGGTGAGAAATTCATCCCAGTGACATCACCCCCCCTGTCTGTCACTTGTCCTCCAGGAGCTCCAAGTCTCTCTGGGATCTGCAAGACGTTTTCAGCTGATAGAATCCTGACAAGAAGGATTTAGGGCTGTGCCAGTTCTGTCCATCCCCATGTCATGGGGCAGCTGGGGAGCTGGGTGAGGGGCTGGTCTTCTTGTGCACAGTTGGGCAGAACTCATTCAAGAGTTGGGTTCTAGGAGCTGCTCCTGGCAGTAACTCTCACCCGTTCCGGGATCCCTGCCGTGGAGACAGAAGCTGGTGACACGTCAGGCTTGATCTCCTCCATTTGTTTGCAGGCCTTCTGGGTGTGTAGGGCCTGTGTAGAATCGTGGAGTTGTTTAGATTTAGACCTTTGTTGTTTAGACCTTTAAACTCATCAAGTCCAAGTGTCCCCCAGCACTGCCAGGGCACCACTGACCCCTGTCCCTCAGCACCACAGCTCCACGGCTTGGAAACCCCTCCAGGGATCACGGGGACTCCACCCCTGCCCTGGGCAGCCTGGGACAGCCCTGGACAACCCTGCAGGGGAAGAAATTGTTTCTTAGGTCCAACCTAAACCTCCCCCGGGGCAACTCAAGGACAGTTCCTCCTGTCCTGTTGCTTGTTACCACATAACCTTGGACAGAAGAGGGGAGGAGGACCCTGAATGCAGCTGACTTCAGCTGTGATCTACTGGCAGCTGGGGGAGCAGCAAACCTGTGGTTTGTGCTGTCTCACCTTGGTGCAGAGTGGTGACTTGCCCCTCATTTGATCAGATAGACCCAAGAAAAGCCATCAAGGCTTTTGAAATCTTCTCTTCTCATCCCAGAGCTACAGTTTGCACAGCCTCTTCGCCGTCGGAAGTGGGCAGCTCACCCTGACCATTGTACCTCTGGACGAGTGCAGAGGACACTGCGAGATGTTCAAGGTGGAGCTGGAAGCTGGAGATTTGGGTGAGTACTGCTGCATATGGGGGCTGGGAGATCCCTTGGAGTCAGGAGACTGCTTCCAGCTGGGTGTTTTCTGCCTGACACCTGAGTGGGTGCCGTTACCACCTTCAAACTGGTGTGTGCCTGCTTGTCGCAGCACATAGGAGGGGATATACTGGACTGGGAGTTTGCGGTGTGGAACACAAGCATCAGGATGCTGTGAGATGCTTTGTGGGCTACACAAGACACAGTGCTCTGCTGGGTACCACAAACCCAGCATGTCTTTGAGGGCAGTATCTCCAAAGAGCTTCTTCACATCCCTATCACTTCCCAGGAGGTGTGAGCAGTCACTAAACACGGATTCATCTAATATGGGCTCTTCATTCCATCTTCCCAAGGTTATGCCAGTGAGGACTACTGGACAATGAGCTTCATGGCCAAAGGGACAGAGCCAGCAGTTGTTTGTGATGGAGCTGCTAGCTAAGGACAGTGGGATGGGAAAACAGCTGTTTCCAGGACAAGAAGACTTTCTGCTTTGAAGCCAAGGCAACATCTTGAACGAGATAGAGCTGGGGCAACTGGGGCAGGCAGCTCGGCCACCCTGCATGTTTACAGTGTTTAAAAATGACTCTTCCTGACCCTTGAGGTAATTCTTTGCCTTTCCTCAAATGTATTTTTGGGAGAAGCTCAAGCTATTTGTGACCTTCCCTGTCCCCTCAGGTAAGCCCTGGGTTTGCAGCCAAGGTTTGGGTTGGTTTTTTTTTCCAGGAACAGCAGAGGGGTTTCTCAGGATGAGATTCACTTTGTGTCCTTGGTGGATTATGGCACTTCTGAAACTTCCTGGGAGGTTTGGGAATGGAGGGGGCGTGTGACATTCTGTGTACATTCCTCCTGAGGAGGAGGCTTTGAGCCTGTCTTGTCAGGCCAGCTCTATAAAGGGAAGGAACTGGTGATGTGTCCACCTCCAGCCCTCCACCACATCCATAACCGTGTGCCTCCGTCGCGTGCCCCGCTCCTCCAGCCTCAGCTCCGTGCTCAGGGGCTGAGACCCTCACCCGTTGCATCCTCCTTGTACCAAAAGAACCTGTTCAGGCCTTTTCCTTGTGTGTCTTGTGATCACTCTGCTGCTGTTCTCTGTCAGCAGGTTGGGAGTGAGTCAAATTGTAACTGTGCTTTTTTGGGGGTTTTTCTTTTTCCCCTCCACCTCTTTTCCTTCAAAAACCCCGACGTGAGTTTTAGTGGTGATGGTGCTGCCAGTCTAGTAGTTGTAGCTGGAGGTGGGGCTGGGTGCAGAGCAGCTCTGTACGAGTTCCCACTGCTGGTTGTGCAGCAAAGACACCAGGGCTGCAGGGCCATCCTCGTAGCTTCCTCGCTCTGAAAGGCTCTACCTGCGTTCCCAGCCCAGGGGACCTACGGGAGCACCCAAAACCTTCCACATCCCTGGCATTTTTTTGGCATCAACTCCATCCGAACCTGGAACTCGTGTTTTCAGAAGGAACGTTGGTTTTTCCTGAGTCCTTTCCAAGCTGCCTTCGTGTGCTTCCTGTTGCTCGAGCGCTGCTTTCTCCAGTGCCCCGAGAGAGGCTCGGGTTCGGTGTTTGCAGCCTGCGGATGCTGCGGCCCCTTCCAAGTCTGATCCTTTGGGTCTGATCCTGCTGTTGGAAGATCATTTACAGATGTGTCAGGCTGAACTCATAGGCCAGGGCTGGGGTTCAGGACATACTCTCACACTTGTTAATATAGAATTGGGAGGGGTTTTGTTTGAAAGCAAAGTTAACTCCTTTCTCAGGAGCGAGAACTGTTTTTCTTCTGTAAATATTTAGGTCTGTGTAAAATGACAGGTTGGAAAAATGTCTGTCCAGCCTTTGGGTTTGAGCAAGACCAGGAGAACGGGAGCAAACGTTGTGCTAATCTTACGAGGGTCTGACAAAAGCTGCCAAGAGGGATGACCACGTCTGGCTCCTGTCCAAGGTTAAGGCAGAGGACAGTTCCTGCTCCAAAGAATTTAGCCTGAGGTCTTGGCACTACAAACATTTCTATGCATAACCTTTGGTTTTCTCCTGTAAACAAGTTAAGAACAACCCCAGGACCGGTGTCAGGCTCTGCACAGCCCTCGACACTGGACCAGCACACACCAGATGTAGTAGAACCAGCTGGGGAGAGCCCAGCTCCCTCAGGACAGAAAAGGACTAGTTTAATTCGTAGCAAAATATTAAAGGGAATTGGATTAATCAGACTCCCGTTGGTACTGTTAATGCCCGGGGGTCCTTCACACACGTGACGCTACACACACCCCTCTCCGTGCCAAGACACACACCCCCCCACCCCCCCCCTCCTCTTAAAGCTTAGTTCATGGAAACTGGGGAGTCTGGTGATGGCAGAATTAGGGCCTCGTTAGTGACCGTTGCTGTTTACACTCAAAGGCTGACAAGGTTACTTCACCTCTTCTTGGTTTGGTACCTGATCCGTTTGGTTAGAGGTGCCCGAGAAGAGGACCTGCTGGAGCCGTTGCCGCTGAGCCCGCGGGTGCTGTGGGTGATGCTCTTACTTCTAAGTGTCCTTGAATGTCACTTGTAAAAGAGCCGTGGAGACAATTCTCAGGTGTCTGTGAGATGCCTGTAATTTTTTATGTGAGCTTAAGCCCTCATGGCTCAGTCTGGCTCCTTTGGGAAGGAGCAGAGTAAAACGGATCATTTACTGCTTAGACTGGGGGGGGTTGAGGGCAAGTTGGTGCCTGTTCAGCAGAAGCACTCTCAGGTCTCCCTGCTCCCCTCTGCAGAGAGCTGCAGCTGGTTGGACGGGAGATGGTGAGCCTGGCCTGGTCGCAGATCAGCTTTCCAAGTGCACTTTATGGTCTCTGCATAAGTTTCCAGGTCTGTGTCTAGGCGATACATTGCATATGTCCCAGCCTCGCTCCCTCCGGAGTTTACATCATTTGTTTTTAAACTCCCAGTATATTTTCTCTTCCTCTTCCAAAAGCTGTAAGGAATTAGCTGCTAAACTGAAACAGGAGGGCAGTTCTCCTGCTGATAAAGAGCCAGGTTTGGCCCTCGCCGCTGTTGAGCGCGGAGCCCTGGTCTGCAGCGCGGCTTCTAGAGCAGCTCCTGTCTTGGGCTGCCGGAGAAGTGGTGCTGACGCCTCCCATCGCGCCGCGGGCGAGCGCCCGGGCTGGGAGACTCCCAAGTGAGGCCCAAGCAGCGAAAGTAGGGCTGGCCAAAAAGAGAGGTGTCGACACCTCGGCCAAACGGCTGCGAGCGAGCCCTCGGTCACCTTCCTCACCCCAGGGCTCCGGCTTCACCGAGAAAGATGCAGGACTTCCAGAGAGAGAGCCTCGTGGCTCCCAGTGATGTGCCGGGGCTGAACTGGGAGGGGAACGTGGCTGCGATGGGATGAGTCGCAGGGGGTGCGTCCCACCGCGCTCTCCCTCGCCTCTCTGGTGGGGACGGGCCCCTGCTCCCCAGCCCGGCCAGCTCAGGGGGCTGCCCTGAGCAGGATGATGGGCTCTGCTCCCCCACAGCCCGGAGGCTGCAGAGCTCTTCTGCAATCACACCAGGATCGGAAATGGGGGCTCGGGCGGGAGGACCCTGCTCTAAAGCTGGTTTCTAAAGCTGGTTTCCAAAAGCAGGGTCGGTGACCGTGGCTCTCAGTCAGTCCTGAACTCAGGGTAACTGAAAGGAGGAGAAAGGAGTAGTATTATTTACTTCAGTACCAGGAAATCAGCATCCCCTGCGGGAGCCAAGCTGCCAGTTTCTATGGATTCTTTTCTTCCTTTCATGTTGTTTTTTCCCTCCCCACTGGCACTGCACACAGAAATTTCCCCCGAGGCGGCTCTACAGATCCAGCCTCAAAATCTCCCTTTGCAACACCCTGGGGAGCTTTCCAGAGTCAGATTTCCCGGGAGCCTTGGGCCTTTCGTTTCTCCCACTGTAAGGGCCTGGCAGAGAAGCTGGTTTGACTGGGCTGGATCAAAGCGCATCCCTTCTCTCCTGGCTGGTCTTCCCAGTGGGGAGCAGGAGAGCACCTCATTGCTGCAGAGACGAGCTCCTCAACCTCCGAAAGGTGACGGTCCTGCCTTTAGACCCCGAGGTTCCCAGCGGGAACGGTGTTGCGGGGAGGGAAGCTGGCAGGATCCACCCGCTCCCAGGCTCCGCGGTCCCCGTTTGGCACCGTGGCCCCTGAAAGAACCGGACACGCTGTGGGGTGAGCCCGTTGCACTGGGGTGAGGCCACTTCCTGGGCCTTGCCAGGGGTACACGACGAGCTTTTGCTTCCTGCAAACCAAACTTTCTCCTCTTTGTACATTTATTATTATTATTGTTATTATTTTTAATACATAGAACTCTGTAACTCTCCTCTTCAGGAAAGTCCTCCTTGTAAAGGGTAGATTTACTGTCCTGCTGGAACTTCCCCTTTGCTTTGGAGAGTCAAACAAATGTCAGGTGATTTATTTTTAGCATTCTCTCTTTGTCTCCGGGGAGGGGAGGCGAGTTCTAGAGGCTCAGGGTTGCTGGGGGGGGGGGTGAAGCTCTGTACCTATAAAGACTGTTTCAGTGCTGAACACTACAAACCCAGTGGTGGATTTAAAGAAAAGAATGTAAATATGCACTTAATGCAGAATTTTATGGATGGTCGTAATTTAATATATTGCAAACTTTGTAAATACTTGGGGAAAAAGCCTGTAAAGCGTGTAAATAAATTGAGATTTGTATGTGAGAAGAATAAACAGAAGTTTTTACTTTTTGCAATTAAAGACAAGTGTTCCTGCACCTTTCCCCCCTTTCTGATGTCTTTTCGTGTCGCGTGTCAGCCGCCGAAAGGTTATTTTACCCTTTTTGGGGCACTTTTGCTAAGTGGAAGTGGCATTTTAAATGAAAAGCTGGAACCCTTTTGTTTGGAAAACATTTCGTGGTTAGCCTGGTCCTCTGAAAGAAGCGGATGCCACAGAGTCAACTCTCTCCCTCTGGCCCTCCTTTCTTCCCATGAACAATCTCGGGCCTTCCTCCACAACTCAGCTTCTTTCAACCCAACCTTGAGGGCCAGCAGATGATGAGCTCCTCCAGAGTTATGAAATGAGGCAAGGAGAGGAGGGGAAGATCCAGCTACTCCCAGCACAACGCAGGAGCCTCGTTAGACACCAGCGAAGCCACGCTGGAGCCCCTCAAGCCGTGAGTCAGTCAAAAAACCAGGTTTTGTTGCTCCACCAGTGCCGGAGTCGTGTCCTCCTGGAGCCCACCAGCCTGGAGCCAGACCCCACGCACCCCAGCGGGTGCCGGCACGCGGCTCCCGTCACCCGCGCCGAGGCCGCCGGCTGCCCGGGCTGCGGTGGAGGGGCTGGGGCTGGAGGGAGCAGAGGGAAGCTGCATTCCTCCCGCGCTTACCTCATGCGCTGGACACGAGCTCCTCGCCTCCAGGGTGGGGCTTGGACCTTGAGCTGTGAATCTCGACGCCTCGGGGGTTGGCTCCAGAAAGAGCCGTCGGGCAGGTGGGGGAGTTGAGAAACGGTCCCGTGCCCCCTTTGCCTGCTGACCCCACCGAGAGCACCCGCTGCTGCCTCCCTTCCCCCCGCGAGCCACGGGCCCTGGGTGACTCCTCCAGGGGGCTTTTCTCTTCCCCAGGAGCTCTGCCTGTCGCCTTCTCCTTACTCCTTGTTGCCGCGCTGGCTCTTGCCAGGCTTGGGCAGGATGCTGGAGCTCCAGGGGCTCCATGGAGCTCGGAGCTCAGCCCTTTGTCTCTGCAGCGGAGAGCTGGGGGGGTTCAGCCTGCAGAGGAGAAGGCT
>JANVCC010000045.1:547464-561400 GCA_025345505.1 Todiramphus chloris collaris
ACCAAAACCCACCACAACCACCACTACTGCCAAGCCAACACCCACCACTACCACTACACCAGCACCCACCACACCAAAACCCACCACAACCACCACTACTGCCAAGCCAACACCCACCACCACCACCACTACCACTAAGCCAACACCCACCACACCAAAACCCACAACTACTATGGCCAAGCCAACACCCACCACACCAAAACCCACCACAAGTGTGGCTAAGCCAAAACCTGCTACAGCCAAACCAACACCTGCCAGTACAACACCAGCAAAGGCACAGCTCACCACTACACCAGCACCCACCACAACAGCAAAGACACAACCAAAATCTGCCACGACCACCACGCCAGAACCCACAGCAACAGAGAGACCAGGTCCTACTGAGGCAACTGGGACAACTCTGTCCTTTGAGCCCACGTTAGACCTGGATTATCAAGTCTCTCCAGAAGTAGAGGTGGACACTGGAGAGCCTGTTAGCCCCTTAACTACAGAAGATCCGGCCTTATTAGAGTGCGTGGGCACAACCTTCAGCCCTAGAGCAGTCCCAGCAGCAAACCAAGGTGTGGAAGAGGTGGGAGAAGAGAAATCAGCCTTTTCCAGCCCACCTCCATCCCCCAGCCAGCTGGCTCCAGAGCTCAAGTTAGGGTTCAATAAAGGTCAGCTCGTGCCCCCCTCAAAGTCGGTGGTTTTGAGCCCCGAAGAGCCCACCTTCTTGCGCTTAACATCATCTTCCAAAGAACAGAAGGGGCAGGGCCCCGCTTTCCAAACCTCCCTCGCAGGTAAGGGAACGGTGGAGTCCACCCCAGCATGGACACGCAGACGTTCAGTGATCCCCAAGCAGCATGGAGAGTGCTTGGGAGGAACCAGCGTGAGTCTGGTCCTCTGGATCCTCCTCTCGTTTGTGGCACCGAGCCTTCTCCTCACTCTTTCCGCTCACGCTGCCGGGGCTGGTTGGACGCCTCGTTCGGGACGCGTGGCTCCCTTCGCAGCCTGCTCCCCACTAACCCACCGGCCGTGTCGGGGACCACGCGCTGCCCCCCCCACACCGCACGCTGTCTTGGTGCACGTCACTGATGGACCTGCATGAGTGGGAGGTCCACTTCTGTCCAGATCTTCCCCTCTAATCCACGTTTTCTTCCCCTCTGACCAGCAGGTGCCCCGGACGCTGAAGAACCGGAGACAAATTCAGAGCAGACAAACGTGGATCAGCCCTTGGGTGGAGCTCCCAGTGCCTGCTTCGGGCTTTCGCTCTTCCTCCTGCCCAGTGTCATCCTGGTGGGCCTTCTGCTTTGAATGGTCTTTCTCAGCTGTCCCTGCACCAGTCACCAAGGCTTTCTTAAGCAGTGGTTGTTCCACAACCCTGGTAGGCTTGGGAGACACCACGGACAATTCAGGTTGACACGCTCTCTTCTTACGCTGCCTAATCTGCTCCAGCCCTGACAGGGCAGCTGGCAGTCCCACGGGAACTTGGTCCCCTTCCTGAGGAGACCCAAGGGCAGGAGGGTGTCTGCCATAATGCTGGCAACCTCGGACACTTCTTCCTTCCCAGCCAGCCTGGGCTTCTGCTGTGTCTCCAAACTGGAAGCGATGAGCTACCCCAGTGGCCTGTGTGGCTGGCAGGCCCCGCTGCACCGTGTCCCCAGGGAAAGCAGAATGACTCGGAAACCCAAGCGATGCTGAGGTGTGGTGGTTGGGTTTGGGGTTTGTAGATGAGGCGTGGTGGTTGGGTTTGGGGTTTGTCAGGATGAGTTTCCAACGAAAATGTTCTTTTCCCCTCCTGATGTGTCTGTCTCAATTTTGGAGAAGTTTCATCTCTTCCCTCCTTGTCCAAAGAGTGGCTTCTTTTCTTTTCCCTCCCCAGGAGGGGATTTCCTCCTGGTTCTGGTACAGCCATGGCCAGTACTCCCTAGCTCTGCTCCTGTCTCCTCACCCCTCTGCAGCCCTCGCCTCCTCCCCGTCTCCCGCTGTCTCCACGTGTACCCGTTCCACGGCCACGGCCATGGTTTTACGCGTGTGCCTGCACCCCTGTGCACGCACAGAAGAGAAACCTTCAGCACTCGGGAGTCATCACTGGCTCCTCCTTTACCGCTTTCTCCTGCATGGCTTCCTCCTTCGCAGAACTTCAGTGTATTTCGTTGTAGATACAGAGCCCAGCTGACATTTATTTCGCCCGTGGTGGAACCGGGTCTGGGAGAAATAAGTCACCACGTGTGCTGGTACAACTGGAGCTCAGGAAAGCCAAGTGAATGATGGTTACTGGTGGTTCCAGGACTTGGAGGACCTCTTTTGTAGGCTGGGGCACTGTGTGTTTTATCCCCCCCGTGTCTCTGCTCCTTCCACCCAAGGATTCCCAGTAAGGTGTGTGAAATAGGTGACGAGCTTTGCAGACCAGTGGAAGGGACTAGGAGATAGTTGGTTCTATCGAGGTTGATCGAACCTTCTTCAACCTTCTCTGCTTGTCACATCCTTTGATTTCTTAAAGAGATGAGGTGCAGAATGACCTGCAGGCCTTCGTGTCCTTCTCCATGACGCCGTCTGTGTCCTGAGCATCTCCAGAGCATGCACTGAATAAACCCTCTTGTGAAAGGCTGCTGTGGGGTGTGCGGTGTCTCGCCGGGGGAACTGCTTATGATAAGTAAATGCTCTCGACCACGTGCTTGGGTGGAACCGCTCAAAGACAGCGTGGCTCCTGCGGGTGCTGAAGGGGGGGGTTTTAGGGCACCCGAAAGCACCCGGGTGCTGATTTCCACAAGGTTGCAACTGGATGGTTTTAAGCCCGTGTAAAAGCAGCGGCGGGAGGAGGAGATTGACGGTGACGTAGGGAATACTCCCTGGGTACAAAGCAGAAATGTGTCCCCAGCGGGAATTTTGGGGCAAGGAAGACAAGAGGAGGAGAGCTCAGAGCAAAAAAAGAGCTCAAACCTGGGGCTGGAGCACTTCTGGTTCCCAGTTTCGAGAGACCCAGCAGGCAGCCTCTCTCCCCCCCCCCCAGACACACACTTTTCCATCCTCGCAGTAACGACAGACGCGAAACACAAGCCCGTGCCCCCAGCCCCGGGGTTGCTGCAGCATCTTCTCTGCAGAGCATCACCCAGCTGCGTGCGGCACGCGGGGCAAGGGCCTCGCCAGTGCTCAGCTCGCCGTGCCGGCATCAGCCCTTTGCTGCTTCGCTTTTCCCCGTCTTTCCTCCTCGGCTTTGCCCTGCAGCTCCTCATCCCCCTCCTCCCCAAGGTCGTGCTGCCGGAGCCCAGCAGCACCAGCTCTTCTGCAGGAACCCAGCTGCCCGCGGGGTTTTCTGAGGTCACGGTCACAGCCAGCCCAGCGGAACCAGTGACCGGCAGATGGCAGTGGGAGAGGCGCCGCAGAGAACTGGGCAGCTCCGGACTCGCTACGCAGAACCCCGCGGAGACTCGAGGGCTTGATTGAATCGTGGGCATCAGATGTAGTTAAGAATTGGATTAAAAATAACCTCCTGCCCGGGTGCCGCGCGCTCTCCTCGAGGGCTGAGCTGCTTTCAGGGGAAAAAAAAACCCACCCAGGCTTGGGTTAGGGGCAGGAGGTAGAAATGCAGGCAGAGTGGCAGCCGTTTGGATGTTGGAAGGGGCGAGGGTTCGGGCAGGAAGAGCGTCTCAGGGTCGTGACTGTTTTTCCAGGAGTCAGTGGCGTTAATTCCCTTCCAAACACTAAAACGAGGAGAAAAGCCTTTCTTCTCCCGGCAGCATCGAGGCGTTTGCCCAACACCTTGATAGTTTGCGCCGCTGGATCCGCAGCCCACCCCCGCTGAGAGGCCCCCTGGAGCTGGGAGCAGTGGTGCTGCTGATGAACAGCGTTAGCAGAAGCCCATCAAACTAACTCCAAAGGGTTTAAATATTTCATCGTGATTTTGGGGCTCGTGAACCCTGTAGGAACCGCTGAGGTTTGTTTTTCCTTCAGGTTTCGCCCACTGGAGACGGGCAGTTGTGCAAGGACCTATTTATAGAGTTCCTTGCAACAGAAAATTCAAAAGCAGAAAGGAAAAACCCCTTTCCTCTCCCCTCTGCAGCCCAGGACGCGGGGGTCGGGGGGCTGAGCTCTGCCAGCACAGGCACTTGGAGGGGTTTTGTTTAATCCTAAATTACAGGGGGGTCAGGGAAAGAGGGAAGGTGACCAGGGCAGGGTGGGGAGTGCAGGGAACAATCCAAAACACTCAGGAGAGACTTTTGCTTTTAGAGCATTTCCACTGCGTTTCTGGGGCTGGCACAAAGGATGCTCACCCCAGTAAGCAACTCCTCGAGGGGTCTGGGGAAGAGGAGCCAAGACCCTGGCAAAGATACTGCTGGGTCCTGACAGCCCGTGGTCATGGGTGGTGGGAGGAGGAGAAGTTGTTTAACCCTCAGCTGCGATCAGTTGTGGTACAACCATGGGATTCCTGGTGTTTATAAGGCCTGGCTGATGCAGCAGCCCCACCTGCTTGGTTCCCATCACCCCTGGGGCCTGTTTCCCGGTGGGGAGAGGGGCAGGAGGTTGCTTGGTTTCAGCTCCTGAAGCTCCACTGAAAATGGTGAGTTGGAAGGGTTGGGGGAAGGACATACGCTGGCCTGGGGCATTTGTGACTGGGGCTGTGATGCTGGTAGGTCCACTTAGCTGCCTAGTATTCCCCCTGAGGCTCCAGGCTGGACACGATGTTGTCCGGCAGCATCCCTGTGGGTGCTGGTGAGGACTCATCTTTCTTCATCCTTCTTCCTGGATGCTTTTTAGCTAAAAAAAAGGCACCTGCCCCTCCTTGGCGTAGCAGCCAGCGAGGGCATTGCTACTGCAGTGCAGCTGCCCTGCTGGGATGTGCCGTGGGATCCTGGCCAGCGAGTCAGCCGGGTGTCCCAAATATCCATGGTGATAAGCTCAGGCAGCCTGGTAACCTTTGTCCTGGGCAGGGGCTGCCCTTTCCCTGCTATCAGGAAACATTAGAGAAAATAAATATTGCTTTGGCTGACTTCTGAGCTTTAGTTGTGATTCATTGCTTATGCTAAATATGCCCCAGCAGTGTGCTTAGGTGGCCAAGAAGGCCACCAGTATCCTGGCTGGGATCAGCACCACTGTGGCCAGCAGGACTAGGGCAGGGATCATCCCCCTGAGCACTGGGGAGGCCACCCCTTGAATCCTGGGGGCAGTTCTGGGCCCCTCACTCCCAGAAGGACATTGAGCTCTGCTCCCAAGGGACAGGACAAGAGGAACCGGCCTCGAGTTGCCCCAGGGGAGGTTTAGGTTGGAGCCGAGGAACAATTTCTTCCCCCAGCCCCCTCCAGGGTTGTCCAGGGCTGTCCCAGGCTGCCCAGGGCAGGGGTGGAGTCCCCGTGACCCCTGGAGGGCTTTCCAAGCCGTGGAGCTGTGGTGCTGAGGGACAGGGGTCAGTGGTGCCCGGGCAGTGCTGGGGGAACACTTGGACTCGATCTCAAAGGTCCCTTCCAATCTGAACAATTTTATGATGGGAGGCAAGATGATAGGTTAGTGGGGCCTGGAAGTCCCTGTGTTCTCCTGCGGCTCGTATCAGAATTATAAACACACTTATCATGAGGACTACCCAAGGCAGAGAGAAGCCCAACCTGCAGCACTTGAGCTGGCTGAGGGTGAGGCAGCAGGTTAAGCTTTCATGATAGGATTCATGTTGGCCCAGGAAAGCACCTTGTGTGTGGTCTCAGCTTCTCTGCCAAGCCGGTCTACCCCTCATCCTCACAGTGTCCTGGCTGTGGCTTCCCTTCGATGCTCAGGGTTTTGGTCAAGCAGGGAATTTGGTCAGTGACCCTCGGTCAGGAACAGTGGCCACCACTCTGGAGGTCTCAGTGCCTCAGCCAAGCTTGCTTCAAGGCAGTAAAAAGAGACTGTTTTTTAAAAACATCAAAACAAGTTTATTTTCACAAGAGTATCTCCAGTAATATTTTATTCATGGCTTCCAGCTCTCGCAGTTTCCCCGCCTGAGATCCCCGGTGTTAACATCAGTGCAACGGAGAGAGGCTGATCTCATCTGAGACACTCAGGATTAGCCCTTTTCTAGGAGACACCTCTGAAATACGGACGTGTTGCTCCGTTCCCATGCTTGTGGTGCTATTTCGGTGCCTTCCAGGCAATTTGTGGGCAGGAGCCCTGCCCCTCAGCAAGCAGCTGGAGGATAATAACGCATGGGAGAGGAGCGAGCTGTAGTTTGTGCACAGCAAGTCGCCAGGATTGCTGAAGAGCCAGCTCTATGGAGAGAGGGCTGCATTCCTTCACCACTAGACACCACGGCATCCCCACCCACCAGCTGTGGCCCAGCCTGAGGAAGTCACGTCCCAGTCTCACTGAGGTTACGCCCCATCCCCAGAAGCAGAGGAGCCTTGAACGAGCTGCTTTTGGTCTGGGGACTACCAGGTCTGGCTCTCCCTGTGCATTTGCTCGGGGGTGAAATTTGAGGGCTCCAATTTCTTTTTGCAGCTCTCTTCCACCCACTTCATCTGAGAAGGTGTCCTCTGCTTGCCCTCACTCCCCAGTGTCTCGGATCTCGCGTGTCTCCCTGACAGTGGCAGTGGCCTGAGATGTCCTCCTGTCTTGAAGAACTGGTGCAGCCCTGATCGTGTTACAGCTCCTCTCATGGTCTTGATCCTCCTTACTTTGAACTATGGCAGAGGGATAGTCCCACCTGCTCCCAAGGAACAGAAGAAATAATGATTCCCTGTGCTGGTGCTCTGAGAGAGGCTGTGTTCTCATCTGCCTGCTGTCAGCTGACAGTGCTACCCACCTTGGAGAATGCAGAAGGATTAGGGCTTACTCCCTTTTGTTCACATCTCACCCTTATGTCTGTCCCCTCCAGGACAGGCTGTTAGTTCTGAGTCGTTGGCTTATTCCACGTGAGTCCACAGAAGCCAAGGTTTGCAGGAGTGAGTTAGGTTGATATGGGTTATCAAATCAGAGAGAACCACCCTCTAACTCTATACCATGGGAGAGCTGGGAACTTGTCCAAAACAGAATGCACTTCCTGAGCAGGGGCCCGCCAGCCAAATCCGATCAGCTCCTGGGGCTTTGAGTCCACGGGCTAAGCCTCCTCTTGGATCTGCTTCTGAACCCAGGCTTCAGAACTGGGTGCAACAAATTTAAATCACAAGCTCAGATCTATCTTTGTTCTACCAAAGTATCCCCACCCTTCCAGACTCGAGGAGAGACCAGAAAAGAACAGCAAATTTAAACCTTTTACAACCTGAGCCCATCTCCTGCAAAAGAACAGACATGAACACCAGGAGCTGTCGCACCAGCTCCTTTCATGGTTTCTCACATGCCCATTAAACAGAGGTAGGTTTTCTGTAGGTTGGTGGCTCCACGCTCACATGAGTGAGGCACTGGGAGAATGCAACCCTGGATGCCATAAGAGAAGACCCACTGAGCTGTTCAGCAATGCTGTGCTGTGTTTTGGGATCCTCACCAGAAAGAGGTGATGCCTCGGGAGCTCCGTGGCTGAGCCAGTCCTCCAGGGTTTGCTGCTCTTTAAGGAAGGCAATAGACTGTATAGTTATCACCTGAAATGGGATAAAATCCCTCCCACCAAACTATACAACCTACTACCTCACCTCCACAGAGCAGTGCAGAGGTCTCCTGATGCACGGCCGTGGCACTGGCTTTGTGTTACTGTCTCTGTGCTCAGAGAAGGTGGTGGGAGCTGAAGACCTGACTGTCTCCTTAGGAAAGACAGTAGATTGTATAGTTAGCTCAGAGGGAGGATCGGACTCCACAACTATTCAATCTACTACCTCAGCCTCAAGGACAGCTTGGGACCGTGGCAGCCGAGGGCAGTGAGATGATCCGTGTCCAGGTGTCGGCTGCGCTGCGGCTCCTGTGAAGAGAAACCAGGAAAATTCATCAGACTTCGGCGTCGGGGGAATGGAGTCTCACACCCAACCTTACCTGGAGCTCTTTCCTTCTTTAAACCTCCCTCAGTCCACTCGGACTGTATCTGATCCTTGGCAGTGCCGCTGGCCGCAAACTTTCCGGGCTCCCAGGAGGAGCAGCCCTGCCCTTTGAACCCGGGGCCGCGCAGGCCAACGGCACAGCTCTCCCGAAGCCTCACACCAGTATCGCCCAGCCAGGCTGACCTCGCCTCTGGAACACATGGCCTATCTAGAACAAACCTGCCAGACCGGATAAAAGAATCCATCCATTTCCCTGCTCCGGGGAATTGAGCAGATTAGAACTAAACGAGTCCAAGGAAGCTTTTAGGCTGCGAGCGTGATGGGATCGAGCAGATCCCAGCAGCTCTCAGTTCCTAAACAAACGGGAGCACCATGGGGGTCTGGGGGGGGGGGGGGTCCCTTTAGTGCCAGAGCACAGCCAGGCAGTATTAGCAAGGAGCTGAGCCGTGCTGGCTCTGTGTGCCACCCCCCCAAGCACTTGGCTCACCTTCCGAGGGTTTTCATCCTCCGCACACCCAAATTAAGCTGGGAGTTGAAATGAGTCGCGCGAGGCTCTTCGGCAGCGAGGAAGAATTCCCCGTGGCCGTTAAAGAAAGCCCTAACGAAAGGCAGCCACCAGCAGCACGTTCAGAGCCCTTCCTCTCCTTCCCCCCCCTGCCTATGCTCATTCCATGAAGTTGTCCCCAGCCTCCCCAAACATCTGCTGAGAGCTGTGCTGGGAGAGGCAGGGGCTGAGGCAGAAGTTCCCCAGAGGGGCAAAGGCTGCCTAATGCTTCGCGCTTTCCGCAGCGAACAGGCAACAGCCTGAATGAGTGCGATTCCCAGAGGTTTTGGTGAATTATTGGAGCTGGGATCCATGAGGTGAGAGTTGAGGGTGGACTGAGTATGTGGATATTTCTGCAGCAAGGGTTGGGAAGCGTCCCTGTTCCTTTGCAGAGCTGCCCAGAAGCTCTTCTCTCTGGCATTCAACGCGGTCCAGGTAATTCTCTTAATTTCCTTTGACAAACTCAGCCTTCAAAGGATGACCTACTGAGCCAGGCCATCTGGCCCAGGCCTCTCCTGGGGTGACAGGGCATAAACATCAAAAAATCACTGTTGCAGGACTGATCCCTATAGCAATTAATTTCTCAGCCCATCCACAGTGCCAAGTAGCTTGCATCCCAAACAGCCTTCTGAGGGAAAAATGTCCTGGTTTATTGGCATAGAAAGTGATGCACAGAGGTTGCCCATCTCTCCATAACACGTGCCACGCCAGACAGTGGCACTGAGGCTACAGTCAGGCTCAAAGGTCCATCCAATCTGTCACAGACCACTCTGCCCCCTCAGGGGCAGAATCATGGAATAGTTTTGGTTGGAAAAGACCTTTAGGATCATTGAGTCCAGCCAGCACTACCAATCCAATCATTAACCTGTGTCCCTCAGCACCACAGCTCCACGGCTTGGAAACCCCTCCAGGGATCACGGGGACTCCACCACTGCCCTGGGCAGCCTGGGACAGCCCTGGACAACCCTGGAGGGCAAGAAATTGTTCCTCAACTCCAACCTAAACCTCTCCTGATCTAACTTGAGGCTATTTCCTCTTGTCCTGTCACTTGTTCCTTGGGAGCAGAGCCTGACCCCACCTGGCTCCAACCTCCTGTCAGGGAGTTGTAGTAGAATTAATTTAGACTTAAGTGTTTCAGCTTCTCAAAAATGAAGCCGGTGTCACAGGCACCAACCAGAAGGGACCATGGTGGCAAGAAAACCAGGGGTTGCTGCGAGGGTAGAGCACTGGGGAGGTGGGTGTCCCCGATGATCACATCAGGCGATGCGTATAGCAGAGGATGCTTGTCTTCTCCAAAGAGACTCTTGGCAGCTGACCCAGAGGAAAAAACTTTCCTGATTCCCAATCTGGTGGCTTATATTATTTTAAGCATATAGGCAAGATGTATAGGCCAGGCATTTAAAAAGGTCAGTCTTGCCGAGAACAGGCATTTGGGCCAATCTCAGACTGTGGGTGGAAATCACATTAAATAACTCCTAGTTCGTATAGATCTAATTATACACATGGAGGGGGGGGAAAATCCCTTCTGACTTCTATATGTAATCCTGAAAACAGGAGATTTAATTACAATAATTGTCTTAATGAGTAGGTTTTGGGAATACCCAGCTGCTGACTCTGCAATCCTGACCCTGCCAGGATCCATGAAGAAAGGAGTCAGGAGGACTTAAAAATACTGTGCCTGGCAAGGATCACGGGGACCATCCTGCCCTTGGTGTCACCGTCGCGCTCATTCGTTCCGGGTGCTGTACGGACTGCAGTGACGGCAAGTCCCTCTCCTGAGAGGCCTCTGGTCTAAACCTTCAGTGGATCAAGAAGGAGAAGCAGAGAGGTGACCAAATAATGATCACACGGCAAATCCGTGGTAAAGCTGATGCTGGAATCAGCCTTGCTCCAGCCTCTTGGTCAATGGTTTGCCTGGGCTAGCCTAACAAGGTCAGGACAGGTGGAGATCCACCTCTCACGGGCTGTCTTTGACAGAGAGGGGGAAGGTGATGTTCTGTTTTCATATCTGCAGGAGAATCAGACTCAGAAGATCACACACAGGCTAACAGCTCACAACCCCGCTGGGGTTTCACGAGAGGTGTTATGAATTAGTCATGTATCCAGGCAGCCAGAAGATTTGTGCAAACTCTGGATCCACCGAGATTTGCCACGAAAATCCCAGGGCAATTGCCGAGGCGAGCTGCGTTCCGGCTCTGCCCTGCTCTCCAGACACGGAGCCTTCCCTTCTAGCACATCACTACGAGCGTTAAACTTACAAGCACCTGAAAGCGATGGAACTGTGTGGAACTGTGCATAAAATAGCCAGCGGGGTCTGTAGGAGTCAGAAGGCTACACCCCGAAGCCTCTCACTGCCTTCCAAGTTGTTTAAGCCCAGTTGCTGAAGGTTTTGTTGGATACTTGACTCCTAAGAACTGGACCTCTTTGACAAGCACTGTTTTCTGTGAAGACCTTAAGGTCGTGGTGCTGCAGTTTTCCCCTTCCAGATCCATATGAATCCTTCCAATTTAGCCCAAAAATTGATTTTCGTATCAGTCTCTGCAGGAAGGTGCCACAGCACAGTCCTGCTGTCTAGAGGCGCTTGGAGGGGCGAGGAGAATTGGCAGGTAAAGGATTCACATGTTTCCTCACAGCGAGATCCTCCAGGCTGGGGAAAAACTGGCATTTCCAGCCCAGCTTTGAGACTCACTTTTGGGAGACATGACCTACAACTGGTCTCCGGTTAGCAGAGCTCCAGGGTGGCTCACGATGAGCGCCCGATCAGAACCCCAGCAGACAACCCAAGCCGATGCTCCCTGCCCCCAAAAGTCTGAAGCACCTACAGACCGGAGATGCCCGAGAGAGGCCGTTTCTCTGCCTTGAAAACGGGGCGGCACAGAACCCACCTCAGAGAGTAGCTGGGAAGGTTTATTAAGGAGCTCTGATCTGGTTTATTAAGGAGCTCTGAATGAAAATGGAGGCGGGGAGGGGGAGGAGGGAGGAGGAAACCACGAAACAACAAAGTCTCTCCTTTACAAGCAGACGTTGCTTTCAGCCTTTGTGCGGCCGCGGTGCCGCGCGGCGCTGCCAAACCGTGCCGGGGACGGACGGGGCTTCCCAGCGGGAAACCACGGCCCCGAGTCTCTGAGAGGCCTTTCAAGCCTTCTGGAGCACGGGTTGGGCTGGGGCAGAAACAGCCCCGGCCAAGGCGATGCCGGCGTGCAGCCGGGCGGCTGCGTTGGCACAAAATGGCTGACCGTCGGCCATTTTGTCCCCTTAGCTTTGCCCGCGGTGCCTTCGTGTCCTCGCCTCGCTGGAAGGCAAAAACAACAAAGTAAACAGACCAAAGTAAACTCCACCGAACCTAAAATAAGCGAAAAAAAATAAGGACAGGGGGGAAGGTTTTCAGTAGCGTCGCCGGGGCGGGCAGCCCCACGCAGCGCCAACCGGAGCCGCGCGGCCGCCGGCGAGGAACCCGCTCGGAAAAAGCAGCAAACAGCCCAAAAAACACCTTGACTGTGCCCCTGGGTCACCAGAAAACAAACCAACCAAAAAAAGCAAACCGAAAGCCTGACCCTTGCCAAGCTATTCACGAGGACAGAGTTGCTTTGAACTTCCCCTAGGCCAGGAGAACGTCTCTGAGAAACAAGGCCAACGGGCTTCCCAGACACCCCGTGCCGGAGCAGGCATATATATCACACATATATATATCACACATAAATATCACCCTTCGAAAGAGTTAATCGAAGGCTCTTCGAATAGGGAAAGCGAATGGCAGCAAAAAAATATTCCAAGTTCGTTCCTGCGACAGCCCCCGTTGCTCTGCGATGCTTTTTCTCCCTGCTCTTTTAATGACGTAGATACTATTTCATGCCGATGATTTATGATTATACATTATGATATTATCGCCATATTTATGATTATACAATTAGCAGGTATCTTAGCTACTAGCTACTTGTCTGTTAGGGGGTTGTTTCGAGTCTTATCAGATGTTTATAAACATCTGGATCGTCGTTAATGAATCTGGGATTGGTATCTAGAATACAGGCATCTGTAACCTGCTTGTAACACGATTTATCTTTTATCAATCCTTCGTAAATCTGTTATTGAAGGTTGTCACAAAGGTAACTTTTTTTTTTCCAAAGGTTTGTGCATTTTCCTTGTAAATCAGCATATCATTTAAACTCTCCGGAAGAAAAGAGAAATCCCAGAATTTTTGTCATAAAACAGGCGCTCTTGATACCTCGTGGTGTAATTGCTCCAAAATGCTGAAAATCAAGAGGAAACAAATACCCTGCTGGGTTATTTTACCCTGTTCCATACTCAATTCTATAGGCTAACTCAAAACTCTAAAGAAGGAAGATCCCTTCCTGTAATACTCTCTAAATCTCTTCCATTAACACCAGTTTTCCCTTCTCGCTGTTCGGTTCAAAAGCTGCTCGGGAAAGGTTGCTCAGGTACCATCCACCCCGAATGGAGATTTGAACCAAAATATCGAATTTGCAACGTGAGCCGCCCGCCCAGCGCCCACACATGCAGCCCCAGCACCGGGACCACCGGCGCCCGTGCGATCCTCTACATCATCCGTTTGCAAGCAAGCCAAGCAGATATGGAGGCAAATACCTTTCTGTGCAAGAAAAGCGATTTCACCTCTTTCTGCTCTCCTTCCCAGCTCCTCTCTGAAAGTCTCTGCTTCTCTCCAGATGTCCGGGCAGCCCCTCAAGGAAAGGTAGGACGATCACCCCAACACCGGTGCCTTATCAGAGCCTGCTCCCCCCTGTGCCACCAGACAGAGATCTGCTCCTCCGAGCGTCTGTGAACGAAGAGACGTGACTACTAACTCCAAGACATCCAGGCTAGTGAAGGAAATGCAGAATCACTTAAAAAAAAAAAAGATTTTTTTTTTTTCCTTTTATTTAGTGCATGTTCTGGGTTTTTTTGCCACGCTTCTGTGCAAAATTAACTTGGTAACGCCACCAAGTTCCCTTAAACTTTCAAGGCATGTTGCTGTTGATGGCGTCTCTGTCGTGTGTCACACCTTAACGTGTGCAGGATACACACGTCGGTGCAGTAAACAGCTCGTTATCACAGTACAGCTCCGTCCTCGTATGAAAAGCAAGGGCTTGAAAAGCAAGGGCTTAAAAAGCCAAGAGCAGCTATTTCTTTTAATATTTAAATGAAGAGTTCGCATTCTCCCGAGGTGAAAACTTTCAAGGCAAGAAGGCAATAAACAAAGCAAAAATCCCTAATGAAAAAAAAACCAAAAAATAATAATAATAAATCCTCCGGATCACATCAGCTCAATCCAGGCACGGCCAGATCCACGGAAAGGTCAGATCTCGAATTCACCAAAAGCAAGAGGACACACAACAGGTTAAAATGCTACCGTCCGGCGATGACCGGCTCTAATCGTACCAAGCCGATGTGTAAAACCATCCGCCCGTCCCAAAACAAATTAGACAACAGTGCTCTCTGGTACTTTATAAATACGGAAGAAAAGAGG
>JANVCC010000045.1:561500-595249 GCA_025345505.1 Todiramphus chloris collaris
TCTCCTCTCTCCCTCATGCTACAGCCGGTGCCACGTAGAGAAGGGAGAGTTGGGCTCGAACATGGCCGCAGCCTCCAAAAAAGAGCCAAGTCCCAGCGTCCTGGCTTTCCCCTTCCAGGCAGAAAACAAAATGGCCATGCAGCAGCCATTTTGTTCGCTGCGGGATGGGAGGGAGAAGGGAAGGGAGGGGAGACGCAGGCCAGGCGGGAGCGCACGGGAAGGATGGGGGGGGGAGAGGGGAGGGCGTCGATTCGGCAGGAACCCAAAAGCTCTGCGGCGATGCCCGGGCGCGTCCTCCCTTCCTTCTACCGGGGCTGGGCGGCCACGTCCAGCCCTGCAGCCGGACCCGTGCGGAGGGACGGACGCGGGGTCGGCTTTTGCAGCCCTCCCAGGCTGGTTGAGCTCGAGTTGTCCAGCCCGACAGGGGTTACGCTGCCGCCCCTGGGCTTGGCTGGCACCTCCATGCTGCCCGTGGCCAGGGCTGGCACCGCGGGGCTCGGGCTCTGCAAGAACTCCCGATGGGAGCCAGGCGGGAGAGCGGAAACCAACCCGGCAACGTCAAACTCCTGAACTTCCCTGGGCAGGAAACGGTGTAAATAACACCCACGGGGGCGGGGGAGAGGAACTCGGAGCAGGCGAGGAGGCCTTGGGGACGGCAGCTCAGCAGCAGCATGGCCTCTACAACCCAGCTGCTAATGGCGCCCGCGGCACAGGGGCCCCGGCGAGGAGCGACCCGAGGTTTCCTCGCTCATTCTGTGCCTCAGAGATGGAGCCACACGGCTGAGGCCTGTGCGGGGTCTGGGCTGGCCTCCGATGACGCCTCTCTGCTCTTGAGCAGGGGACAGAGCGGGCAGCTGCCCGGTACCTGCCCACGAGGCACAGTGCAGATGGGTCCCCGTCCCTCGGCACTCGCCAAGGGCTGCGCGAGCTCTGGAGGACGGGGTTTGCCGGCAGCCCTGCCCGCCCGCTGACCAGCCGGCTCTCCCCAGCGGTGCCTTGTGCCTGCAAAGCTCCTCGTGAGCTCCGCGAGCTTTGTCTGTCTTTCTGCCCTCCCGCAGACCAACGCCACGGTGCCCGTCCAGGCAGCACGGCTTGAAAGACCACAGAGGCATTTCACCCAGTGCTCTTCTCCCCAAGGCTCAGCGCCCTTGTAGCAGCTTCGCTGAAGAAGCCAGTGAGCGTTGTAGATGAATCCCACCCTCCACCACGGTGGTTAAGTTCCTTCAAGTCCTGACCAAAGCCAGACTAGAGGTTTTTAAAGCCAGGCAAGCACCTCGTGACCTCATGTGAGAGCGCCAGGCCTGGGAGGTCCCTTAGCAACACACGAACCAAACACCCCCTGGGCTTTCCCCTGCTGTAGGTGAGACGTGGTGGAAATCAGGACCATGCCCAGGGTTTAGGATGGGTGAGAGTTCCCAGTTACAAGCGCTATCCCCTAAGGAGGCAGGGAACTGGAAATGCCAAAGCCTAGCACAAGTTTTGAAGCTCTTACAGACCTGGTAGGACAACCCTGTACAGAAAGCTGTTAACTGGAGAAGGCACTTTGTGAGAGAGTCACACGGGATAAATTTGATCACTGGAGCTGCTGGGCTTGATCTAGGCAGTGGGGAGGGCAATTTCTCTGCACAGTAACTGGGAGGAGAATCATAATCCCAACATCTTGAATCATCTTGTGAAGAATCCTAACATCCTTAGGTTTTTTTTAATAACCATCATTCCTCACTTCCCCAGCTTGCTGCAAAGCCATCCAAGATGCTCAGGTGAAATTTGTTATGGATTTATTGCTTAATTTGCTGTGATTGATTAGACTTCTTTAAATGTCCCTGAAAATACACATCACCTGGAACAAACTCCATCAAGGGCCTGCGCGGCCTGACTTCTCACACTGGTTTGGTGAGGAGCCATGAGACTTCAGAGGTAGGTTCGTGCGCTTTTTATTAACCTTGCATTTTGGGAATTTGGAAGGTATTTGAGCGATCTGAGTCTGGTTTATTTTAATAGGATTTGGGAAGGCAAGGCTAATAAGAAACCTCCGGCCTTTGCACTGGGAGAATATTGCACTGCTTGTGTAACGCTCTTCCAGCAACAACATCAAGGCAGCTTGCAGAAGGAAGACCAAAGGGCTCTGGTTGTCTGCAGCAATAGGTCAAGAAATGGCCATGTGTAGCATGTTGGTTTGAAGCTAGGAATGAGAAACTATCTTAGCTGCTCTGGCACCAAATAGTCTCCTTTAGAAGCACCCCGGTGAGGTGGGTGTGCTTCAGAGGCGCCTGGAGGGGATGAAGATCGGAGTAAGCACGGGAATATCACAAAGGCATGGGTTTTGTGGACCTGGGGTACTGGGAGAGCTGAGATGCTTTGTGGTGGGAGAGGGAGGTGTGAATACGATTAAAATGCCAGAGCTTTACAAAGGACAAGGGAGGAGTTGCTGAGCAGGGGGATATTTTTATAGCCTCCAATCTGGGCTGCCATGGATTTAGTAAACCGGTGTCAGATTAAGACGTGGTCGTGAAAGGAGTCCCTTCTACAGGACAGGCCACTCACTCCTGGGGCTGTTTGATTTCAGATGCTGCCGTTGGGGCCCCACCAGAGCTCCCATCCAAGGCTCACCCTTGATGCTGCTGTTCAAGCTTCCAGTGATGTGAAGGTCTTGCTGCCTGGGTAAAAGCTGTCTGACAGCCAGGAGCGGAGAGGACTGGTAGGGCACATGAGCCCATACTTAAACCTCAGGAGACTTTCTTCCTCAGGAATGAATCATTGAATGCAGGAGTTGGTTCTCGTTCTTCTACGCACATATACTCGCTGCCAAGGGTTGTCACTTGATAGCAGGTAGAGTAAAGCTGGGTGAGGAGAACAAAACTCCCCTTTCTGTTTGTGATCTGGACTCGTGAGCAAGGGTCTGTGATGCCATCATGGGTCTTGTAAGCCAAAGAACTCTATCCTTGTGCTCTAGCTCTGTGTTTTCCTCCCGTGTCATAAAGCTGTGGAAATCAGCTGCTCATCATCACGCGTGGAGTTGGTGGACTTCCTCCCCATGAAAGCTTCCCCTCTGGCTCTTTGCTGGAGCCTCTTCAGGGCTGGTCCTGCTGGTCTATTCACATCCCCGTGAGCTCATACAAGCACATCCCCACCACCACCTCTCGCATGTTCTCCCCTGCCTGCACTGGCCTTTTTGCTTCTGGCTGATTAAATTTAGAGTGGATGAAAAGGTAAGAAGCAAAGGGATTTTATTCATTTGCTGATGAGGAACCGTTCCTTGAAAGTGGGGAGAATGGCACTTCCTTAGTTGGTGCAAGCCTGTGGGTGAACCAGATTGCCTTCTCTGGCTGTATGTGGATGGATTCTTTTCTTCTCCAGGTTTGTCCAGCATCACCTTTCCCCACCGGGCCTGAGCACTCTCTTGGGAGTCCTAAAGACTCCTCTATTTCTGTCTCAGGGGAATTATGTACATAAGGCAGCAGCAGCCACAACAAAATCACTTGGGAAGGAGGAAAAAAAAAAAAGGAGATTTAGCAGCTGCATTGCTCCTCCAACCAGTCTTAGTGAGTCACTTTGTTTCCTCCTTTGGGAGACAGATACTCCCTACCTGGAATGCTGAGAATGTTAATTAGTTAATGTGCTAGTTAACCAAATGTGCTTTGAACACTGGAATTGCTTGAGGTGGTAGATCTCTTGAAGGTCTAGGTCTAATTCTGGCTTTAACAAGGGTGGGCTCCCAACTGGTATCAGCTGGGACACCTTGCCCTCAGCCAGAGAGAAGAACATTGAGTTTATCTGCACTGTTCATGCTGTTGCCATAGCCCATCTGAAGCACAAATGGCCAATGTCCATCCAAGCTCTTCCATGATGCTTCTCCCATCAAGGCTGAAGATGCATCTGACTTTCTTCTTGCAAATGCAGCTCTGGGACTCCAGACCATGGAAGTAGAGAAATCCAAGTTTGGGTTTCTGACAGTGTTTCTAGTCTTTTAGGTATGTGCCCAGCAGCCTGGTTGTGACTTTTATGCCATCTGGCTCTGGAGGGCTGCACAGATCCAAGGCAGCTTCTCTTCTCTCTTCCAGGAGATGAATGGTGGTAGAGAGCACTCTGCCTGCTAAAGTAAGAGGTGGCCTCACTTTCCTCACCACTTGGGACCCATCCCAAACTGGATTCGGCGTGGCAGCTGCAATGAATCCCATAAGCTAAACCACGTTTCAACTTTGCCCAGTCCCAAGCTCTTCCAAGGGCCATTTCATGCAGCTTCAAGCACCTTCTGTGTCACCAGGGGCAACTGAACAGTGAAGTCAAAGCCCACAGTGGAGGCTGTAACCTAATTCTGAAAGGTTCTGACACTGATGTAGCCACCAGAGCCAACGAAGATTGTTTGCCTTACTCAGGCATGAATACAGCAACCTATCTAGAGCCTGCACTTTGTCAGGGTGCCAAAAGTTACCCCCTAAGAGAAAGCCTGTCCCCAGGCCATCCTGCATGGGCTGGAGGGAAAAAAATACTGTGACAGTTCTGATTCCTCAGGGAGCTGAGGTTGAGTTTGATTTCCAAATGTGAGACTAAATTTAAATTCTTCTTCCACTCTGGTTCTGCAAGCTCTGAAGCTCTGCAGGTTTTGCTGGGTCCCTCCCCAGCTGGCAAAGAAAATCCAAGGTGATGTCACAGCCATTTATACAAGGCAGAGCAAGCTGCAAATCATAATTAGGCAGGGAAGAGCCTACGGTCTGAAAAACACACCCCTCTTTCTAGTATGGCTGGGTCTGAGGCGGGTGTTGTATTAGACTCTTAAGGGCTGAGTTTTCCAAGCTGCATTTTCAGCAATGAGCTGCTGCTGAAAGCAGGCCCCCTAAAATAAGCAAGATTAGCAAATGTTCCCACCTCCACCAGTTCTGACGATGACACCAACAGACAGCTTTTTTTTTCATCACCCTTTTGGCTGAGCCCTTCTGGAACCACGGGCAGATTTTTGTACAGGCAGAATTCTTTACAAAACTCCCCTTTTCCAACACAGCAACTGTATGGCTTCCTAATTGCAGCCAAGTTTGACCACAGACACCATAACACAGATCCATCTCTCTTCCCTCTTTGTTGATGCAAAAATGCGCTGGAGAAATAATCTCAGTATGTCTTTTTCTAATTGATGGCGCTGTCTTGGCTTCGCCCCATCAGTTGACTGGCCATCCTCAACTGTCACTTTCTCAACCCAATCTTTTTCTGCTTGTTTATCTTCCCTGACCTTGTCTGCACACAGCCACCACCCAAGCCCCTCTCTCTGTCCAGGGAGGAGGATTTATCGCCTCCGTTTCAGTAGCAGCAGAACACAGAACAATGTAAGGCCTATGCAAACAAGCACTGCTGTTTTCTTTCGCTTTCCATTTACTCCGTAGTGGTAAATCAGTACATTCCAAAACAAACACAAATCAGAAGATTTAGGACCCAAAGAGCAGTCCAGAGCAATATAACAGGGGCTGAAGACAGGTTGTATTTAGCAGTGAAGCAAGAAGTACCCCTTGAAGAACATGAAATGTTTCATCTGTGATGTGCACCTCAGTTCCTGGCCAGTGATGATGTTTTGGTGCTCTGCAGATGGCAGAAGCTCGGGTGCCTGGGACACTTAACACCAGGCAGGAGAGATCTGGGCTGAGCGTGCAAACTGCTCTGGGTAGGGACCTTCTTAATTGTCCATGTGTGTGGACAGCACCTAGTACAGCGGATCGCTCGAGACACCGTAACATCCAAATGTGACACAAGTGAGAGCTAAAATAAGTTCAGGGTGACACTGTTGGAGTACACAGGATGCCAGGACGGGGGATTAACAGCCTTAGATTTTGTCCTGACTCTGTCACCAAGCTGGACCTCTCAGAAGGCCCTAAAGGACTATGTAAGCTTGTGCCACTGCATCATGAAAAGCCACTGACCCACACACCGGCTCCTCCTTGGACTTCATTTCAGCCCAAGCTGACACCTTGTCCTGGCAGCCAATTTAGGGCTGCAACGTGGTTTTTGCTTAGTTAGAGGAAAAGAAGGTGGACTGAATCCTCAGGGTCCTGCACCAGGAACTTTACCCAGCATTCCTACAGAGCAGGACTGAAAGCCCAGTCCCTTCTATGACCATGTGGGCACCATATAACCCGGATTCAGGATCCCATGTGACAAACAAGATTTTACAAGCCTGGTAGATGAACTTAATCCACCTTTACCTGCTTGCAGCATAGCTGAGCTCAGAGGAGCCGGCAGCCTCGGGAAAGCTGAGCTTATCAGCAGGTTACAAAGCTCCCTTTGAACTTTTGTTCAAAGCCCGTTGGAGAAGACGCCTGCCTGCCCTCCCGCCCTCCTGAGAGGCGGCTGTTCCTGGGCTAGGTCGGGCTGTTTGCAGCAATCGGAGCCGGTCTGTTGGCTGCAGCTCTCCTCAGGCTCCCTCTGACCTGACCCACGCTGCTGAGCCCAGTGGGGAGAGGCAGCAGACACAGTCACGGCATCCACAGCTCAGAGCGAGTCTTGCTCTTGGCCTGCCTGGGGTGGCCGTGGCAGACACGGATGAAACCAGCGCCCGGGAGGCATCTGTGCGCTGGTGATGCGCAGGGATGAGCAGATGGGTTGGTTACCCAGGGAGAAATGGACATTAATCGTATCCAGCTTCACCAGCTGCAGGATTTCCTCCTGAGCCCTGAAGGACAGGAAGCCCTTTACCTGCTTCGTTATCCTGTCTCTGTTTATTAGCCCCTTCCCCTACCCTGGGAACCACATCTCGGACTAGTCCCCTGGGCAGGGGAGGGCCCGGACTGCAAAGCTGAGCTGCAGATGGGAGCTCCTGCAGCACACGTGGCTGGACCCAGCCCCAGGTCAGGGGCCTGTCCTGGCTGTCAGCTCCACCAGCTCACATTACCCTGCTCTGGGAGCTCACTGCCAGACTCTTCTTTTGCCTTTGCCTCTCTGAGTGGCCAAGATTATTTCCAGACAAATGAAAGCAAGTTGTGCAATGAGGACCACGTTTGGGTTTGACGCATCGTGTGTCTCCAACGTCTCTGCTGAGATGCTGCCACTGCTGGGATGGTCTTGTTCCTGTTGACAAGTACAAGGCTGGTGGAGCCAGGGAGTGAAGGAGCTTTTGCAGAGGCAATGCCCCATCGGGCTGCAGGATGACTGGCCAGACTGAACCGGGAGATGATGCTGGAGACCTGATCTTTCTTCTTATTCTGGGAGACTGGAACATGCCGAGTGGTCAGCTTTCATCGCCTGCTGTTGTGCAGCGCCAGCTTGGAGAAAGGAGCAAAACCCTCGTGGATCTGATGATCTTGAAGGTCTTTTCCAACCCAAACAATTCTATGATTCTATCAGTGACCCTCTGTGTCCATCCCAGCTCTCTTCAGCTGCAGCGATGCACTCCCAAGGCAGCATGGCTGGAGGGATGATCCCAGGAGCCCTCCCTGTGGGGCTGCTCAGCACCCAGGTTCTCAGTCCAATCCTTCCCCCACAACTAGGAGACTTGGGAGAGGATGTGCTGAAATTCAAGCTGTTGATCCTGTTGGTATCTGCACCTGCCCAGAGTTTTGGTGAAGTTCCCCTGTGCAGAGTGCAGCCTGCTTGAAATATGTTAGAACCCAGGCTGTTGCTCTAAGTTGGGCTTCTTGTGACCCTCTCTCCTTGCGTGCCCAGGGTGGTGCCCCCATTTCTAGCCCTCAGACTTCTGTTGTCAAACTTGCTGCAAGAAAATTAGCCTGCTCCCGTCCTGCTGCCTGCTCCCAAGCTGTCCTGCTCCATGTGCCAGGGTGCCACGTGCTGCCCCTGCGATCTCTGTTCCCCTTGGCAGAGCCGGTGCCCAGCACAAAGCAAGCCAAGACTGGTGGAGAGAACTGCTCCCTGAATTCTCAGTGCTACTTCTAAAACCTCCCTGCCCACCTTGAGCTGCTTCAGGTCCCCACTAAAACACCAGCATGGGCCATCCCATGAGTTCAAACCAGATCCTGAACAGTCCTGACTGAGCAGTCCATCCAGTCAAAGGTGGTCATCACTGCCCCAGAGCCCTTAAGATGGGAGGAGGAGGAAGCACAATGCTTGTCATGGTCATGTAGGTGAGGAGAAACCTCCTGCAGGGGCTGGGGCTACCCTGGGATGTGCTGCCACCTCCCTTGGGCTGGTCCTCGGTCCCTGAGTCCAGCAGGATGGCAAAGCTGATGTGCTGGCAGCAGCCACGGGAGAGAACAGCGCTGGTGGGAATGAGCAGGGAGGTGTTTGCAAAGCCACCACCCCACAGCTGGGCTATGGAGCTCCCCAAACCAAAGGCTGCTACGAACAGGGTGATATTTGTCTGCCATCATCACAATGATGTAGCACCTACCTCTTCGACTCCTCACACCACACTTTATGCAGCACGTTGGTCATGCCCTTAGCTGGACAACTACTTCTCTTAGTTTCTGTGGCCAGGACTACCTCGTAGCGACCCTAGCGTGCCAAACCCAGCATGCCTCCTGGGCTTTCCATCTGCAAAGCCAGACAGCACAGCTCAGTGCCCATGAGCAACCCTACAATAACAAGCCGGCCGCCTCGCTTTGTCCTCGCGGACCTCACCTTTTGCAGCAGCCAAGTAACATCAAAGATAAACAGTAGCCATGAGCAACTCCACAATAACAAAGCAGCATGACGGAAAAAAAAGTGGAGGGAAATTGGGAAATGAAAGAGGCAGGAGAGAGGAAAGAACCGCAGGAAGGAAAATGGATGATATTGATTCTTCTGAGGAGCAGCTGTGGGGTGGCACGGAGGGTGAATCGGAGCCGGGTACCTCTGGATACTGTGTGTCCCCCCGCAGTGCACGAAGGTGGCAGATCAGCTCTCCCTTGGATGTGTTTCTACAAGGATCCCATTAAACTCCTGTCCCCAGACCCATCGGGACAGTTCAGCTGAGGATGGAGCCCACAAAGGCCAAATTCAATCTCCCTGCCTTCTACTCGCTTCTTTCCCCACCAGAAGTGGTCACTGGAGTGGCAAAGCTGATTAGATGGCTGGTCCAGCAGGGGAGAAGCTGCTTCCCTCAGATCTGGCCTGGGGAGACACAGAGCACAGCGTTTTCTGCCACCGTAAATCAGGCCGTTTTCACCAAGGCAAGTTCTGCTCAGAGTTTTGGGGTTTGTTGTGTTTTGCTTTTTGGTTTTTTTTTTTTTCCTTAAAAAAAAAAGGAAATCACAATCCAAACTCTGTCTTGGCCAAATCTGTCCCTTTTAAGGAAAGGAAATTTCCCAGAGCCACCCTTGACAAACCTGGAGGCTCAGCGCTGCTCTCGGGAATGTCAGTGCGAATCCGGAGCGGCTCTGCTGACTGCTGGGGGGTTAGAGCAGCCGAAAGAGGCTGGAGCCTGGGGGAAAAGCTCCCGCTCTCCCGCCTGGACATGGAGAGGAGCTCCCGCCAGAGCTGCCCGAGAGCAAACCTGGGATTCAAAGGCAACAAGCAGCGGAAAGATCCAACTCCCCGTTTCAAGAATTCACCCTTTTTGCTCAGCCACGTTCTGGAAGCACAAGCCCTATTTTGCTGCGAGCTGTGTGGAATAAAACAGCTGCGTCCCTTGGCCGGATGGTTCTTCCAGGGGTGCCAGATGTTTGGCTTGGGACACGTCAGAAGCGTCTTGCTTGAGTTCAGACTTTCTCTCCTCTCATGCTGCCCGCTGCAGAGCCTGCTGGAGCTTCAGAGGGGGTTTTTTAATATCTGCCTTCCACCAGTTTCTCCCAGGGAAGCAACAGGGAGTGGGAGCAAACTGGGAAAGGTCTGGTTTCACACCAACCCCCGTTTGTATAAATAACCTGCAAGGGGAAAGCTGGACCGACGAGCAAAATGTCCCTGAGGCCTTGTCCCTGGCATCGAAGGGTCTGGATGTAACCCGGGGTGTGAAGATGCTCTGCTGAAGAGACATCCCGGCACGTCTCGGGGGTCAGACCCCAGGAATGGCTGATTGCCCTCAGCTCCCCCAACACAGGAATTTCAGCTCCCAAACCAATCACAGGGCACTGTGAAAACCTATCCCATGGCTGTGCCGAACAGCACAGGTCCAGAGCCAGACCCTGGCTGCCAAACCCAGCTTCCTGGCTACAGAACCTGGCTGCACGAGGCCACGCAGCTCCCTGTGGGGTCGGGAAGATGCGTGACACCCGGGACAGCATCTCCTCGGACAAGGGGAGGGCAAGGCGATGCTGGGGGATGTGCTGAGAGGGACAGTGCAGGCTGCTGGGAGCAGGGCTGGGGCGTTGGGCTGCTTTGGGGCCAGTTTGACGGCTTTACTGGAGGGCCACGCGACGCTCGCCGAGAAAGGGTTGTTTTGGAGAAGGGCGGAGGGAGGGAAGGAGGAGGAAAAACTTGGCGAAGGGGGGTGGGGTGGCTTTCATGGCTCCCGAGTGCCTGCGAAGTGCGTGACGGCCCAGGAAGGAGGACCCTGCCCTGCGAACAAGCTGCTTTTGTTGCGTCCCAAACGGGACACGATTAAGTTTGACAGAAAGAGGCCAGGTTTGCACGTGGTGGGGCCAAACCCCCGGGCTCGCTTACGGCCGGGCAGACCCGGAGAGCTTCGGCACGGCGCTGCCAAATCTCGCCGGGGTGCGAGGGGAGAGGTGCGAACCAGCGTGAGGTGGGAGGCTCCGGGTGGCCCCGTTAATCGTCCCGATGCCTTCGCAAAGCAGCTTCCTCCCAGGAGCGTCCTGGCTCGGTCCATCTCCAAAGCCTAAAGGCCGCCATCGCTCCGGGAAAAGCTGCTGCCTCCCGCCCCGCTGCCGGGCATCTCCCCGGCCCCGCTGCCAACCCTGGCACACGGTGCCAGCGTGAAAAACAAGCCAGCTTCTAAACAGTTAACACTGACAAAACCAGACCTCTCGAGTTCCCTCCTTCCCGAATCGCTCCTGGTGTAATTCACCACTTCTAAAATCAAATAAAATTATCCTCCTCCTCTGACCTCGTCTGGGTGTCCTTCCCCCCCCTCCCATCCTCCCTCACCCTCCTTCCACCCTTTCCATGCCCCCACCCTGCGCTGGCACAGCCAGCCGGGAGCACGCGTGCCCGGGCACCGCTCTGCTCGGAGCTCCCACCACGTTAGCTGCGGCTGCCATGTTGAACTGCAAATCCGACATGATTCGACAGATTTTTTTTCCCTCCTCGGCGGTGCCCGGTGGGGAACTAAAGAAGCACCCACACGCCACGCTCCCAGCCCCGGGTGGCTCTTGGGGACGTCCCGGGTGGCGCGGAGAGGGCGAGGGAGAGAAATCACCCTCCGGTCCTGCTCCAAACAGTGCACGTAGGGACCTGCCTGTCTGCTATACATCCCTCTCTATAGGAGACCAATCTGAAAGTCGGATGTTACAGCACCAAGGGCCGGAGGTTTCGACGGGAAGGGGTTTTGGGGAGAAGACAGGTTACGGCAACAACAAAGCGACGGAGCGACTGGAGGAACGAAACGTTATTTCAAATCAAAGGCAAAAAAAAAAAAAACCCCAACCGCACAAGAAAGAAAAAAAAAAAATCAAGTAAAAAAGCCCAAAATTAAGAGTGAGGTTCAATTTCGTACCAAGGCAGCAAGAGAGACGCACCGTGGAAGAGAGTGGTTTTGTTGTTGAGTGGTGGCTGGATTTAGCTCCGCTTATCCGGACAATCATCGGGGAAGGATCCTTTTCCGAGAAAGGCCAGTTTGAGTGAGACAGCTTTTTTTTTTCCCTTCTCTCGCTCGCTCTCTCCCCTTTCCTTCTCCTCGCAGCTCAACGCCAAGAAATGGGCGGTGCCTGGATGCCAGGCTCCATCCGAACAAGACACCCAAGGCCAACGGAGGCTGGCACAAAGGCGAGCTGGCAGGAATTCCTGCACTCGGAGCCGCGGGACGAGCCCGCTGCCTCCCGAAAAACCAACCTCCGCCACCGCCCACTCCGCAAAGTTGCCCCGTCGGGCTCGAAAATGCCCTGCCAGGCTCATGCACAGGGGGGGAAAAAGGACGAGGGAAGGGAAAAAAAACCCACAAAAAAAAAGCCAAGACCTTCCTTTGCATCAAGGCAGGTTAAGCAAAAGGCCTGGGGAGGTGGATTTCTTTTTTTTCCCGCCCCCCCTTGGGCTCTTTTCCCGCCTGCCCGGTCCCCTCCTCCCTCCTCATGCCCTCCATCGCTGGGTCCTTCGCCTGCCGCCCAGCACCCGGGCAGAAACGAGCCCTGGGCTCCCTCCTCCCTAGTTTTAGCACGACAGGAGGCAGCGGGTCCTTGAACGGGGACGAACACACCCAACGCGAGAGGGATCCCATGGGGGGGGGGAAGAAGAAAAAGAAAGGACAAAAAAAAAAGCTACATGTATACACAAACAACAACCCGCCCGCCATGGAAGAAGGTTGGGAGCAGTTGCCGCCAAAGGGGGGGTGGAAGGGGGGTGGTTTGGGTGCCAGGGGGGTATTTTTGGCCTGGTTTGTTTTTTTTTTCCCTTTGCTGCCCGAGCACCTGGGTTGTGTCGATTGTAAGGAGGGAGTCGCGGCGGGTCGCGGAAAGGACCGGAGAGAGCTACGGGGGGGGCAGGCGGGGTTGGTAGCGCTGCTGGGGAGATGCCAAAAAAACAAAACAAAACACGTTTTCATTTTGTCTGCACCAGGCTGGGCGCAGGCGAGAGCGAAGCGGGAGAGAGGGAGGGAGAGGGAGAGGGAGGACGCGCGCGCGCCGCCAAGAAAACCGCCGCGCTCAGACGCGGGCCTGCGGCCACGTCCCTCCGCAGCCGCCCCGGCAGCCGCTCCCGCTCCCTCGTTCCCCCTTCTCCCTGCCCACCCGGCTTCGCCTGCCAAGTCCGAGTTGGCACGGCTTCCCCCGGCTGCGCCGAACAAAGCCGTCACCCATCCCCGAGCCGACGCTGACAGTAAGCAAAGTGACAGGCGCATCTTCCGCATGTTAATCCACACGGCGAGAAGGCGAACGAGCGGCGGGGGCCCCCCCCTTGCCATGCACGAACGACACCCCCCCCACCCCCCCCCCCAGCCCCCCCCCCCCCTACTCTGCCCCCCGCCGCCCCGCGCACCCCACCCTTGGCACCCGCCGGCCTCGTGCGGCGATGGCGAGGCCCCCGCCGGGCGGGAGAACCGAAGCCTCCCCGGTCGGCGAGGTTTCGACCGAGCCAAAGCCCAGCTCGGCGGGCAAACGAGGCCACTCCGGCATCTGCTGTACCTGTTCCCGCTGCCTTCATCTCGCCTTGGAACCGTGACAAGAGCGCACTCGCCTCTGGTGGGCTCTCAAAGCCGCGGGTCTGTAACCCTTTGCAGGAAGTTGGCACCGATCCCAGGTAGGACTTTACTCCCCGGCTCTCGCTCTCTTCCCCCCAACCTCCGCCTCCCGCTCCCTCCCCTCCGCTCCCCCACCCATCCTGTCCCTCGGGCCCCTCGACACGTTCCCCCAAAACGCCGCCCGGCCCCTCGCTTTGGGTGCGTTGGGGGTTTTATGGGTTTGGGGGTGATTTTTTTTTTGTTGGGGGGGGGGGGTTTCCCCCCCCCCCCCCCCCCACCCCCATCCGCCGTTCGCCTGCCTCGCCGGCCCGGGGGGTGACGAAGGCGAGGGGCGGCCGATGGCTGCTGGGTGCCCGCCGAGCCCCACGCGCCCGCCGCTCTTCCACACATACCCTTTAAGGATGACCTGGGCAAGGCAGAGAACAACAACTTCCTGCTCCGGCTCCCTAAAACGCCTGGTTCCACACCGGGGTTAGGCAGCGCGGCGAGACGGGGGGAGCTGGGAGGAGGTTTGGGGGTTTGTCGTCATTGAACCATGGTTGCTTTTTTTTTTTTTCCTTTCTTTTTTTTTCCTTTTTTTTTTGGCCTTTTCCCCTTTTTTTTCCACCTTTTCCCTTTTTTTCCCCTTTCCCCTTTTTTTTTTGCCTTTTTCCTCTTTTTTTTTTGGCCTTTTTCTTTTTTTTTGCCTTTTTTCCTGGGTTTTTTTGGCCTTTTTTCACTATATTTTTGGTGCCTTTTTCCTTTCTTTCCCCCCACACTTTTGTCGTTGTTGTTGCTTTTTAGAAACATCTATCTCTGCCCGGCAGCCCAAACCCAACACGTAAGGAAAGGCGAGGAGTTGGGGGGGGGGAAAGAAATCAAATGGGAAGAGAACAGCTCCAAGTCGGCAGGACAATGCAGGGGAAACGGGGAGAGATTAGCCTAGCTCTCCAAACCCATCTCGCCCGCCCCGTTTCTCAACCGCTCGCCCCCGCGCCTCGTCTTTTTTAATTCTCCCAGCTCCTGAATTATTCCAGTCCACGAGCGCGCGGTCCGGAGTCCCTCCGAGCTGCCAAGAGCATCGCAACAGGAAAGAAAGAAAGCGAGCGAGGGAGAGCCAGGCAGAGCCCTCACAATCGAGCAGCGAGAAGAGCAAGGAGAAATTAACATCCAATTAGCGCCGTGTTTAACGAGGGAGACAGAGGCGGCTGTTGTTTTATTGCCCTGTTCTTTGCAGGCGCATCTGACAGGCAGCGGGGAAGGCACCCCTGCTCCAAGTGACGTCATCATATTTTATTTTTTAATTAGTTTTCCCTCCCCCTCCCCCCCCCCCCCCCCCATCCCCCCCCGCCATTTCCCCCCTCCATCCATCCACCGACACCAACCCCGGAAAAACAAACCGCGCCAACCCACCCCAAAGTCTTTGTTCTTCCAAAAGAAACCAAAAAATCAATTCAAAATGAAAAATGAAAAAAAATAAATAAATAAATGTTGGGATCAGAGCCGGAGGGAGCCCGGAGGAGGTTTCTCCGCGTGCGTGTGTCCGAGTGCGTGCGAGCGCCTGTCCCCTCTCCCGTCCCTCTCCCCAGACGCTCGCTCTCTCGCTCGCCCGCCTTGTAAAACTTTGCGGCATGTGACGCTGCTCCAGCCTCCTCTGGCAGCCTGACAAGAGCCGCGCCGCCCGGCCGCACAGCGCAGGCGGCTTTCCAGGGAGAAACTCCATTCCTCCGGCTGAGAGAACGAACGCGTTCCCGGCGAGGGGATGGATGGCACCCGGGACGGCGGCCGCCGGCCGCGCTGGCACGGCCGCCCTCGCCACGCTGGCCCTGCCATCGGGCTACGGCGTGAGCAGCTCAAAAGCCGGGGAGACTTTTCAGCGCACGCACGCACATGAACACACAACCCCCCCGCCGGCTTCCCGCCTTGCTGGGCCTCCCGCTTCTCCCTTGGGATGGGGGGCCCATGGCGGCCGGGGGGGAAGGTATCTCGGCTGGCCCTGGCCGGCCTGTGCCGCCACAGCTCTGCCCCAGGGCCTTGGGTCTCCTCGGGGAGGGATAAAACGCCATCTCGGCTCCCCCCCAAGAGCGCTCCAGTGCTGGGAGGGCACGGGGCAGCTTGGCCGGGGGGATTGGAGGGGGTTCCCCCCCAGACAAGGTCCGCAGAGGGCAAGGGGGAGCGTGGAGAGCGGCTCTTCCCTCCCCTTCCAGCCACGGGCGAAGCTGCCACCGCCAGCGTGGCAGGGCAGGCCCCGGCGCCGAGCTTTCCCGCCGTGCCCTTGGTGGCCTTTTCTCCGTGTTTCCAGCCAGGATTTCCCTTGCCCGAGGCAGGGTGAATCCAGCAGGATCCGGCTGCTCCGCACCCTCCCAATCCAGGCCGTCCCAGGGGCTGGGGCCGCCCCGCTCCCTCCAAGAACGAAGCTGTGGGAAGCCAGGGGACGAGCCCGCGGCCGCCATGCCGCCCGTGCCTGGGTGCGCTCCAAGTCCCACCCTGAGGATTTCCCGGCACCAGCGTCTCCTCCCCGAGGGTTCTTATTTGATACGTGCTTTTAGAGAGTTATTTGCCTACGTGCCGCTCGGCGCTGCGGGGGAACAGCGCAAACAGCCTTATCGGGGGCACTTCCTCGTGCACGGCTGCCAGTCCGTGGCTGGTGAGGGCTGGCAAGGGGGGGAACCGGCAGCCCCCGGCCTCCCCATGAACCAGACACCACGGTGATGGGCACTGGGAGGGCACAGGAGAGGCCAGCTCGGCCGCTTCCCTCCTGGCTCTGCAGCAGGGAGAGGATCTCAGGTAGGCAGGGGTTTGGTTGGACCCAAAGGGGCTTTGGTTGGAACTGAAGGGGCTTTGGCAGGTGGCTCTGCAGGGGGAAAGGGAAGGACGGGGCCATCGGTCCGAGCTCAGCTGCGCTCTCCCTGGGCACAAGGGCTTCACCAACACCTCGTCATCCCCAAATCCTGCCAGAGCCAAGCACCCGAGACCCTGAGGAGACTCAGGACAGCCTTGACCTGAATTTCCCTTTCCCAGCTGCAGTCGCTGCCTCACTTCTCCCCCCGGCAGCTGGGAGCAGACGAGGCCAAAGTCCCAACAATCTCTGTTTTCTACTGCGGGCTGATAAACGGCGTGGGCACAGACCAGCAGCGATTTCCACCCATCCCAGTTTTGTGCAGGAGAAAGTCAATATTTAAACCCCAGTTCGTTTCCTGGGCAGATAGGAGAGTGCTGGGGCTGCGTGTGGGAGAAATCCCCGGCGCCAGCTCGGGCGCCAGCCCCAAACCACCTCCTACACCCCTTCGTTGTTCTCCCGAGTGCAGGTTCCACCCCAAATCTTCTCTCCCTGGTCCCATCAGCTGTGCTACATCAGCACCCACTAATGGGGCAGCAATTAAAGGGAGGGGAGTGGCCAGGTAGAGTTTGGGTTCTCTCCATGCCTACTCCTGGTGTAGACACTGTCCCTGTGGTCAGGAATACCTGGGATAAGAGGAACTGGTGTTAGAAGTGGGAGGAGATAAAGAAATATTTAACTATTCTATGTCTGGCAGCCCCTGCTTCAAGGTAAGGCAGCGTACGGAAAGCTTGAAAAACCTGGGTTTTGTTTCAGTTGACCCAAAACTTCCTTGAAGTGTTGCATTTCCAGCTGTTTGTGGGTCCCAGTGACCTGAGCAGAAGTTGTTGGCTCGCTCTGGTGTGGATTTAGGTAAATTCCTTTGGTAAATTCCTTGAAGGAAAGGAAATAGCGCTTTTTTTATCCCAGTGGCTGCAGCTGGGCTGCGCATGGGGTGTAGGAGGCTTTACAGGCATGTGACCAGCAGAAGGTGGCCTGAATTTTGAGGGTAAAGTTACATTCCTGAGCAGGCGTCGTGAGAGCCGGGAGATGTAACACCCAGTGCTGGGGCAGGTGAGAAACCAGCTACTGTGATAAAAGGCTGGTAGGTGAGGATCCTGTGTAGGGGAGGATGGAGCAGCTGAGCCCACCTGATAGAGCCAAGAGCAGCAAAGGGCCTCCCTCATCCCTTCCAGAAGAGCTCAGGGTCACTTTTAACTCAAAAAACCTCTCCTTTTCATGGATATTGTTTCAAGCAGCTGCCTCCACCCTCACTCCAGGTGCACCCAGTGCAGTCTGCTCAGCCTAAATCTGCTGACCTCCCCTGGGGTGAGGAAGACCAGAGGGAATCTGCATTTGCAGCAGCTGCTTTAGCCTTTGTTTTGGGGGAAGAAACCAAAGGAAGTGCCTGTCTTAAACTGAAACCTTCCCCAGAACGAGGGACCTTTTTATGCAGGAAAAAAAAAGACTTTTTAAAATGAGAAGCACCCCAGAGTTGTTGTTTCATCGCTGTATTTTGGAGCGTAGTTAAATCCTCTTTGAAATAATCTCTGGTGTTAGGGAAGAGGGACATGCATTATTTAATTTCTGTTACTGTAACATAACCAGGGAGGTAGGACAGAGAGGACCGATTTCATGATACCAAAGGAAACTGGGTGGGGACCATTGGTCCCAGCATAAACCAGCACTGTCTGGGAGGTGTGGATCAACCCTGTCTGATGGAGGAAAACCCCAGTGAGATGACAGGTTGGGGTCCCCAGAGGAGCGGGACAGGATGTGATCCCAGCTGCTGCTGCACACGGGAACCTGCTCAAGGACCCTGAAAACCCCTTTGCAAGGAGAGCAGCAACGCCTCTGTGCAAAACACTGCTTCAGGGGCACCCAAACTGGGGGAAATCTGCCTGGCTGCTGGGACAGCACAGGCTGATGGGGGAAAAAAAACCCTCATCTGGGGAGCCGAGGAGAAATCCTGCCCTGCTACACAAGAGCCAACCGTGTGTGCGTGAGGAAACCTCAATCCCTCACAAGCCTTTGGCCAACTCAAGGTCTATTCCTTCAGTCCAGGCAGGATGGGACCGAGTGCAGGGTGAGGTGTTCAGCGGGTAGCTCTGCAACGCGCAGCTCTACGCCCGGTGATGCTGGGGGTCGGCAGCAGCCCCACAGGGCTCGTGGTCCTGCTGCGGGCACCGCTGCACTGCACCGGTGTCTCCAGCCCAACCCAGGACCCATTTCCCCTGAGGAACTGGTACAGGTTTCCTGCCCAGGTTACACCTAGCAGCTCTGCAGGGTGTATCCTAAATACAGCCTGTCCTGCTGCAAATGCTTTCCCAAAGCCCTCGGAGTCGGCAGCACGTGTCCCTTGCCACATCCCGGTGCTGCCCTGGAGCTGAGCTGTCCCTGGCTCTCTGCACTGGGGCTCTTGGTTTCCCTTTGCTGTTTTGATGCCCTTGATTTCCCTTTCACGCCCGCAGGAGGTGGTTTCCTCCCTAGTGTTCAGCTACCCCTCAAAACCTTAAACATGGGTCACAGGGTGATCTCGCCCAGGATGAGCTGCTTGCCATGCAAACGTTTGCCCACTCCAGAGGTGGTGTGGGAGGCTGGTCAGATGGAGCAGCCCGCCCAGCAAGGCAACCTCGGATCTCTCACTGCCTCCCAGCTCGGGCAGGATGAAGCAGACTCTTGTCCCTGCATCTCGGGGCTGGCTCATTTAGTACCTGGGCATTTTCTGGTTTCCTGGACTTCCCCAGTGACTCCAGAGCTACAGCCTGGACCAAAGAGACAAGACAATGTCCTTCTGCTCACTCTGCTACACATCCCAGTCAAGACAGCCATGAGGATGGAGCTTTGGTCCAGCTGGAGCCTGAAGCCAGCTCTCCAGGAGCCAACATGTTGCTGGCCTTGCTGGAAAGGAGGTGTCTCGTTCTGGCACCGTGGACTTTGGATCGAAAAGGAAAAATGGACATAGATCGAAACAAGCTTAGGGTTTCTGGAGGAGTCCAAGTTCATCACCTCTCCCAGCCGAGGAGTCAGTCGATGGGGAGGCAGGCAGCTGGCATCGGCGCTCTGCGGAAGAGCAGGCTGGAGCCACGGAAGAGCTGCCCCTGAGGAGAGAGAGAGAAGAGAGTCAGGGCAGCCGAGCTGAGACCCAGCCATGGAACTGCAGCTGGTTTAGCAGGGACCAACTGAACTGTGAGGCCAGGCCGAGAGAGCTGGAGGGTTCAGCCTGGAGAAGGTTCTGAGGAGATCTTCTTGTGGTGTCTCAGGACTTTAAGGGGACTGGCAGAAAGATGGGGACAGAGCTTTGAGCAGGGCCTGTTGGGACAGGCCAAGGGCTGCTGGGTTGAAACTGCAAGAGGGAGATTGAGAGTGGAGAGAAGGAAGGAATTGTTGGTGCTGAGGGTGGGGAGAGCCTGTGCCAGGCTGCCCCGAGAGGTGGTGGCTGCCCCATCCCTGGCACCATTGCAGGGGAGGTTGCCCGGGGCTCTGAGCACCCTGCTCTAGGTGCAGATGTTCCTGCTCCCTGCAGGGGGGTGGGACCAGATGAGCTTGAAAGGTCCCTTCCCACCCAACCCAGTCCATGATTTGGTGACTGACAGGGGCTTTGCTGTGTCCAGTGCACTGGTGGAAGTTTGCAGGCTGCAAGCCCAAGGCATGTAACGGTGTCCTGGTTTGAGTGAGAACAGAATTATTTCTGTTCAGTAATTTTACTTTTCAGCTCAGTTCTTCCAACTGAAGGCAGCAGCCTGTTCTCACAGACAGTGGCTGAGAACACCCCATGGTCAGAGTTACTGCCAAGGGCTGGAGTGCAGACCAAGGCCACTGCTGGGTCTTGTACCACAGTGAGGGGTGCAGAAAGTGAAAGGCATCACCTTCAGGGAGGATTGGACAGGACGGGTGACCCCAAACTGACCAACGAGGGATTCCAGCCCACAGATGGCATATTTGGCATAGAGCTGAGGGATCCGAAGGGTATATATTCCATTTTTATAATTATTAATTTCATTTTCATTCAAGCTGTTCTAGTTTCCTTTTCTAATTGCTCACTCTCTCTCCCTTATTCCCTTTCTCTTCCCCTTTGGGGAGGGAGGGGGTTTAACAGAGAGCGTTTGTTACGGGTCTGAGGGGCTGCCCTGACCCTAAACTGTGAAAAAGGGGCAGACCAGCACTGCCAGGCCTGGCACCAGTGCCAGAACTGGAGCGGTGAAAACAGGTTACAGAGCACATCGAGGCACTTCTGGGCAGCACTGGAGATGTCAGGAAGGAGCTGAGGGAGCCCAAAGTCCTGTGCATGCCCCGTTCCCTCACCTGAGCACTGAGATACCTCCAGCAATGGATCCAGGATGCGAAGGCAGGAGCGTAGGGAGGGAGCCCGGCGCGCAACCTGCACGGCAACGAGAAATAGCTGAGAGAGTCCGTACAGCTGTCCCATCATCCACACCCGTAACACAAGAGCAGAAGTGTAAGTGAGGATACAGAAACAGTGTCTGTGCTGGGCTGAGGGCCAGCTGACCAGCTCGTTACTTACAATGCAATAGATCATGTAATTTAATTACCGCTGGAGTGCACAAACAAGCAGCGTTACCTGGAAACGTTGAGAGACCAGGATTACACGCTGTATCTGCGCCTGCAAGAGCCAGCAGATATCAAGCAAACGCCACAACAGCAGCTTGGATCCAGACCCCACCTCACGAGCACAACTGCAGAAGGCTTCTTGCAGCAGTGGAGTCAGGAAAACAAGCTTGGTCCTGCTCCTCTCTGCACCCACTGCCCCGCAAAGAGCTTCGCTTCCCCTTGTGCTTCTCCTGAAGCCAGCACAGTCCCACTGATCCCTTCTGCCACTGGTCTAGTTCAGATCAGACCACACCATCATGACTCTCCCTGTCTCTTTCCTCTTCAGCTTTTATGCTGCTCTTGTCTGTGCCCTCTGATCTAAAATTATAAGCAACCTGGGACAGGAAACAAGCCCAACTCCGCCAGGTGCTGGAGAGTTTATGGCTCTGTATGGATACTTTACGATCATTAGCAGAGGACTGGGACAACAAGGGGCTGGAAGAAAGGCCAGGAAAGATCTTAGATCTCGGTGTGAGGGACATACCCACAGTTGTTCACTGCCATGAGGTCTCCCACGAGAAGGAAGGGGTAGGTCAGCATGCTCACCGTGATCTGAAAGCACAGAAAACCAGCACCCTCTCTAACGTTCGTCGTGTTGAAAAAGCTCCTTCCAGCTTTTGCAGGGTAGCAAAGTCCTCTTTGCTGGGATATAAGGTACAGACACCAGCCTCTGCCCCCAGCCCACGAGCTCTCACCCCAGGGATGGCAGGAAGAGGAGAAGTGATGCGGCTGTTGCCTACGTACCCCCATCACAAATTTTGTGTAGCTCCGGATCACCGATGCCTGGCTGAACTGGAAAGAGAAACCAAAGGGATTGTGGAGGTGGTGGATGACACTGGGCTGTCCCTGTCACTATGTGATGTTCTTCTGAGCCTGAGATGAAGGGTGTGGGGCAGGGAAAGGAGGCAGAAAGCAACAGTGACCACGCTGCATCCCAGCTGAGAATCAGAGAAGACATCTGCTGTCAAACCTAACCCCCCAAAACCACAGCTCAAACACAGCCCTGAGCAGCCGTGGCACCTTTGGCACTTTTACAGGGTTCTATCTAAAGCCATTAACCTCCCCTTAACTCCTCACAACTGCAGAGGCTTGGAAGGGGCCCCCCAAACCCTCCACCAGTCACTTCCACTCACGTTATCGTCCACCGCGTAGGTGTTGATGAAGTGAGCCAAGAGGTTGCAGCACCAGAGGAAGATGACATCCCCCAGGATGTGAGGGACTAAACCTCTGCAACGGCAAAAAGAGGGGGGGATGAGGAGCAGAAGGGTCTCGGTGCCACCTGCCAAGGTGCCCAGCCCTCCTCCTGCCACCACAGAGGAACCCAGCTCCTCCAGAATTCATCTTTACTTTGGGAGGAGCTGAAGGGAGAAAAGAGACTTGAGGGAAGAGCTCTCCCAGCCTTCAAACATGATCCTACATGTGCTGCCAGCTGCTCCAGCCAGGGGATGCTCTGGAGCTGGAAGTTTGGGATCTGTCATTAGTCCATGACTCAGCCAAATCCCCTTGTCCTAGCCCAAATCCCTCCTTGGCCCAGCTCCTGCTCTGAAACCCAGGCGAGGCAGGGATGAAGTGTTTTTTCTGTTAAGCTCATTTTGTAAATGCTCTTCCAGATACAGAATCAGAAGTCAGTTCAGCTCTTTTTTTTTCCCTTTCTTTTTGTCAGGTGGTGGGGGTGAATCTTGGGACCAGTTTTCTTTCCTGCTGTAGATGCTGCAGCAGTAGAATGGCAACTGGGACTGCTCTGACCCAGCCTGCTCCGCTTGCTTGGTGTCAGGGCTTGTACTTTTGGGAGACAACCTGTGTATTGTCAAGGCCCTGGAAGCTCTGGAGATGCAGAGAAGGTCTGAGGGACTGGGGTACAGCAGAAGTGCTCAGGGGAGACCTTCTGGCTCTGACAGCTCCTGACAGGAGGGGGGAGTTGGGGGGAGGTCGGGCTCTGCTCCCAAGGAACAAGACAAGAGGAACCGGCCTCGAGTTGCCACAGGCGAGGTTTAGGTTGGAGCTGAGGAACAATTTCTTCCCCCAGCCCCCTCCAGGGCTGTCCAGGGCTGTCCCAGGCTGCCCAGGGCAGTGGTGGAGTCCCCGTGATCCCTGGAGGGGTTTCCAAGCCGTGGAGCTGTGGTGCTGAGGGCCAGGGGTCAGTGGTGCCCTGGCAGTGCTGGGGGAAACAGCTGGACTCCACGATGTTAAAGGTCTTTTTTTCCAACCAAAGGGATTCTATGATTCTGTATTTCATCTGGAGGCCAAATTTTGTGACTGCAGAGCCAAAGGCATCAGGCCTGAACCCCGCCTTGAAATTTCAGAGCTGCCTTAACTCACTTTATGATGTCACTAATGGTAATCTCTCCACCAGGAGCTGAAGCAGCAGCTGGTTCTGCTTTTATAGAGATGGGGGAGAAAGTCAAGAAGCATTCATTTGGGGCTCAAAGCAAAAAAAGGTGTCTTCTGGACTTGCACTTCAGCATCACCATCAATTCACTGGGTTCCATAAGCTGCTGGAAGCACCTTTCAGCTCCTGCTGGTCCTGAGCTGGGCAGCACCACGCTCCCCCTGCACCAGCAAACCTGCTGCCACGCCAACCACCTGCTCATTACAAGCATCCAGGGTGCTCTTCAGAGGAATGTGCTTCTCATGCAGGCCCTGGCTTTTATTTCAACAAAGGGGCTCCTTGTCACACTTGACCTCGGTGACTCTTGCACAAACAAATGCTTTAAATGGCCCTTCCATGAAACACAAAGGGGAAAAAGAAAGGTAGGGGGAAAAAAAAGGAAGTTTTTCTCTGGGCTCTGAAGGTTCGATTGAAGATAAGATCTGGGGCACACTTAATGGTTGAACTGGAGTGATGTCAAAGGTGCAGATTTAATCTGTGCTCATGGGAGTGATGCGAGTCCTGTGGTCAGACAATGTTTCAGAGCAGCCAGGAAAGCCACTGGTGCCTTCAGACTATGGGAGAAACATTTAAACAACAACTCACGTACACAAAGAATCCCAGGATCCCTTCTTCCTTAAATATCCTGCCAATGGCACTGAACACACCGCTGCCGAGAGAGGAAAAGAGAATCACAGACTGGTTTGGGTGGGAAGGCACCTTCAAAGCTCATCTGGTCCCACCCCCCTGCAGGGAGCAGGGCCATCTGCACCTAGAGCAGGGTGCTCAGAGCCCCGGGCAACCTCCCCTGCAATGGTGCCAGGGATGGGGCAGCCACCACCTCTCGGGGCAGCCTGGCACAGGCTCTCCCCACCCTCAGCACCAACAATTTCTTCTCTCCAGTCTAAATCTCCCTTTTTTTTAGTTTAAAACCTTCACCCTTTGTCCTGCCCCAATAGGCCCTGCTAAAATAAGCTAGAATCACTTGGGGGTTGCTCTGTCTGTCCCATGCAGCCTCACATGACCTCTGCAGCCACCAGCCATGGCAGTGTCCCCTCAGCCAACATGCCAGCGATGCAGTGGGCAGCTCTGGTCTGCTTCTCCCCAAGCCATGAAGGAGAGTCTTGTCTGCTCTCTGCCTGGGACAGCACTCGGCTCACTGACAACCATTTAAACCCTGAAGCTAGAGGAGCTCTGCTTGGCTTTGTGAGAGTGACAAACCACGTGTCGCAATCACTGTGCATAGCATGCTCTGAGTAGGCTGATTCCCAGCCTCAGAATCCTGGGAGCTCATGCTGGCAGTCGTGGGTTAGCTGCAGTCAGCTCCAGCCTGCTTTCCAGGGCAGTTTTGCCCTGTAGAGAGGCAGGTTTACTGAAAAAGGCTTGAAAAAATCCTTGCAGGGCTGCAGCAACACTTTGTGATACCTGCTCTGCCTCCTGCCAACTGCCCCTGTCCATTAACACCTAAAGAAACAGGCAGGAGATTCGCTGCGGGACGGGCAAGGCGCATTACAGCCACCAAAATCCCCATGGGCACAAGGCAGGACAGAGTGAAGAGGGTCACCCACCCTCTAACCACGGCTCAGCTCCACTTCTCTGTCTCCCAGACCTCCTGGGTTGCCTGATCCCCCACTGCACATGGGCACTTGGTGCTGCTGCCTCCCAGACTGGTGCTTCTGTTCTGCCCAAACCCTCCAGTGCCACGGGCACTCACCTGTATTTGACTTCCCGGCCCACGAACTGGACCATGCAGCGCATAGAGATCACTAGGGGGAAAGAAACACGGGGCTGATAAAGAGACAAACCCAGTTTGGCTTGCGATGGCTGCAGAGGAAAACCCAACCTGACCCTCCTGCCCTCCCTTCCCTCAATTTGCATCACCTCCAGCTCCAATCAGTGGTCCTGTAACTTGTTAGAAACCAGTGCCCTCCCCTAGTCTGGAAGCAAGGGGAGGGATTTCTGGCCCTAACCCCAACCGGGATCTCTAAGACAAGCCAGTGGCTGAACGGGAGGAGAGCAGCTCATGGCTCAGCTGGGTTAGTCCCCGAAGGCCAACCCAAGCATCAACCTCCCTGAGCAGCTCCTCGCTCCTGCATCTGCTCTGCAGTTCCAGGAGCAGCCGCCTCTGACAGAAGCACACGGAGTAAAGGGGGTCTGGGGGAGATGCCCAGTCCGGAGGGGGCTGCCAGGCAGCGGGGCAGCACTCACCGTGCAGCGGGCGCGAGACGACGCGGGACACGCACTGCATCAGCATCTCGTGAGATGTCTGCGAGGGGGGAAGAAAACACCAGTGTGAAAAGCTGCACAGCACCCCCTGCACAGATTGGGCCCTTCCTCACGGTGAAGTTAAACCCACTTCAGGTCCCTCTTTGGAAATCTGTTGTTCAAGGTAAACCTCTGCTCCTAGGAAAGATTTTGTAGCTGGACACAGAGTGTCTACTAAATACCATGGTCTTTTCATCCAGTTTCCCTCCAAGTAATTTCATCCACAACCCACAGCTGAAGCTTCCTCTGCTCTCCAGGCACACAGAACCATCATCAGATCATCGAACCACAGACTGGTTTGGGCTGGGAGGGACTGCTCATCTAGTTCCAACCCCGCTGCAGCGAGCAGGGCCATCTGCAACTAGAGCAGGGTGTGCAGAGCTCCATCCAGCCTGGCCTTGAACTTCAAGGGAAGGGCATCCAGAGCCCCAATGTGATCTTCCCCACTCACTCATTAACGTGGGATCTCCCCACTCATTAACATCCAAGATCCACTTCTCACCTCTGTCACCACTTTCCTAAGGGAGGTCTTCACATCATCCTTGTTAGAAACGTGCTCCATGTCCTCCAGTGGAAAGGCCTGAGAGGGGAGAAAAGAAACCTATGGTCAAAACTGACCCACAAACTCTCAATGTCCAAGGGCAGGGGGAAACCACAAGCTCTGGATAGGAGGAGAAAAACAAGTGAGAAGGATGGGAAGTAAAATGGGAAGAGAGGGGTGACAAAACTGCTTACAAAAGGGAAAAGGCAAGTGGTTGTTTAAATTAAATTTAAACTGCTTAAAAAAATAAGTTTTAGGGGTTCAGGCACTGTTCTCCTCCCGTCCTGGAGGACTATTCCAAACCCTTTGGAGATGGAGAGGGACTTTTTTCCAGCAGTTTATTCTTCCCCATGCAGCCGTGGCAGGCTCCCTGACTTTGCTGCAGCAGCACCGGCCGTCCCGGGCAGCTGATTTATGGTGAGAGGAGCCTCCCTTTACCTTCTTCACGCTCCCCCTGGTGATGGTTGATAAAATGCTTGAGAGGAGGCGAGGAGTGAGACCACGGAAGAGGCCTCTTTTCCCATCCACTTCCACGATGTGTCTGGCTGGGGAAGAAAAAACCAGGCTGCCGTCAGTCAGGATCCGGCCGACTCACAGGGATCAGAGCAAACACCTCTGGCACTTGGTCAGAGCACCCCAAACACCTCTGGCATTCAGTCAGAGCACCCCAAACACCTCTGGGAGTCGGTCCAGAGCACCCCAAACACCTCTAGCAGTCAGTCCAGAGCACCCCAAACACCTCCACACCACAGCTCAGCATGGCTCCCACCCAACAGGGTTTATTAGAACAGGCCTAAATAAGTTTCATATAGAGTGCCAAGAAACCTTAAAGTATTCCCCGTCATGTCTGTCTAATTTGGAATCTAATTGCTCCAGTATTTTGGGCTACTTCTCACCTTTTGATGCTTCTGCTCAGCTGAAAGGGCTATGAGGCAGTTTGGACTGACGCGGGGTAGGGAGGGATGATCTCGTGGTGCCACCTCCTCCCTCCACCCCAGCAGGTCAGACTCTGGGTTAATATGGATCCCACAAACCCCAGTTCAGGTCCTGCCCCACCACCTTCTCCCAGGGAAATCTCCTCAGGTCTCCAGCCAACCAAAAAAAAACCCCAACAGATCCGACTTCTCCCTGGTGGAACACGGTGGAGCACAACCCACGGCACGCTTGTGAGCGCCGACTGTTCCTGCCCCCACCTCTTCTGCCATCCCAAGAGAAGGCAGGAGGTCCTGCACGTCTCCACCACCCAACACCGTAAATCTATGTAGAAAATGCAGCTTCCCAAGGGCAGCACCGGAGCGTTTCCAGCCCCGGGTGTCCCACAGGAGGGGTGTGCAGCACTCTCATGCTGCCCCCAGCCCACGGGATTTGGGATTGGCCCCACTCGGCTGTCAGTGCTCCCCTTCCCCACAGCAAACCCACGGTGAGAGCAACCCTCAAGGGCACCGAGCACTCACCCACCTCTCCTGTGCTGCTCCACCCACCAAGAGAGAAAAACAGTACAGTTTTTTTTTCCCCACACATTACCTTCCCTTTCTGTGGTAGTTTTGTCCCTTTAGGGCTCCATCTACAATGTAAATGAGCAGGGCTGGGGGTAAGTTACTGCGGGGTCGGTTTTCAGCGAAGAAAATCACTTTGCTATCTCCAACAAAGGTGAAACCTTCCACCAACAAACCCACCAGCCCCTCTGGTGCAAACCCAGAGCAGCGCGTGGTCACGGGAAGGGGCTGCAGCACCAGCGCCGGGGCCGCCACCTCCTCAGCCCTCAACAACAGGGAGGTAAATCTGATGGCTTTGCAACTGGTTGTAGCGTTCAGCGTCTCGCTGGAGCCTGGGGAACCATCCCAAGGGGATGTGGGAGCCCTCGGCTCGGTGGAACTGGCAGCTGCTGGTCAAACTGGCAGGTCCCAGCTCTGTGGTTGGGCAGGAGGTCGCGCTGGCAGGGAGGGCCGTTTGCTCACCGTAGGTGAAGAAGCCGGGCAGGTACAGGACTTTCCTTCCCAGCACGTTTCTCCCAACGGTTGGAGGTAGTGGCTCGTGCCCCACCTGCCAAGAGAAACCCCGTGAGCCAGCCCCTGCCCCGTCCCCACGGTCCTGAAGCTACCGCGGCCCCGCACTCCCCATCCCAGGGTCCGTGAGCTGCCGAAGAGCCACGTCGTGGGTCGTTTCCCCCCCTGCCCCATCACCCTCGGATACGTGGGGGGGGTCCCTTTCCCCAGGGTACAGGGGGTCCTCAACCCTCCCATGTCCTGGAGGGGTCCCTACTGCAGAGGGGTCCCCGGGGTACACACTCTATAGGGGTTCCCATCCTCCCTTATAGAGGAGCCCCCCTCAGAGAGGGTATCATTGCCCCCCTCCCCACCTTTGTATAGGGGTCCCCACTCCACAGTGTCCCCAAGCCATCTCACAGCAGAGGGTCCTGATGTCCCTGCTATACAGGAGTCCTCACTGTGCAGGGGTCCTCATCGCTCCACTGCAGAAGTGGGGGGCCCGCTACAGAAGGTGTCCTCACCCTCCCATCAGCCTTCCCCAGGATGCAGCTGCCCTTGACCCCCCCGTTATACAGGGACCCCTCTCTAGGGTGACCTCATCCCCTGATACATGGGGGGGGGGGTCCACCCAGCTCGGAGGTCCTTCCTGTCTCCTCCTATAGGGATGTCCCCCCATTATGTAGGTACCCCCATTATATAGGTATCTCCCTTATATAGGTACCCCCATTATATAGGTACCACCGTCATACAGGTACCCCCATTATATAGGTACCCCCCTTATATAGGCACCCCCATCATACAGGTACGCCCATTATATAGGTATCCCCATTATATAGGTACCCCCCTTTACATAGGTACCCCCGTCATACAGGTACCCCCATTATATAGGTACCCCCATTATATAGGTACCCCCCTTATATAGGTACCCCTGTCATACAGGTACCCCCATTATATAGGTACCCCCTTATATAGGTACCCCATTATATAGGTACCCCCATTATATAAGTATCCCCCTTATATAGGTACCCCCTAATATAGGTACCCCATCATACAGGTACCCCCATCATACAGGTACCCCCATTATATAGGTACCCCCGCCCTACAGGTACCCCCGCTGTGTCCCCTGCTGTAAAGCAGAGCTGGGTGCACCTGCAGCGGGCTCCAGCACACGGAGGCCTCCAAGGGGCACCACAGGAGCCCCCTCCCTCCGTTAGACGGGGGTCCCGAGCCCCCCCCCCTCCGCCACCCCCCGCCCTTCCCTTCCCACCCCCGAGGCGGCCCCGGACCTGGACGAGCAGCTTGACGTAGAGCAGCGGGTGACTGGCGGCGGCGAGCCCCGCTCCCAGCACCACGAACAGCCCCTCGGTGCCCTCGGCCGGGGCCGCTCCCCCGGGACCCGCCGCCTCCGCCCGCCCCGCGGCACCGCCAGGGGGCGCCCGCGCGACCGGGGGTAGCGGCTCCGCCGCCGCCATGGCCCCCGCCGCCGCCACCGCGCCTGCGCCGCCGCCACAGCGTCATTGCGTCACCGCGTCACTGCGTCACTGCGTCACCCAGCGGGGAGGGACCATTGCGGGGAGGGCCGGGGGGGGGAGGGGAAGGGGCGGCCATGGCGGGGCCGGGCGGCTGAGGGCGGCAGTGTGGAGAAGGGGGAGGCCGCGGGGCAGTGCGGGGGAATGTGGCTGAGGTGGGGCCGTGCCCTGCGCGCTGTTCTCCCCGCGGCGCTGCTCGGAGGGCCGGCACCAGCGCACGGCACGCGAGGGGGAGAGGCCGTGCGGTCTGCGGGGCTGAGGAGCCTCGGGCCTTCCCCTCCCCGCTGCACTGCAGGGCCCGGCCTGAGCTGCACCGGCCCGCCCCGCAGCAGGGCAGGGAAGGGGCTGAGGGGCTGGAGCGTGGCCAGAGAAGGGCAACGGAGCTGGGGAAGGGGCTGGAGCACAAGGGTGCTGAGGAGCAGCTGAGGGCCCTGGGCTTGTTCAGCCTGGAGCAGAGGAGGCTGAGGGGAGACCTTCTGGCTCTGACAGCTCCTGACAGGAGGGGGAGCCAGGGGGGGTCGGGCTCTGCTCCCAAGGGACAAGGGACAGCACAAGAGGAACCGGCCTCGAGTTGCCCCAGGGGAGGTTTAGGTTGGAGCTGAGGAACAATTTCTTCCCCCAGCCCCCTCCAGGCTTGTCCAGGGCTGTGCCAGGCTGCCCAGGGCAGTGATGGAGTCCCCATGATCCCTGGAGGGGTTTCCAAGCCATGGAGCTGTGATGCTGAGGGACAGGGGTCAGTGGTGCCCTGGCAGTGCTGGGGGAACAGTTGGACTCCATGAGCTTAAATGTATTTTTCTAACCTAAACATGGTTTTATGACTCCCATATGGCCCATGAGGGTCTCCCCAGGCTCTATCCCATGGTAGGACACAGTCCACCCCATTGCTGGGGATTCCCAGCAGACAGGCACGTGCAGCAGGTCAGGCCTCCTGCCCATCTTGTGTCCTTGCACCATCCCTGTTGCTTCTCTGGGGTCGGTTATGCCAATACTTCAGCAAAGTCCCCAAAAACTGAACAAATTCCTAGTGTTTTCTCGGCGCTGCTTCTACTCGCATCCTGCTGTGCTTCCTCTTTCCTTTTCATTCTGGGGCCGACCCAGAGACAAGCTTTACCACAGAAAGGACAGCAGACAGTCTTTCCCTTGTGCAAACCATCCTCAAACACCCCAGGTCCCAGAAACACCCCGAAGCAGACAGCAGGAGACGAGAAGGCAGCTGCAGCCATTGGCACCTACCTCGGCAGCACCTTAACAGCAGGGACCAGTTCCCAACCAGTGCAACCAGTACGATGGAGGGAGAGGCCGATCATCAGCAGAGCGTGTTGAAGCTGGTGGCTGTGTTTGAAGAGCACTGGTAAGGAGGGAGGGTCCTGGTCGCTGCAGGGGTGTTAGGGCTCCCCATGGTGTAGGGTTTGGAAGGAAGAAACCCACCGTGGAGGTGTTTTGGTGGCTGTGGAGAAGCTGAGGAGATCATTCCTTGGCTCTGCCCCGGAGTCTTCCTCCTGCAGCAAGCCCTGGACAGAAGTCTGAAAGCTTCAGTGGGATGGGACTGACTTTGCTGGAGGTTCCCATGCCTGGCTCAGGGTTAGGTTGGGGTGTGTTCATTCCCTCAGCACCTTCACAGGCAGCCTGGCTGGAGACTTTTTCCCCCCCGGCTGCTGAGGAAAAAGGATTTTGCTTTGTAAATACGTAGGCAGGAGTCTGCACTGGGAATGAACTGCTTGAGCATCTGGGAGGATCCGAGCCTCCGGCACCAGCCTCAGCTTATCCAGCTGTTTGCAGCCATGTGGCACCTAGGAAAGGAAAGGAAAGAGAGAGCATCATGTTGAGGGAGAGAGCCAGTTCCTTTCGGGCTGCCTGGCAGCCCCATCAGACAGCACTTGCACTTGGAGCATGAGCTGGGGACCCGCAGGCAGCGTATGCCAGGGCCAGAGCGAGGGGCTCTGCCTTCTCCCTGGTGTAGAAGTAATTCTGAGGCTTAGGGAGAGTCAGCATGCTCCGTGCCTCAGTTTACCCAGCTGTTGCCTTGGGATCTTTGCCTTTCCTGGGAGTGAGCCTTTAATGAGTTGAGTATTTGGGCCAATTAACTTTGTAGCACTTCCTAAAGATGATCAGGCATGAGATTTCCTTCCACTCCGGGAGCTTCATCTGCATCTCTGCTGCTGCTTTGCCCTGGGCTTTGTGCTGTGGGTGGTTCCAGAGCAGAGTGGTGCCCCCCATGGCTGAAATTTGGCCCGTGATGCTGTTGGGTTGGAGCCATTTGCAGCGTTTGATCTGCCTCCGTTTTGCTGCTGTGCTGTCTTTGTTGTTTATCATCAAGAGTGAGTTTGATTTAGAGGAAATAAAAGTAACTTGCAACTTGAGGAGGAAGCTGAGCAAGCTGGCAACAAGATTTCTGGAACAGAAAATATCTCAGCCCAGGTCAGCACGAATGGAAAGAGAGAAGTTCCCTGTTGGATCTCAGCAGTGGGTTTAGGCTGGCACAGGTCTGGGAGGGGCAGATGAAGCCTCTCTGCCCTGTGAAAGTTGGACAGGAGGAACGATTTCTTCCCCTCCAGGGTTGTCCCAGGCTGCCCAGGGCAGGGGTGGAGTCCCCGTGATCCCTGGAGGGGTTTCCAAGCCCTGGAGCTGTGGTGCTGAGGGACAGGGTCAGCGGTGCCCTGGCAGTGCTGGGGGAAGGGATGGACTCCAGGATCTCAAAGGTCTCTTCCAACCCAAGCCATTCTGTGGCTCTCTGTGCAGACTTTCACACCCTGTTTTTTCTCAGCAGGGTTGTGGCAGAGCGAAGCAGGCTCAGGGTGCTGCTGGCTCTTACTGCCTCTGCCTGAGGACAGGGCCTTTAACCCAGGCCTGGGACCTGGCCGGGCTGCACTGTACTGGGGAAACGGGTGAGCTCACTGTGCTGATTCCTCCGTGGCAGGGACAAGCAGGCTCCACATGGCCAGGCTACTCCTGCAGCCAGTGGGCCCCAGCAGCTTCCAGCAGCACCCACCAGCCAGAGCCTCTCCCAGACGGCTGCCAGGCCCCAGGAGAAGGAGGAGGAGCAGCAGGGTCAGCGGGGGCTCAGCTTCAAATGCCTCCGTTCCTTCCGACACGAGATCAGTGGGGACAACTGGAGGAGGCAGCAGAACCCAGGCCCCAGCAGGGAGGTGAGCTCTGGAGGCAAGGCTGGCAGGGAGTTGCGTGGGCTGAACCGGGGCTGTGGTCTCTGCTGGCCCCCAGCAAACCCCTGCCCTGCGATGGTCGGCGTGTGGGGTGGCCCCTTCCCTGGTGCTTTGGGCACAAATTCCCCACGGGCAGGTATCTTCGAGCAGACCTTGTCCCTTCCAGCCCTAACTGCCCCCCGGGGGCAGATGCACAGGTCTGTCCCAGGGTGTCCCCGGGGCTGTGCTGCCCTTTGCCGACTGCCAGCGGGTTTCTGCAGGACTGAGTTTGGTTCCTTGGTGCAAGTGCAGACCCTCAGATTAACCCACCCTGCCCCACCCCTCAGCATCACTGGCCCTGTGTTGCTCTGGCAGAAACAGGCACGGGGAAAGGGTGACAGCCCCAGACCAGCTCTGTTTTCACCCTTGGTTTCACCATGTGCTTTGTAGAGGCCCTTCCCTTCCCCACACACAGAGCAAGGTCTAGTTTGATGCTGGGCCATGGGCTGTGAACACTGGGGAATGAAGCTGAAGCCCCTCGGGCTGGGGGGGGCTCGTGTATCTGCCCACGAGATTCAGCCCTTCTCCTGGTGCAGGAACCAGAGGAAAAGAGAATCGCCCTGGAGCTGCTGGAGACAGAGCAGGCTTATGTCAACCGCCTCTACCTCCTGGACCAGGTGAGCTGGGCAGCAGACCCTGCTGCCATCTGCCCCCCACCAAGACACAGCTCAGCCACCCCACGCTGCCAGAGCAGGCAGGAGCCACAGCCCAGCTCCACTCCTGCCCGTTTCCACGTGGCCCTCGGCAGGACTCAGACCCTGTGGCAGTGCCCGGGCTCCCATCAGGGGATGCACCCGCCAGGGACTGGAGGTTTGGGAGGGAGTGAAGCTGTACAGGTGAGAGCCATGCTGGGCTTCTTGGTCTTTACAGCCAGGGAAATGGTCTGGCCTTTGCCTTTCCTACACCCCAGGGAGTACCTTTGTCCCAGCAAAGCCTTCCACCCCCCATGATTCTCCCTTGGGGCCAGAGATTTCCCTTCAGGGCAGTGTGCCGGTCTCAGAGAGGGAATGGGATCCTCACAGCTCTCCATGATCCTTCTTTCTTACAGATATTCTATGCAGAGCTGCTGAAAGAAGCCAAAAATGGGAAGACGGTCCCAGAGGAGGTGGTGAAAATGATCTTCTCTAACATCTCCTCCATCTACCAGTTCCACGCCAAGTTCTTCCTGCCCGAGCTGCAGAAGCGCATGGAGGATTGGTGAGCTCTGGGGGCACCAGGAGGATTGGTGAGCTCTGGGGGCACCGGGAGG